>SJXQ01006238.1:0-319965 GCA_006408695.1 Aepyceros melampus | reverse complement strand
GAGACCTACGACGGCAGCACCTGTGCAGGTAAGGCGGCGCGACGCCGGGCCCTCCGCATGCGCTCCCGGCCGGCTTCGGCCCGGTGGGGGAAGGGGAGGCTGGGGACCTCCCATCTGCATCCTGGAAGCCACCCCGGGGAGGGGCGGGCCCTGCCTTCCGCCCGTCGGCTCTGGAATCACGTCTCTTAACCCCGACCTCTGCCCCAGGGCCCAGACTTCAGTGGAAATAATATTTGCTCAGGTTCACTCGCTCGATTACAAATCTCAGCTTCTACTGTAGCTTCCTCATTACAGGCCAAACCTCCCCACTTCCCCGTAAATGGAGTTATTTCGCCGGGCTCTCCACCCTGATCACGCATGGTAATCATAATATTTGCAGAGCGGAAGCCCCTATTTGTTTTATTTCTTAATTGAAGGGTAGCTGATCGACAGTGTCGCGTCAGTTTCTCACCCGTGTTTTCTTTCTTTACCCAGGAAACACAGGAGACTCTGATTTTCCCAAATTCCAGGGAAGCCCACTGTGTTTTTGAATGTGGATTTGCCCTCTCAGAGGTAGCATTTAGTGGACACGTAGTGGCCTGTATCAGAAAATCGTACACCAAAACGAGCAGGCCCGTATTTTCTTGGAAGCGATGGCTTTGGTATTGTTTTTGCTGCTCCCATGTTTTGGCTTCAGTGCAGCTTGGTGTTTTGTAAGGGTGGAGTGAAAATAAATTCATTTCCTTTGCACATTTTAAAGGACTGATTGGGGTTCTCATACTGGAAGGGGTCAAGCTATTTCTTCGAAGAGAACACCCCTCATGTCTATAACCAGTTTCACATAACTGCGCCGCTTGCTTGGAGCCAAGAACCTCAATCAGGTCATTGTGAGTGATCCAGGCCCTCGGTCAGTAAAAGTGCATTCTGAGTGCACTTTTGTGGGAATACACACAGTGCGTTCCCACCAGTGTTTGGCAGACTCATAGGAAAAAAAAATCCACTTATTTTACCCACAGTGTACTGAAAATAAGAGTCCAACACTAACAGAGAGATCAAGCATGAGTTTATAGCAAAATTTTTTTTTTACCTCCTGTGGCATTTGGGCCTAGAAGTGCAGGGAGGGTACGTAATATGCGGGCTGTTTGACAATGAAAAAAAAAAAGTCATATAAGTAATTTGGAGGGCCACAGGTGCTTCTGTGTGTTTGTGTAGCCTTGGAGGCTGCGGTTCAACCCTTTAAAAGTATTGAATGCCACAACTTATTTTAGCTTGTCAGTCCCCCATGCTACAGTGCTATTAAGGGCAGCCCTTTGGAATGAAAGCTAAGTATTGTCTAATATTTCTCTCCAAATTCAGCCGTTACCTGGCTTCTCTGGCTTTGATTGCCTCTGGCAAGGCCTCCTCAATATCGTGAGTTCTGGACACATTTTTCAGGGCATTTTGCATTGTTCTTTCATTGGAAACATAAGAAGGAGAATGCAGTTTTTCAGCCAGTAAGCTAGTTCTGGTTACCAGTAGCTTGAACTCCCCTTTTAAAGAAGCTGATCGGTTTCCTTTCTGTTAGTTAAAGGGTAGCTGTGGTTTGTATATATACTTTTGTTTATCTCCCATGGAAAATGATTTTTTGTTTTGTCCTGCCATCTTTGTCATTACATTCTTTTCATCCTGGTGCAAAATGCAGCCCTGAGTCATGCATGGTTTTGTTTGCTTGTGTGTACATTCCTGCTTCTCTATATTTAAGACTGAATGAAAGAACTGTGTTTGTTTCCAGTCCTCCTTTTTCAGACTGTTGCCCACTGATGCCGGCTCGCTGGGCCTGGTGTAGAATCTGCCCCTGCAAATGCACTGGCTACATTTGCCAGGTCAGTGAGGACAGCCTTCAGTTCAGTTCAGTTGCTCAGTCGTGTCTGACTCTTTGCAACCCCATGAATTGCAGCACGCCAGGCCTCCCTGTCCATCACCGACTCCCGGAGTTCACTCAGACTCACGTCCATTGAGTCTGTGATGCCATCCAGCCATCTCATCCTCGGTCGTCCCCTTCTCTCCTGCCCCCAATCCTTCCCAGCACAGTCTATCTGGTTATCTTGCCAACTTGCCCTCTTGTTCTGTGCTTTAAGTTTAGCTACTCCATTCTGTCTGCAAGCAATAATTCCTATATTATTGCCAGTAAGATAGAAACATGGGCTTCCCCAGTGGCTCAGCAGTGAAAAGAATCTGCCTGCAATTCAGGAGACACAAGAGACATGGGTGCGATCCCTGGGTCAGGAAGATCCCCTGGAGAAGGAAATGGCACCCCACTCCAGTATTCTTGCCTGGGAAATCTCCTGGACAGAGGAGCCTCCTGGGCTATAGTGCATGAGGTCGCAAAGAGTCGCACATGAGTGAGCACTCACTCAAGATAGAAACAGCAGGTTGTCTTTTATTTTTTATGTGCTTCTGGGCCTTGGTCTCTATGATGAGCCCCTGTAGGTGATTTTCAGAAATAGAATAACTTCCAGAGACTTCCCTCACCTCTGTGAAGAAAACACAGTTCTGCTCTGCCAGGGTGTCATAGAGTGGTTAAGACTGTGGGCTCTGGGAGAAGTTTTCCAGGATTTGAATCCCACACTTAACATCTGTCTGAACTTGGGCAGTTCCTTAACATTCCTGAGCCTTGATTTCTTCATCTGAAAAATGGGAATAATAAAGTAGCTATCTTATGGGATTGTTGTGAGGTTTAACAGATGTAGGAGACTTAGAATAGTGTTTTGCATGAAGTCAGCACTCAGACATGAATATGCTTGTATATGTCTATATAACATTATTTTGGGATGCGCAGAAGGTGAGCTAGGATGAATGGATAGAAAGAGATGAATAGATAAAGAGCTTGGCTTTGTGTTTGTTACTCAGTTGATACTGTGAAAGCAATTTAGTTTCATTAATGTCTTGGGGGTGAGGGGGACCTGTTATGGATCCAAAGTTCAAAAGGTCAAGCAAGGACAGCAATTTTGGCTCAACTCAAGAGCAGCTGTAGGAGATACACTGTGCTCTTTTCAAGTTAAGTCCACTGGGATTCTTACACTGTACTCATAGGAGACATACTTTAGATGAGCTGGTTAAGAGTGATGACGTTTACACACGATCACAAGTGGTCTCTCTCCCAGTCTCCACTGGCTCCTGGCACATGGATCTTCCTCCAAATTCTATAAGATAAAGATCTGACCCAGTGATTATTCCTGTGGGTATGATGGTCTAATGAGGAGTAAACTCATTTTGGTGAAATATTTCTTTAAGAACAGTCAAATGTTTGATTCTATAAAAACAAACTTTTGGTTTGGAATTCAGGGTATCCTAAATAATCCCCTGGGTTCCTGTGATTACACTTAAAGTATTGGTTTCTTAAACATTTTTCCAATCGCTTTTTGAAATACATCACTTAAAAGAGTTTCATATTTAAGAACTTGGAAAAGCTAACTGAATCCACTGTAGCCAGTTCTATAAAGTGCTATTGGAGAAGGGAATGGCAACCCACTCCAGTGTTC
This sequence comes from Aepyceros melampus, assembly GCA_006408695.1. Lineage (NCBI taxonomy): Eukaryota > Metazoa > Chordata > Mammalia > Artiodactyla > Bovidae > Aepyceros > Aepyceros melampus. The sequence continues at coordinate 316,465 of SJXQ01006238.1, read as the reverse complement.
TTGCCTGGAGAATTCCATGGACAGAGGAACTTGACAGGCTACAGTCCATGGGGTCACAAAGAGTCAGACACGACTGAGCAACTAACACACATACACACACACACACACGCACACAAAGTATCATATGGCCTTCCCTGATGGCTCAGTGGGTAAAGAATATGCCTGCAGTGGGGAGATGAAGGAGACTTGGGTTTGATCCCTGGGTCAAGAAGATCCAGGGATCAAACCCATGAATCACATGGACAGAGGAGCCTGGAGGGTTACAATCCAAAGAGCTGCAAAGAGTTGGACACGCCTGAGAGCCTAAGCACTCACACTTGCACACACAAAGTGCTGTATATTTGCTAGACTCTCTGTTTACATTAAAGACGTTGTTGTGGAGTCGCTTAGTCATGTCTGACTCTTTGCAACCCCGTGGACTGTAGTTCACCAGGCTCCTCTCGCCATAGTATTTCCCAAGAATACTGGAATGGATTGCCATTTCATTCTCCCAAGGATCTTTCTGACCCAGGGATTAAACCTGTGTCTCCTGCATTGGCGGGCAGATTCTTTACCACTGAGCCACAGGGAAGCCCAGTAAGATGTTGTAAATTCAGGTGTGTGTATAACTGAGTCACTTTGCTGTATACCTGAAATTAATGCGACATGGTTCATCAACTGTATTCATAAAATGGAGGTCAGTTAATTCAAAAAATTAAGGTGCTACAAAAGATGAGGAATACATGACAGGTTCCCACTGAGTAGGGAGGTTCAGAGAAATACCAAATGCCTCTAGGGCAAGGAAGAATATAATTTCTATGTATTTCTATGAGGGTTCCATTAAGGTAGGAATTACATATTGTGGTATAAATTCTGGAAAAATTGTAGCATTTGACATAAATCTTTTAGTATAAGGAGGTTTTGATTCCAAAGGGTGGACAATTGGAATTCTGAGTGAAGGAAGATTGAGGAAATGGTTTAGAGGCAGAAAAACATGTGGGTGCGTTTGGGGAAGAGTAAAGGGTTCTTGGGCTGGCGTCACTGGAAATGAGGGCTGTGAGAAGCCTAGTGGAAGAGATATTGAGAGCTGCAGCTGGACATCTGGCAGAGAGCTCTGAACTTGAAGGTGAAAGTTAAAAGTGAACATCGCTCAGTCAGGTCCCACTCTTTTGCGACCCCATGGGTCACACAGTCCATGGAATTCTCCAGGCCAGAATGCTGGAGTGGGTAGCCCTTCCCTTCTCCAGGGTATCTTCCCAACCCAGGGATTGAACCCAGGTCTCCTGCAGAAGAATTGCAGGCAGATTCTTTACCAGCTGAGCCACAAAGGAAGCACGCTGAATGTGAAGCCTGTGCTCAGTTAAACAGTATATAGGAACCATGAAGCAGTTTGAACATGGGAGTTTGAACATGATTGATGGTCAATGCTTTGATTCATGGAAAGTAATATGGTGCCTGGGGGCCCAGCAGGCTGGGATAGACACTTGATGGGGAGGAACTCAGGTTAGATCGCGTTTAAATACTAGTTCCCGGGGGAGAGAATAAGGATAGAATTATGAGGCATTTTAAAGACTGCTGGAAGATAGAATCATATGCTTTAGTACTCAGGATGAGTAAGATGGTGTCAGTGATAAAACTGATGGAAGAAAGTCAGGAGAAAGAATCAGAAAACTCATCAATGGTGAAAAGGCCCTGCTAAATTAAAAACGCTTATTTTATCTGGAATTGCTGTGAAATGAAGAATGATTGCTTATAGAATGAGTCTGGACTTCATGGCACTTCTGGGGTTAGATCAGAATCTTGTCTGAATTGTTAACTCGAGTTAACTTGTTTCTGTCATTCATCCCTGAGACAGTCATTTGATTTCTCTGAAAGTTAGTTTCTTTTTCTGGAGCATGTTTAGGGATATAAAGAACTTGACATTCTGCAGGATATTATTCAGAATAATTTTTAATCTTTATGTATAAATACATTTAATATCTATATAATTTAAAGATTAATTTATTCAGTTCAGTTCAGTTGCTCAGTCATGTCTGACTCTTTGCAACCCCATGGACCACAGCACTCCAGGCCTCCCTGTCCATCACCAGCTCCTGGGATTTACTCAAACTCATGTCCATTGAGTTGGTAATGCCATCCAGCCATCTCATCCTCTGTCGTCTCTTTCTCCTCCTGCCCCCAATCCCTCCCAGCATCAGAGTATTTACCAATGAGTCAACTCTTCGCATAAGGTGGCCAAAGTACTGGAGTTTTAGCTTTAGCATCATTCCTTCCAAGAACACCCAGGACTGATCTCCTTTAGGATGGACTGGTTGGATCTCCTTGCACTCCAAGGGACTCTCAAGAGCCTTCTCCAACACCACAGTTCAAAAGCATCAATTCTTCGGCACTCAGCTTTCTTTATAGTCCAACTCTCACATCCATACATGACCACAGGAAAAACCACAGCCTTGACTTTACTTTGTTGGTAAAGTAATGTTCCTGTTTTTTAATATGCTGTCTAGGTTGATCATAGCTTTCTTTCCAAGGAGCAAGCATCTTTTAATTTCATGGCTGCAATCACCATTTGCAGTGATTTTGGAGCCCCCCCAAAAGATTAATTAATAGATTTAATTTATTCAGACTATGAACATCCTTATAAGCATTGGTTTAAGCACACATGGTATGAAAATACTTAAAATACATGGAAATACCCCTAATATGGAAGTATTAGTAATTTTTTTCCGGCAGCTATTTCTGATGTCTACACTGTTAAGTAGTATGAGAACTGTGTATGATTATTCATGAGAGCTGGATTTTCTGAATCCTTCTAGTCTGTCCTAGAAGCGTTGGACCTACTTGCTCTTCACAGTTGCATTTTACGTAAAATTTTTTTTTCAAAATTGGAGTATAGTTGTTTTACAATGTTTCTACTGTACAGCGCTGTGAATTAGCTGTGTGTGCATATATCCCCTCCCTCTTGGACCTCCCTTCCATCCTCCCTTCTCACCCCTCCAGGCCATCACAGAGCGCCGAGCTGAGCTCTCTGTGTTATACAGCAGCTTCCTCCTAGCTATCTGTCTGACATGTGGTAGTATATGTATGTCCGTGCTACTTTCTCAGTTCATCTCACTCAGCTCACATGGTCCCACCCCATGTTCACAGGTCCATTCTCTACGCCTGCGTCTCTATCTCTGCCCTGAAGATCGGTTCATCAGGACCATTTTTCTAGATTCCACATATATGCATTAATACATGGTCTTTCTTTTTCTCTTTCTGACCTACTTCACTGTGTATGACAAACTCTAGATTTATCCACATCTCTACAAATGACCCAATTTTGTCCCTTTTATGGCTGAATAATATTCCATTGTATATATGCACCACATCTTTATCCACGCCTCTGCTGATGGACATTTAAGTTGCTTTCATGTCCTGGCTACTGTAAAGAATGCTGCGATGAACCCTGGGGTACACGTGTCTTTGGAATTATGGTTGCAGTTTTCTTAGATAATTGACTAACTGTCTCCAAGCCTATTTTGTGGAATCACTCTACTTTTTTCTTTCTTAGTGGTCTTCTGTTTTCCACCTTGCCCCCCGACCCCCCTTAGCTGCAGTTCTGTATCCAAAGAGTCAACCTATCCTGGATCACAGAGAACTGGGGCACGTGTTTTTGTAAGACAACCACATTGTAAGTGGTGCTGTGCAGTTCAAAGGTCAACTGGTTTATTGAAACGTTACTACCCGTCCTAGAGTCATCGGGGGTTGGGTTGTTTAATCACAGGAGTGTAAACCAACTTAAGACTGAATAATAGTCATTCTGGTTCTTGAAACTCTGATTTCCAGGCCCGTACTCCAGTCCCCTCCCTGCTTTCCAAACTTTTCTTTCTCCCACTATTCATCATGTTTATTTCATTTCCGAATTCTGCTCATGTGGGGCAAGAAGTTCAGCTATTATTTCTATTATCTTGTTTCTTGGTCATCCACCGTCTTTGAAGTCTTGGTGTCTATTCAAAGAGTTGCTGTCTTTAGGTATTAATGTTATATATATATATATTCACTTTTTTCAAATCTTGCTTTATAATGTATATGTACTTATAAATAATATAAATACCAAGGCCTGAGGAAGTTCTCTTCATGCATATATATTCTGGTTGCTGGTTAAAGCATATATATGTGTATGCAAATATGTATTTGCTACCTTAAATTTATACACATATGTTATATACATCTGAATACATCAATATGTCTTCAGACATATGTTTGCATATGTGAGTTTATGGCATGTATGTGGGTATTAATATATGAGTGTATGCACAATTGCATTTACCTGTGTGTGTTTACATATGTGTGTGCATCTAAATGTACCACAAAGACACACACTTGTAACCCCTCTTTCTGAAAGACTGCTGTCTGCAGAGGGGAGTCCATTCCATCTTCAAATCTTTGCAATGCTAATACTTCTGATAGAAAAGGCCCCTTGGGTTGTTATCACATTTGTAAACCTACTACAAACCAATAACTTATTGGGGAATACTTCAAGTGACTGCCTCTTCAAAACATCTCATGAAGACAGTGGGAAGTTACTTGCTTGGCTTCTAATTTGCTTGTCTTTTTCACTGTTCAGTCAATTAGGCTGCTGAAGTCACATTTGAACTACAATTCATATTTGGTAAGAATGAATGGATGAAAGTTCTCAGTAGTGTCTGAGTCTTTTTGACCTCATGGACTATAGCCCACCAGGCTCATCTGACCATGGGATTCTCCAGGCAAGAGTACTGGAGTGGGTTGCCATTCTCATTTCCATAGGATCTTCCCAACCCAGGGATTGAACCTGGGTCTCCTGCATTGTAGGCAGATTCTTTATTGACGGAGCTACCAGAGAAGCCCCATATTTGGTAAAGAAGTTCTCTAATTCTACTACTAAAACTTTGTTCATAGACAGGAATGAAAAAATGATTCCCTTTTCTACTTTTTAAGTGAAAAATAGTACTGCTTTTGTCACTAACATATTTTTATTCTGCATACATTTTATGGAGAATTTGAAAATTCCTTAAGGCCCCCTGTTTCATGCTGAAGCCTTGAATCCAGGGTTAGATACAAAATCACTGACGATTCGTCTTATAACCCACAGTCATAAAACTATAAACCAAATCATAAGTTTTCTCTATCCTCAAGGCAATAATATCTTCTTGTCTGGCTTTGCCTATAACAATAAATTCTACTATTACAGACATTTGATTTCCTGCTTAGTTCATCTGAATTTTCTAATCATACCTCAGCAGGGAGAAAAAAGGAAATAAATAAAATGAGATAAATCAACTTTTATGTCTAACTGGACTGGGCTTCCTAGATGGCTCAACAGTAAAGAATCTACCTGTAACAGGAGACACAGGAGGTGTGGGTTCAGTCCCTGGGTTGGGAAGATCCCCTGGAGGAGGAAATGGCAACCCTCTCCAGTATTCCTGCCTGGGAAATCCCATGGACAGAGGAGCCTGGTGGGCTGCAGGGGTCGCAAAGAGTCAGACATGACTGAGCATAGGCAAGAACTTAGGAGAAGACAACTGGATTAGGGGACAGAAGAAACAGGTGGAGGTATGGTGGGGGACTGAAAGGGAGCTAACTTATAGGAGGAATTTGGTTTAGCTTTCTACCTTTCTTCTTGCCTAGAAGGCATGTGAAGTTCCAGAAGCCTTTCTTTAAAATTGAAGTATAGTTAATTTATGACATTGTGTTCATTTCAGGCGTGCAGCGCAGTGGCTTTCAGATGTAAATGTGTGTGTGTGTGTGTGTGTGTGCATGCGTGTGCATGTGTGAGTGTATGTTTTTTTCTGTTCTTTTCCATGATAGGTTATTCTAAGTTATTGAATATACTTCCCTGTTTTGTACAATAGGACCTTGCTCTTTATTTGATATATAGTGTATCTTGACTATGCCAAAGCCTTTGACTGTGTGGATCACAATAAACTGTGGAAAATTCTGAAAGAGATGGGAATACCAGACCACCTGACCTGCCTCTTAAGAAATCTGTATGCAGGTCAGGAAGCAACAGTTAGAACTAGACATGGAACAACAGACTGGTTCCAAAGAGGAAAAGGAGTACGTCAAGGCTGTATATTGTCACCCTGCTTATTGAACTTCTATGCAGAGTACATCATGAGAAACACTGGGCTGAAAGAAACACAAGCTGGAATCAAGATTGCCGGGAGAAATATCAATCACCTCAGATATGCAGATGACACCACCCTTATGGCAGAAAGTGAAGAGGAGGTAAAAAGCCTCTTGATGGAAGTAAAAGAGGAGAGTGAAAAAGTTGGCTTAAAGCTCAACATTCAGAAAACAAAGATCATGGCATCTGGTCCCATCACCTCATGGGAAATAGATGGGGAAACAGTGGAAACAGTGTCAGACTTTATTTTGGGGGGCTCCAAAATCACTGCAGATGGTGACTGCAGCCATGAAATTAAAAGACATTTACTCCTTGGAAGGGAAGTTATGACCAACCTAGATAATATATTCAAAAGCAGAGACATTACTTTGCCGACTAAGGTCCGTCTAGTCAAGGCTATGGTTTTTCCAGTAGTCATGTATGGATGTGAGAGTTGGACTGTGAAGAAGGCTGAGTGCCGAAGAATGGATGCTTTTGAACTGTGGTGTTGGAGAAGACTCTTGAGAGTCCCTTGGACTGCAAGGAGATCCAACCAGTCCATTCTGAAGGAGATCAACCCTGGGATTTCTTTGGAAGGAATGATGCTAAAGCTGAAACTCCAGTACTTTGGCCACCTCATGCGAAGAGTTGACTCATTGGGAAAGACCCTGATGCTGGGAGGGATTGGGGGCAGGAGGAGGAGGGGACGACAGAGGATGAGATGGCTGGATGGTGTCACTGACTCGATGCATGTGAGTCTGAGTGAACTCCGGGAGTTGGTGATGGACAGGGAGGCCTGGCGTGCTGCGATTCATGGGGTCGCAGAGTCGGACACGACTGAGCAATTGAACTGAACTGAACTGAGTCTGTATCTTGGAGAAGGCAATGGCACCCCACTCCAGTACTCTTGCCTGGAAAATCCCATGGACAGAGGAGCCTGGTGGGCTGCAGTCCGTGGGGTGGCTATGAGTCAGAGAAGACTGAGCGACTTCACTTTCACTTTTCACTTTCATGCATTGGAGAAGGAAATGGCAACCCATTCCAGTGTTCTTGCCTGGAGAATCCCAGGGACAGGGGAGCCCAGTGGACTGCCATCTATGAGGTCGCACAGAGTTGGACACGACTGAAGTGACTTAGCAGCAGCAGCAGCAGCAGCAGTAGCAGCAGCAGCAGTCTTTATCTGTTAATCCCAGATTCCTGTTTTATCTTTCTCCTTTGGTAACCATAAGTTTGTTTTCTATGTCTGTGGATCTTTTCTGTCTTGTAAATAAATTTGTTTGTGTTATTTTTAGTTTGCAAATGTAAGTGAGATGTAATATTTGTCTTTCTCTGTCTGACTTACTTCACTCAGTAAGATAATCTCTAGCTTCATTCACGTTGCTGCAAATGACATTATTTCATTTCTTTTTATAGTGGATATTTTATGTTGTGTGTGTACATTTATATATTATTCCACCTCCCTTGGGCTTCCATTATAGCTCAGTTGGTAAAGAATCCACCTGCAATGCAGGAGACCCAGTTCAATTCCTGGGTCGGGAAAATCAGCTGGAGAAGGGATGGGTACCCACTCCAGTATTCTTGGGCTTCCCCTGTGGTTCAGTTGGTAAAGAATCCACCTGCATTGCAGGAGACCTGAGTTTCCCTGGGTCGGGAAAATCAGCTGGAGAAGGGATAGGTACCCACTCCAGTATTCTTGGGCTTCCCCTGTGGCTCAGCTGGTAAAGAATCCACCTGCAATGTGGGAGACCTGGGTTGGGAAGATCCTCTGGAGAAGGGAAAGGCTATGGACTGTAAAGTCCGTGAGGTCGCAAAGACTTGGACACGACTGAGTGAGTTGCACTCACTCACCACCTCCTTTTATTGCCATATATACCTTAAGTGCCTCAGCACATAGAATGAAATTCAAGTAAGTTAAATATGTATGTGCTGTCTCCCCTTCAGTCTTATTGTTAATTACAGCCTCTTGTTAATATTAAATTTAAGGTGTAAACATCCCTATTTTCCCATGATTATATAAATATGTTATAAACACATGTAGATAGGTTGTTTCCATTCATTTTTTCTTGCATTTTTTCTTTAAGAATAGAGCATGGCCCTCAGTCTAGTTTATACATATATGGTTAAGAATTTTCACAAGTATATGATGTATTGTAGTATGAATGTATTACTTCATTAGACTGTCTGCCTATTAGTTAACACTCTGGTTTGAAGTTTTTGTTATTTTTGTGTTTTTTGATATGGAGACTTGAAAGAGCATTTGATTTAAAATTGCTCAACATACTCACACTCATACACACACACAGCTCTCTAGCACTCTGGCTCTTGCACAAGCAAGTACACACTAGAGTGAGTTGGGTTCCGAGACACTTGAGAGGGTATCTCCAGGCAACAGAAGTGTGAATAAAAGTGTCTTCCTGTGTTGAGAATCTTGGCAAAGGGAAACTTCAAACAGGGTGGAACCGGGAGATCTGAAGCTTTTGTCCTTTGGGAAATTTTGATTTCCAAGCCTGATCTGGGATTCAAGGTCATGAGTCACATCTGAGAAGGAGGAGAATAGTACTGCTGGGCAGAGAGGACCATGGGGGATGGGCCAGGGCATTTTCGGAGGCCCACATGGGTAAATTCTCAAGCTATTTCCCATTAACTTTTAAATTGATAAAGATTGAGAGCTGCAAGAAGGTTGCAAATCTCATTTTCTTTGGAAAAGAGTGCTTTGTCTTTTCAAGGATCACATTTCCTGGCAAATAAGAAACTCGATTTGGTAATAGAACTCATTCTTCTGTCTACTCTAAATCATCTCATTTAAGGCTGGCTAGAATGATGGCTTTGTAAAGGGAAGAGAAAAATAAGACCTTGATAAGAGTGCTCACTGGTCTGACCTTGTGTCACCTCAGTCTTAATTTATGTGGTGGGACAGGCATCTATGCCAAAGTGCCTGTCATCCTAATTGTACATGATCACTTGTTCGAACATCAAATTGTTCCAAGTCAATAGTGATCCACTCCAGTTTTCTGATTTATTATTTTATCTGGATATTTCCTAGGAAAAGGCGGGATAAATTTTTTTCTTAAAAGGGGCCAATGAGTTAGGTATTGCTTTGAAACTTCTCTTACAGCAATGCATGAAGGTAAATTTGTGATTTAGCCAATGAGAATAAGGAGCCAAAATCAAGAAATCAAAAAGCACGGTCAGTGTGTTTCCTAATTGGTCATTACTGCTCTTTCAAAGCTGTCATTTTTTGCTGTGCACAACAGTTAGACAAAACTAGTTATTTCTCTAAACAAAATGACTTGGCCATTAATTAAACCTTTTCCTCTCCAAAATACAGAAAACAAGTTATAAAATTTTTTTCCTTCTTGATCAACACAATTGTTTATATAAGTTCTAAAAGCAGTATTGATGTGAAAATAACTCATCTTTAATAAAGAAAGGACATTTTAAAGAAACTAAGAAAATATTTTTTAAGAAAGAAATCAAATAATTGATTTGTTAGCTGTGTACTAGATAGACTTCTTTTGATTTCTTCCTTGAATAGATTTGAGCCCTAAAATTAGTGTTGTGTTAGTAATACAAAAGAATAACAGAAAAATATCTACTTACTCTTGAACATGCTTTGATGGAAAATATTTTCATATGTATGAATTCATTGACTTTGCTGACAGAAGTCCGTATAGTCCAAGCTATGGTTTTTTCCAGTAGTCATGTGCAGATGTGAGAGTTGGACCATAAAGAAGACTGAGTGCTGAAAAATTGATGTTTTTGAATTGTGGTGCTGAAGAAGACTCTTCAGAGTCCCTTGGACTGCAAGGAGATCAAACTAGTCCATCCTAAAGGAGATCAACCCTGAATATTCACTGGAAGGACTGATGCTGAAGCTGAAGCTGAAGCTCCAATACTTTGGCCACCTGATGTGAAGAGCTGACTCATTTGAAAAGACCCTGATGCTGGGGAAGATTGAGGGCAGGAGGAGAAGGGGGTGACAGAGGGTGAGATGGTTGGATGGCATCACTGGCTCAATGGACATGAATTTGAGCTAACTTTGGGAGATAGTGAAGGACAGGGAAGCCTGGCGTGCTACAGTCCATGGGGTCGCAGAGTCAGACATGACTGATAGACTGAACAACAATGAATTCATTCACTTCTTCTATAACCTGAAAGGGGTGGTCAACATTACTATTCTTCAGGGACTTCCCTGGTGGTCCAGTGGTTAAGACTCTGTGCTTCCAATGCGGGGGGTACAGGTTCAATCCCTGACTGAGCAGCTAACATCCCACATGCAACACTGCACAGTCAAAAAGTTATATATATATATATATATATTTTTTTAAGAAAGAAATCAAATAATTGATTTGTTAGCTGTGTACTAGATAGACTTCTTTTGATTTCTTCCTTGAATAGATTTGAGCCCTAAAATTAGTGTTGTGTTAGTAATACAAAAGAATAACAGAAAAATATCTACTTACTCTTGAACATGCTTTGATGGAAAATATTTTCATATGTATGAATTCATTGACTTTGCTGACAGAAGTCCGTATAGTCCAAGCTATGGTTTTTTCCAGTAGTCATGTGCAGATGTGAGAGTTGGACCATAAAGAAGACTGAGTGCTGAAAAATTGATGTTTTTGAATTGTGGTGCTGAAGAAGACTCTTCAGAGTCCCTTGGACTGCAAGGAGATCAAACTAGTCCATCCTAAAGGAGATCAACCCTGAATATTCATTGGAAGGACTGATGCTGAAGCTGAAGCTCCAATACTTTGGCCACCTGATGTGAAGAGCTGACTCATTTGAAAAGACCCTGATGCTGGGGAAGATTGAGGGCAGGAGGAGAAGGGGGTGACAGAGGGTGAGATGGTTGGATGGCATCACTGGCTCAATGGACATGAATTTGAGCTAACTTTGGGAGATAGTGAAGGACAGGGAAGCCTGGCGTGCTACAGTCCATGGGGTCGCAGAGTCAGAAATGACTGATAGACTGAACAACAATGAATTCATTCACTTCTATAACCTGAAAGGGGTGGTCAACATTACTATTCTTCAGGGACTTCCCTGGTGGTCCAGTGGTTAAGACTCTGTGCTTCCAATGCGGGGGGTACAGGTTCAATCCCTGACTGAGCAGCTAACATCCCACATGCAACACTGCACAGTCAAAAAGTTATATATATATATATATATAATTCTCTATCCATCATACTGAGTAACCGAAGAAGAAACACGTCCCCTAAATAAATAGGTAGCTTCTCCTCTTCAAGCATATTAAAGTTGTCCTGAGACAACATATTTAGGGGAAATTGTTCAGTTGCTGAGTTTTGTCCAACTCTTTGCAACCCCATGGACTGCAGCACTCCAGGCCTTGCTGTCCATTACCAACTCCCAGAGCTTGCTCAAACTCATGTCCATTGAGTCGGTGATGCCATCCAGCCATCTCATCCTCTGTTGTCCCCTTCTCCTGCCCTCAATCTTTCCCAGCATCAGGGTCTTTTCAAATGAGTCAGCTCTTCGCATGAGGTGGCCAAAGTATTGGAGTTTCAGCTTCAACATCAGTCCTTCCAATGAACACCCAGGACTGATCTCCTTTAGGGTGGACTGGTTGGATCTCCTTGCAGTCCAAGGGACTCTCATGTCTTCCCTAGCACCACAGTACAAAAATATCAATTCTTGGGCACTCAGCCTTCTTTATGGTCTAATATTTAGGGGAAATATTTTCATGAGTTTGGAGTCTTGAAACGAGAACCTCATTATTTAGGAGCCTCATTTTCCCACTGAAAATATATCTTGATTTTTTTCCTTGTCTGTGGAGAAGCAGATTTGGCCTCTCCTTTCTGTCTTATGTCAGAGATAGTGCACACAGAAGCTCAAATATTGGGCAGGAGAAAGAACACCTCATTCATTTAGCATCGAAAGAAGTCCAGGTAACAGAAATCACTGAGACTAAATGACTCATACCAACAAAGAGCTTTTCTCTCAGCGGTAATTGAAATTCTTAGAGTGATTGCGATTAGCGCTAACTAAGGACTCACTGGAGTCAGCAATAGGGGAAACTCTTCCACAACCTTTGGTTTCCCTTTTCCATAAAATCAAAAGAAAACATAGGTAGGAGAGTTGAATACATATTTCTTATTTTCATGGACATGAACTTGTATTATTTTGTGTATTACCCATTTTGGATAGTATGAATAAATCAACTTAGATATTATTTTTGCTCTTATAAACTTAAGGTGTTTATAATATAAAATCCAGAAATTCAAATACATGCATTTTAAAATATATGTATGGCATTTTTTAGAACAAAATAATGTGAATTGACGGCAATCCACCAGGAGAGAAGTGTGCAGAGAAAGCTGAACAATTTCGATTAGGGCATCATGAGCGTTTCCTTTGTGCCCTAAAGGTGGGCATGTCAACCTTTGCATCCTGATATGTGGGTTCTGGGGACATGCTACATCTATCAATCATCAACCTGCCTGGCATGTGACATTCCTGGATGGTTCTATCTCAGACAGCCCTGCTTATATGCTAGATGAAGAATTTTAAGGCTTTCGAGGGATAGTGCACTGATTTGTTATTCATAAAGCCTTTCTGTGCATGCGTATACATGCGTGCTCTGTCTTGTCTGACTCTTCGCCCACCAGGCTTCTCTGTCCATGGGGTTTCCCAGGCAAGAATACTGGAATGGGTTGCCATTTCCTTTTCCAGGGGATCTTCCTGGAAGATCAACCCAAGGATTGAACCCGAGTCTCCTGAGTCTCCTGCATTGATAAGAGGATTCTTTACCACTGCGTCATCTGGGAATTCCAATAAAGCCTTCATTAAATTTAATAATCTGTCCTTTAGGAGAGCTGAGTGAGAATGTTTGGACAGGATGGAAATATAGAGGCAGACTGCTCTAGAAAATGCCTGGGAATTGGAATTAAAAAAACAAAGCAAGCTGCTTGTTCTTAATCCAATATTGTTGTTCACTGTGTGTCCTTGTGAAAGTCACTTAACTTCTCTGAGCCTCAGTGAAATTAACTTTAACAAGCATTTATTAAATATCTCCACAAGAATGTCTAGAGAGGTTGCTCTGCTCTTTCTGCTCTGCGAGGTGGGTAGGTAGGTGGGAGTTGGAGAGCTGAGGGCAATAATTTTCTCAGCCATAGGATTTAACATAAATATTTGAATATAATGGTTCTTCACTGGAATTAATTGATTGATGTGATTGTGACAGTCTGATATTGAGATCTAATTTGGGGGGGGTCATTATGTTTCCTTTTGAAGTGTAACTGTGTTAAATTAATTACATGGGAGATTATATTAGCATCTTGAGGATTTTATGAAGGGATGAGAAAATTTTAAAGGAAAAACAAAAATGTGTCTAGACACTAATAGTCAATGAAGGAATTCGTATCATTCTCATAAAAAGGAATTCCTTAAATATAAACATAGTGTTCTGTGTGTCAGAGGGGAAGAGTTCCTTTCCGCTGTACTTCAGTTCAGTTCCTTTTCCAGGGGATCTTCCTGGAAGATCAACCCAAGGATTGAACCCGAGTCTCCTGAGTCTCCTGCATTGATAAGAGGATTCTTTACCACTGCGTCATCTGAGAATTCCAATAAAGCCTTCATTAAATTTAATAATCTGTCCTTTAGGAGAGCTGAGTGAGAATGTTTGGACAGGATGGAAATATAGAGGCAGACTGCTCTAGAAAATGCCTGGGAATTGGAATTAAAAAACAAAGCAAGCTGCTTGTTCTTAATCCAATATTGTTGTTCACTGTGTGTCCTTGTGAAAGTCACTTAACTTCTCTGAGCCTCAGTGAAATTAACTTTAACAAGCATTTATTAAATATCTCCACAAGAATGTCTAGAGAGGTTGCTCTGCTCTTTCTGCTCTGCGAGGTGGGTAGGTAGGTGGGAGTTGGAGAGCTGAGGGCAATAATTTTCTCAGCCATAGGATTTAACATAAATATTTGAATATAATGGTTCTTCACTGGAATTAATTGATTGATGTGATTGTGACAGTCTGATATTGAGATCTAATTTGGGGGGGGTCATTATGTTTCCTTTTGAAGTGTAACTGTGTTAAATTAATTACATGGGAGATTATATTAGCATCTTGAGGATTTTATGAAGGGATGAGAAAATTTTAAAGGAAAAACAAAAATGTGTCTAGACACTAATAGTCAATGAAGGAATTCGTATCATTCTCATAAAAAGGAATTCCTTAAATATAAACATAGTGTTCTGTGTGTCAGAGGGGAAGAGTTCCTTTCCGCTGTACTTCAGTTCAGTGCAGTTCAGTTGCTCAGTCTTGTCCTACTATTTGCGACCCCATGAATCGCAGCACTCCAGGCCTCCCTGTCCATCACCAACTCCCGGAGTTCACTCAGACTCACGTCCATCAAGTCAGTGATGCCATCCAGCCATCTCATCCTCTGTCATCCCTTTCTCCTCTTGCCCCCAATCCCTCCCAGCATCAGGGTCTTTTCCAATGAGTCAACTCTTCGCATGAGGTGGCCAAAGTACTGGAGCTTCAGTTTTAGCATCATTCCTTCCAAAGAAATCCCAGGGTTGATCTCTTTCAGAATGGACTGGTTGGATCTCCTTGCAGTCCAAGGGACTCTCAGGAGTCTTCTCCAACACCACAGTTCAAAAGCATCAATTCTTCGGCCCTCAACCTTCTTCACAGTCCAACTCTCACATCCATACATGACCACAGGAAAAACCATAGCCTTGACTAGACGGACCTTAGTCAGCAAAGTAATGTCTCTGCTTTTGAATATGCTATCTAGGTTGGTCATAACTTTTCTTCCAAGGAGTAAATGTTTTTTAATTTCATGGCTGCAGTCACCATCTGCCGTGATTTTGGAGCCCCAAAAAATAAAGTCTGACACTGTTTCCCCATCTATTTCCCATGAAGTGATGGGGCCAGATGCCATGATCTTCGTTTTCTGAATGCAGAGCTTTAAGCCAACTTTTTCACTCTCCTCTTTCACTTTCATCAAGAGGCTTTTTAGTTCCTCTTCACTTTCTGCCATAAGGGTGGTGTCATCTGCATATCTGAGGTTATTGATATCTCTCCACTGTACTTAAATACCCCAAATCTGTCGTTTTAAGGCGTCTTCCAGCTGCTCTTTGGATAACTGCATGCTCCAAAGGCCATGGTGGTAGTGGTGGTGGTGGTTTAGTCACTAAGTCGCCTCTGAACCTTGTGACCCATGGACTGTAGCCCACCAGGCTCCTCTGTCCACAGGATTTCCCAAGCAAGAGTAGTGGAGTGGATTGCCATTTCCTTCTCCAGGGGACCTTCCCATCCTAGGCATCAAACCTTCATCTCCTGCGTTGCAGCTGAATTCTTCACCACTGAGCCACCAGGGAAGCTCCCTAACGCCATAAAATACAGCAATTTAATGAAAACCAACCTATTGACCCATGTCACCACGTAAGCAAATAGGTTCAGTGGCTGGCTGTTTCCATGTGCATGTTTAGTAAGCCATTTAGCTACTTTTTAATTAAATGACTGTCTTTAATTTTCACACCTATTCTGCCTTAGAAGAGTATTTTATGTAGCACAATGTGTTTGGTTTTTGGATAAGCTATTTTGGGACTTTCTTTTATGTCCTGAGAACTTCAAAAAAGCATTGGAATAAGTCTGTGTATTTGGTATTATCCAGATTTCTGTTCTTCAGATTTTAAACAATGGAGCTCAATTTGTTTAAGAGGAAGAGAGAGTGTAAACAGTTTTAAATTGTGTGAGATGTCAGTACCACCAGTGGTTGGCCAGTGAACCATTGCAAAGTAATTGGCAGCATTGTTATGTATGTAGCTCATTAATTTAATGCAGAATATATTTCTTATTTGTAGTGAAGAACTGTAGGTCCTTTAGGGACTAATTTCTCTATGAAGTTTGATTGATTCTGAAATGCAAAATACAGTTTTATTGGAAGTCAGTATGAGTATAAATTTTTTGACAAAAATGTGTGTAATTAGTATTTCTAATAAGTTAGTTGGTATACATTAGTCACTAACATTAAGAGCTGAAACTGAAAATGGACCACTTTTTCATATTTAAAAAGGAGTAGGCAATGGCAGCCCACTCCAGTATTCTTGCCTGGAAAATCCCATGGATGGAGGAGCCTGGCAGACTATAGTCCATGGGGTCACAAAGAGTCAGACACGACTGAGCAGCTTCACTCACTTTTCATATTTAAAGACTTATCTTATACAGATATAAAATTTAGAGATACAGATCACTGTGTCCTGTGTGTGTAATCACTGTGCCATTTACTGGTTCAGTGACCAGCTATTTAGGGAGAAACTACTATGTGGTTAGTTGGGGTTGCTGTTTTTCAGTCCCTCGATCATGTCCAACTGTTTGTGACCCCATGGAATGTAGGGCGCCAGGCTTCCCTGTCCTTCACTAACTCCTGGACCTTGCTCAAACTCATGTCCATTGAGTTGGTGATGTCATCCAACCATCTTGTCCTCTGTCGTCCCCTTCTCCTCCTGCCTTCAATCTTCCCCAGCCTCAGGGTCTTTTCCGATGAGTTGGTTCTTTGCATCAGGTGGCCAAAGTATTGGAGCTTCAGCTTCAGCATCAGTCCTTCCAATGAATATTTAGGACTGATTTCCTTTAGGATTGACTGGTTTGATCTCCTTGCCGTCCAAGGAACTCTCAAGAGTCTTCTCCAACACCACAGTTCAAAAGCATCAATTCTTAGGCACTCAACTCTTTTAAATGGTCCAACTCTCACATCCATACGTGACTACTGGAAAAACCATAGGTTTGACTAGATGGATCTTTGTTGGCAAAGTAATGTCTCTGCTTTTTAATGGGTTATCTAGGTCTGTTATAGTTTTTCTTTCAAGGAGCAAGTGTATTTTAATTTCATGGCTGCAGCCACCATTTGCAGTGATTTTGAAGCCCAAGAAAATAAAATCTGTCACTGTTTCCATTGTTTCCCCATCTCTTTGCCATGAAGTGACGGACCAGATGCCATGATCTTCGTTTTTTGAATATTGAGTTTTAAGCCAGCTTTTCACTTTCCTCTTTCACCATCATCAAGGGGCTCTTTAGTTCCTCTTCACTTTCTGCCATAGGGTGGTGTCATCTCCATATCTGAGGCTATTGATGTTTCTCCTGGCAATCTTGATTCCAGCTTGTGCTTCATCCAGCCTGGCATTTCTCATGATGTACTCTGCATAAGAGTTAAATAAGCAAGGTGACAGTATACAGACTTGACTTACTCCTTTCCCAATTTTGAACCAGTCCATTGTTCCATGTCTGGTTCTGTTGCTTCTTAACCTGCATACAGGTTTCTCAGAAGGCAGGTAACGTGGTCTGGTATTCCCATCTCTTTAAGAATTTTCCACAGTTTTTTATGATCTACACAGTCAAAGGCTTTAGTGTAGTCAATGAAGCAGAATTAGATAGTTTTTCTGGATTGCCAGTTTATTATCTGATGGATATTTGTTAGGAGCCAGAAGACCAAACAGTTATACTCTTGAGCTCAACTCATTTTCTCTACAATATCACATCCAGAGAAGCTTCTAGTTATTGAAACATGTATTTTTATTTGTGTTTATCTAGCCCACCTGGACTCTTTAAATACAGGTTACCATTTCATTAGGATTGTGAAAGATGAATGAGAAATAAAATGATAGGTTGTATGTTAAACAAATGCTAGTTACAAATCTTGTTATTTTTACTATATTCAAAGTAAAATAAGATCTTTATTTTTCATTATATTCCTTATGTACACATAATTTCCATTTAAGTTAATAAAAAATAATATTCCACGTGAAAATATCATGAACTTCCTATTATAAGAAAAAGAAATCTAAGTATTAAATAATTTTTGAGTGTACCTCCAATATTTGATTATAAGATGTGATGAAATTTAATTGTAGCACAGTATGACGTAGGAATAAACCCTGAATATACTATGAAATCAGTGTTATTCTGTATAATAATGTCTTCACTTCCCTTCATGTACTTTTCAGTGTATAATACTTAAATAAGATGGAATGTTGAAGCTTGTATGGAGTGAGGGGGATGTCTTTCAGACGTGCTGTCGTGTCTGAGTCTTTGGGATACCATGGATTGTAGCCCGCCAGGCTCTTCTGTGGAGAAGGCAATGGCACCCCACTCCAGTACTCTTGCCTGGAAAATCCCATGGATGGAGGAGCCTGGTGGGCTACAGTCCATGGAGTCACACAGAGTTGGACACGACTGAGCAACTTCACTTTTACGCATTAGAGAAGGAAATGGCAACCCACTCCAGTGTTCTTGCCTGGAGAATCCCAGGGACAGAGGAGCCTGGTGGGCTGCCGTCTATGGGGTCACACAGAGTCGAACATGACTGAGTGACTTAGCAGCAGCAGCAGCAGGCTCTTCTGTGCACAGAATTCTCCAGGCAAGAATATTGGAGTGGATTTCCATTCCCTTCTGCAGAGGATCTTCTCAACCCAGGGATCAAACTTGTGTCACCTGAATTGACAGGTGGATTCTTTACCACTAGTGCCACCTGGGAAGCCTGCCATTCAGATACTCATGGGTTTATCAGATTGGACAGTTTTCTTGGGTCCAAATAATAGAAAACCCAACTCAAATATGCTTAAGAAAAAAAAAAAACTTTGCTGACCTACTTAATTGAAATATTTAGAAAATGGTTCCCAAAGTGTGGTTCAACTGGGAACTTGTTAGAAATGCAGATTCTGAAGCCCCACCCCAGATTTACCTGCTCGAAAGCTCTTACTGTGGGGCTTAGCCATCTGCTTAAACAAGGTCATCATGTTGTCCTGATAACATAGTAAAATTTGAGAGCCACTGGTCCAGGATGGAATCTTTCTTCAGGTGCAACTCAATTTCTTGCTCAAGGGATCGTACCAGGAATACATAAATACATAAATGTGTGTTGTGGACCCCAGGGACAGCCCCATCTCCAAGCTTCACATGGTAGCCAGTAGCAGCTTAAGATACCAGTCTCCATAGCATGTCATCCAGTGGACAAGAGAAATGATTTTACCTCACAGTCTTCAGTACCGGATGGAAACCTGGGTCCACCTGAAGAATGAAGAGAACTAGAAATGGAAACTGTATGGATCAACATATGCAAGATGGTTTTCCTTTATGTAAGTCTCTTTAAAAGAAGAGAGTCAGAGGGAGAAAATATGACTGCAATAAAGACAAGAAGATGAGCTACTGGAGAAACAACAGGAGATGAGCTGACTGGGGATGTGAAGGCTATTTGAGGAATCGGAGGAAATGGTAAATAATATAAATCTGCAACATGGGGTTCATATTTTAGAAGTCTAGACCCCTTGCAGCTTTAAAACTTCATAAGCTATTCAAGTGTCATGTTTAATATTGTAAAATAATGATAATTTTAATCATTCATGCTATTGCTATTCTCAGTGGCTACATTACTATTCATTTATTCAGTCAGTGCATGTTTAGCACTATGACGGCAGGAAACACACAGCCAGTATTGCTCACTTTACTTAGGTTAGTTTTACACAAAAATATGACTATACTGTACCTTTCAAGTGTCAAGCTTTTTAAAAAATGTTTTCTAAATTGCATCAACCAAATGGTAAAACAAAATCTGAAAATATGTAAAAAACTACTAAAATACATTCTTAGGGTCAATGCTTTATAATAAAAAATTTTCTTTACAATGTTTCTTCATAAACCTTGAGTTTGTTTCATGGCTTCTAGGTTTTTCCAGTGATTTTGATGACCTGTCTTATTTTTTGTTTGTATATCTTCCTTAGATGAGAACAAATCAAATTTAGCATATTACTCAAGTGCATTAAATTTCACAAGGGAAATGTGTAGTTATAGCTGCAAGGCAGGTGTTGTGATCCTGTCAATTTGCTCACGCTCATTTCGAGCCATGTCAGGGAGGTTGCTGGGAGACATAAGAGGAGCACAGGAAATTACAGGGAGCCTGTTGATAACAACGTGTCCTTGTACTGTGACCTAAGATAATACCTAACCTGTCACATTACCGGTGCTCCGGTTAAAACAGAAGGCGTGCGTTGGAGGTTGAAGCTCCCCAGGTGGCGCTAGTGGTAAAGAACCCACCTGCCAATGCAGGAGACACAAGGGACTCGGATTCAATCCCTGGGTGAGGAAGATTCCCTGGACGTGGGAAAAGCAACCCACTCCAGTATTCTTGCCTGGAGAGTCCCATGGACAGAGGAGCCTGGCGGACTCTGATCCACAGGGTCCCAAAGAGTCGGACACGACTGAAATGACTTGGCATGCGTGCATGCAATGGAGGTTTACACCAATATCACTAAGAAAAGAAAATTAGGACGATTCTAAAAATATGGTTGTAATTATTGAAAGTTTAGTAGTGAAAATATGGATAAACTTGGCAATTTTAATTGTGATGGCAAAAAAACCATTATTTTAAAAATAAATATATTTGATGTATAGTTAAATTACTTTGGTTGTGTTTTCCCAGCTTGGTGACCATAAGAATTCAGTTCAGTTCAGTTGCTTAGTTGTGCTTGACTCTGCAACCCCATGGACTGCAGCATGCCAGGCTTCCCTGTCCATCACCAGCTCTCAGAGCTTGCTCAAACTCATGTCCATCAAGCTGGTGATGCTATCTGACAATCTCATCCTCTGTCATCCTCTTCTCCTCCTGCCTTCAATCTTTCCCAGCATCCGGGTCTTTTCCAGTGCGTCAGTTCTTTGCATCAGGTGGCCAAAATATTGGAGATTTAGCTTCAGCATCAGTCCTTCCAATGAACATCCAGGACTGATCTCCTTTAGGATGGACTGGTTGGATATCCTTGCAGTCCAAGGGACTCTCAAGAGTCTTCTCCAACACCACAGTTCAAAAGCATCAGTTCTTCAGCACTCAACTTTCTTTATGGTCCAACTCTCACATCCATTCAAGACCATAGCTTTGACTTAGATGGACCTTTGCCAGCAAAGTAATGTCTCTGTTTTTTAATATGTTGTCTAGGTTGGTCATAGCTTTGCTTCCAAGGAGCAAGCATCTTTTAATTTCATGGCTGCAGTCACCATCTTCAGAATTAGCTGTGATGTTTTCTATATTGGCTTCCTAAGGCCATCTTCTAGGGAAATGCATATTCTAGGTGTGTGTCTTTAATCAGTCCCCTGGGTAATTGTCAAGCTCAGATATATTGGCAAAGTGCTGGCCTAAAGTAAGAGTTTCATTTACTTTTCAAGAAAATGATTACAGGGAGCTCGTAGACATATATCCAGTCTCAGCTGGTGAATATTTTGTTGCTGATCATTCAGTGTCAGAAAGATTTAACCTCCCTCACTCACCTGGTGCCTAGGAAGACAGATAAAAGGTTAACCAGCTGTGTGTTCAGTGTGTGGTTGGCACAGAAGGAGAGGAGCATAGAGCCATGCAGAAAGGTTGGCGCCTAGGAGGTGGTGATGAAAGAAATCCTGGGATTCAAAAGAGGAGACTAAGAGGGCCTTCACTGTGATGGGAGAGGGGTCACAGAAGAGGAGTTGGGGCCCCAGTAAGTGGAATACTGATGTCTTTGTTTCCCGAAAGATGTTTAGATGAAGCAAGTCTTGCCTCTCAACGCAAGGAACCAGCCCTTACACTGGCATTCAGGGGAGTATAAGGCTGTAGACACATGCACGGTGACTTTTCTAATTGGAAGATGTGGTCTTTTCAGAACAATCTGCTCATCCTTTATTTTCTTTTTAAAGGTAATGTTGTTTATGTTGTTGTTGTTCAGTCGCTCAGTCATGTCTGACTCTTTGCAAGCCCGAGGACTGCAGCACAGCAGGCTTCCTTGTCCCTCACTATCTCCCGGAGTTTGCTCAGATTCATGTCCATTGAGTCAATGATGCTATCTAACCTCTCAACCTCTGCCGACCCTTTTTCCTCTTGTCTTCAATCTTTTCATCATCAGGGTCTTTTTTTAGCTTGACGTATACATTTAATTGACTCTATGTCTTGACTTGAAAGAGTGGCATTTCAGAGTTCATTCCTTTACTTTTAAGTAGGTGAAGGACATATGGCTGCTTCGTTTCCTGCCCCTGCCCCCCCGACCCCACTGATTGTAGAACTGGGGTGGATGGCTTTAGGAAGGACATGGGAGGAGATTCCAGGTCACAGGCTTTAGAACCTGGAGTTCTTGAACTGACTCTTAACTCTGCTATGTGTGAGCTGTGTCAGGATGTGAAAGCTGCTAAACCTGTCCAATAACTTTCTTGTCTGTGACCTGAAGAATAGGACAGCATGATTGAGAGCACTACTTACTCAACATAAACTGTGTGCCCAGGCGCTGTGCTAGGTACCCTATATATTGTTCATGGGATTCTCAGTTCAGCTTTGTGAGAATACCACTGTTGTGTTCTGACAATAGCAATAACTATTAATCTGCCTTACAGGATTTTGAGAGGGTAATCAATGAGGTTGCTGCTGCTGCTGCTGCTAAGTCGCTTCAGTCGTGTCCGACTCTGTGCGACCCCATAGACGGCAGCCCACCAAGCTCCCCCGTCCCTGGGATTCTCCAGGCAAGAACACTGGAGTGGGTTGCCATTTCCTTCTCCAATGCATGAAAGTGAAAAGTGAAAGTCAAGTCGCTCAGTCGTATTCGACTCTTAGCGACCCCATGGACTGCAGCCGACGAGGCTCCTCCATCCATAGGATTTTCCAGGCAAGAGTACTGGAGTGGGGTGCCATTGCCTTCTCTGATCAATGAGGTTAGAGACATTAAACAAGAAAAAATCATATTCCAAAGTAGGGATAAAATTCTGTTTCTTTTGAGACATAAACTATATACAGCTTTGCAAGATACTTTCTCCCCCCAACAACTCCCACCCATTCAATTTTTATGGAGCCCCTCCTCATCTGTTTGCACATGGCATATAGGGGGTTAAATAGGTGGCACTAGAAGTCAAGAACCTGCCTGCCAATGCAGGAGACGTAAGAGATGAGGGTTCAATCCCTGGGTTGGGGAGATCCCCTGGAATGGTAACCCGCTCCACTATTCTTGCCTGGAGAATCCCGTGGACAGAGGAGCCTGGTGGGCTACAGTCCATAGGCTCGCAGAGAGTTGGACATGATTGAAGCAACTTAACACAGCAATATATTTTATTTTCCCATCATGCTTTGAAAAACCAGATAAATATAGATAAATATATATGGAATTCAGGGTTAAAAATATTGGCCATATAGTATCTTGTCTGTCTTGAATTGGCTGTGTGACACCTAACAGGTTATTTCACTTCTTCTGAGTCCATTTCCTTGGAAGAGTGAGAATCATCTCTTTTATGAAGCTTAAATGAGACAATGGAAGATGACCTATCGCAGGGATTGACAAAAATTGGATCACATTTAAATGAAATGTCACAGTTGAATGAGAGTTTGCAGAATAATTCTTTATAAATGCAAGTCAATGCCATCAAATCTAATAACAGAATGATTCGTGTCTGAAAAGTGTGAATGTAAATAATGTTAGAGTGACATTTGGTAAGATCCCTTCTGAAGGAAGAGAGTTAGTAAACTTGTATTCTCTTTTGCACCAGAGGAAAAAGCCTAAATATACTGCCAGAGATGAGGTCGCTGACATCAAAGGACACCTGAGTACTGATGCATGCTGATAAAATAGCATTTAGTTTGTCTGACTCACTGGTGAAAAAATAACCACTGAGAGGTGGACTAAAGGTCTCGGTGTGAGGATTGCTAGCTTTCAGAATAAGTGAAAAACAAAATGCTTTTTATCTTAGACTTTGTTTCAAGAGCTTACTTGCAGCGATGGAAACATTCAATAAGTGTAAACAGAACTTTGTGATGGACTGAAAGTTTGTGTGCGCCCTCCTCTCATCATATGTTGAAGCCCTCCCTGCCTCTCGTATGATGTGTATTAGGAAGTAGGACCTTTGGGAATTGATTCGTTTTTTTCCAGTAGTCCTGTACCGATGGGACAGTTAGACCATAAAGAAGGCAGAGCGCCAAAGAATTGATGTTTTCTAATTATGGTTTTCTAATTATGGACTCTTGAAAGTCCCTTGGACAGCAAGGAGATCAAACCAGTCAACCCTAAAGGAAATCAACCCTGAATATTCATTGAAAGGACTGATGCTGAAGCTGAAGCTCCAACACTTGGCCACCTGATGCAAAGAGCCGCTGATGGGAAAAGACCCTGATGCTGGGAAAGGTTGCAGGCAGGAGAGGGGAACAATGGAGGGAGAGATGGTTGGATGGCATCACCGACTCAATAAACATGAATTTGAGCAAACTCCCGGAGATAGTGAAGGACAGAGGAGCCTGTCATGCCATGGTCCATGGTGTTGCAAAGAGTCGGACATGACTTAGCATCTGAACAACAACAACATGGGTTTAGATGAGGTCATGGCAAGTTCCCCCATGATAGAATTAGTGCTCTTATAAGAAGAGGAAGAGACACAGAGCTCTTGTCCTTCTCCACCTTGATCTTGGACTCCCCAGCCTCCAGAACTGTGAGAAATCAGTGTCGCTTGAGCCTCCTGGTATATGGTGGTGTGTTATAGCCACCTGCGCTAAGACACTCTTAATGGGCAGCTATTACTTAAGCACAGGGTTCTCTTAAGCAAAAATGAATAGTCCAACCCTGAAACCAGTGAAACCAAGACTGGTTAAAATAATGTAAACACAGTGTGAGAAGCCTTGAATTCTGCCTGGGATTATCGCTTGGGAGGTACCCTTTGAATGGGGCCTGGAAGAAGGAAAGGGATTTGTATCCTTGGGGTGCGATAGCATCAGTGAGGTGAGACATTCATCGCAAATGAGCAGAGAAGAGGCTGAACTGCAAATCAATGTGTTGGCAAAATATGCCAAGTCTGACAAATGGAGGCCAAGTCAAAAGCGGCAGCCTTGGGCCTGTTCATCTTCTCGCTTCAGAGTTTAGTCTGACAAATTTGCAGAGAGAGGGGGCAGAGTTTCTTGGTCATTAGAGAAATCATCACCGAAGGATGCAATTTTCTGTTGATGAGCTAGGAGCCCCTTAGTATTCCCAGCATCAGAGTTGCCCCCAAACCAGAGACATTTACTGACATTTAGTAGAGACCTCTCAGATTTCTTCTTCGTGCTGGCTCCCATGTTAATAAGTGGTATACTGGAGTGTTGCACATCTGAGATCTCTGCTTCTGGGCAAACCATTTGCCTGAAAATATATGAAGTGAGTTTTTAAAGGTCTGATGACTTTTCTACTCTTTCAATGCTTCTATACCTCCAACTTCTCATTCTGGAAATCATGGTGTGTTAAGTGTGTCTGAATTTTGTCATTAAGAAAATGGCCTTGTTCTCTGTCTCTAATGAAAGATGGAGGAATCAAGTGTGTGGGGCTCCTTTTCAACAGTTTTCTCCTCTCCCAGGTCAGCAGATGGCAGAGCTGGTTGGGGCCAAGGTCTCCTTCTGACCACCCTCTTAAATCATCTTCACATCCCTGTCACGGCAACCGTTTGTCTTTTAAAGCTCACAGCTTCCAAATTAACCCACTTTGGGGCTTTCTCATCAAGAGAAGGTTTATATAAACAGGGATAAGCTGTGCAGTTGAATTTGGTTTGTTACTGTTGGAAGGGATTGTGAGATCAGGTGGCAGAGGGTTCATGTCTCCAGACAGATTCTGACAACTTTTTCTCCATCATCTGTGCGGCCGTTTTCTTCTGCTGCACGTCCCTTTGAGGATTTTAAATATTTCTATTGGTTTTCAGCTGAATTAGAGGATGGTGAAGTCTTGAGTCCCCTGGATGAACGTTTTCTTAGACGAGAATCTGGATTGTGAACAGCACCTTCTTTGTCAAGTTCAACGGCTTCTGACTGTTATTCAGTTAGGAGGTGATTTTGCTATTTTGGGAGATGAGGGAAATGGAAATAAATGGGGCTGCTTTTTGAGTCCAGAAATCCATTTGGCTCAATGGAGCTGACACACTTTATTGCAGTTTTCAGGGCCTCTTTCTAATTTGCAGTGGATACCGAATCCCTGCTTAGATTTCCTAAGGCCATGTCTGTTAGTCGGAAAGGAGACTGGGGTAACCAGAATTCCCTCTACAGATCTCTTTCCTCTGCTTTCTTTTCTCTGGTCCCTTTCTTTGCCTTTCTTTCCCCAGAATCCCTTAGAGCTTGAAGAGCTTTTCCTTTCCTTCCCGTTCTGTGCTCCTGGGAAATCCATTTTGTAAAGCACCCGGATTTATTCAGCAGCCCCAGAGGGTGATAGGTTCAAATGTAGCCACCAAAGGAATTTGGAAAATCTCTTCAAAGAGCCTGGGCTTTGAGTGTATTGTCTTGTGGTACAATCCTCCTTTGAATTTCAGAAGCCTAATGTTAATTCTTTCTTTCTCATTGCATTGCTTTTCTAAAAATTCTTAAATTCCCCACTCCCCTTCATTCTCCAAAGTCAAATGGAGATGGGTCAAGCTGCCTAGGGTATAAATGCATTGAACAGCATTATTTAACAATAATCTCTCTAGGTAGGCATTTGCTAGGAGTGAATCCCAAGGTTTCTGAGATTACTTAGCACATAGTAGATGCACAAATAAGTAAATAAATAAGTAGGTGAAACTCCAGTACTTTGGCCATCTCATGGGAAGAGTTGACTCACTGGAAAAGACCCTGATGCTGGGAGGGATTGGGGGCAGGAGGAGAAGGGGACGACCGAGGATGAGATGGCTGGATGACGTCACTGACTCGATGGACATGAGTTTGGGTAGGCTCCGGGAGTTGTGATGGACAGGGAGGCCCGGCGTGCTGCGATTCATGGGGCTGCAAAGAGTCGGACATGGCTGATGGAGTGAACAAAGTAGGTGAATGGCTGGCAGGGAGATGGAACAGATTTTGTTGAATGAGCAGATTTCATGTCATCCTAAGCGTCTTCAAAATTTGGCTCATTGGAGGTGCTATCTAGAGCTAGGAAAGCCTCTTGTTCAGTCCCTTAGCTGCATCCCACTCTTCTCAACCCCATGGACTGCAGCCCGCCGGCTCCTCTCTCCATGGGATTCTCCAGGCAAGAATACTGGGGTGGGTTGCCATTCCTTTCTCCAGGGGATCTTCCCGACCCAGGGATCCAACCCACGTCTCCTGCCTTGGCAGGTGGATTCTTTACTGCTGAGCCACCAGGAAAGCTGAGAAAGCCTCTAGTAGTTCGTAAGTAAAAGGCTGTTTTAATTCTCTGGCTTCCTTGCTTAGTAAAAACGGCACTCTTGCCTTTTGACCTCTACCCTCCCTCCCCATGAAGGATTGGGAGGATACTGAAGGATGAAGATCCTGATGAAGGCTTTCTTTAACAAGACAGCAAGTTTCACTGACTTTTTGAAAAACAAACAAACCAACATGAGGCTGCAATATTTTCCATTAAATCACTTTAATATGCCCGATGTCCTGTCCTCTTTATGATGATTCTCAGTGTTGCAGTAAATTGTGTCCTGAATGTCCTTGATAGAAATGTACATTCCGCATTCGGGTATGGGAATACTAAGTGACTCCTTTCTGTGGTTGTGAAATGACATCTGTGTTCCGGACAGGCTTCCACCACCCGACAACTGTTCTCCCGAGTGATCTGTGAGCTGGGCCTTCGTCACCTGTTCAGTCTGCCAATATATTTTCCACATCTGTCCTCCCAGTCGCCCCGAGATTTATTTTGCTTGCCTGACGGCAAAATGTCCTTGCACCTGCGGGACCGAGGCTGGGGAAACATCGATCTCTTGTTTCTTTGACATGAGTCCATTAGCTTCATCTGTCTTGAGGACAAACCCGGCTAAGAGCCTATCTGATTTTTCTTCTTTGGGGACCTTTCAGAGTTTCAAGGTTACAGAGAAATTGGCTTTGTGCAAAGCCTGTTGCCATCTGTTGCTGGTTTCTAACCTCAGAGCCATTTACGAGATGTGCCACGTTAGATTCACACAGACGTTTTAACTAATTATATGTCCTCATACTTAACCCAAGAGCAAATATTAAGGTTTGTCCTATCTGTGCCATTTATCTAAATATCCCACGATTCAGCCTGCTTTTGGCTTTTTTGACATAGTGTTTATCTGTGATAAGATGTCATCTTCAGTGGCAGTGTGTGTATTCTGGGTAGTCATAAAATAATAATGCATGTGAATGGAGAGCCAAAAAGCAAGCAGGGGATTTGGAGATTCCTGTTTTGTTTTAATTGAGAAAACTGAAACCCAGAGTGCTTATGTGGCTTCCTGTCAAAGTCTCAAAATTAGCTCATGTTTCAGGTGAAATTTGCCTTTGGTTTTAAACAGATGATAGCATTGAACTTTTGGTGACTGTTTGCTTATTATTCCTCAGTGTTCTTAGGTTTCTTGACTAAGAAATGACTATTTTTTAAGGTATAAATATTATTTTCTAGTAAAAATTTGAAAGGGGCTAAAAAGTAGAAACTTCAGTCAGAATATGCAACTATACAGCTCTTTCTCTCTATACTACTAAGTCGCTTCAGTCGTGTCCGACTCAGTGTGACCCCATAGACGACAGCCCACCAGGCTCCCCCATCCCTGGGATTCTCCAGGCAAGAACACTGGAGTGGGTTGCCATTTCCTTCTCCAGTTTTCCTTTAAAATTGGAGGAAGTTACAGTTCAGGACACACAGGCAAAGTTGTATCTGACTCTTTGTGACCCCATGGACTGTAGCCCACCAGGCTCCTCTGTGCGTGGAATTCTCTAGGCAAGAGTACTGGAGTAGGTTGCCATTCCCTTCTCCATTCCCTTTCTCTCTCTACATACACATATATATGGGCTTCCCTGGTGGCTCAGTTGGTAAAGAATCTGCCTGCAATGCGGGAGACCTGAGTTCAATCCGTGGGTTGGGAAGGTGCCCTGGAGGAGGGCATGGCAACCCACTCCAGGATTCTGGCCTGGAGAATCCCATGGACAGAGGAGCCTGGCGGACTACAGTCCATGGGGTCACAAAGAGTTGGACACAGTTGATCAACTATGCACAGCACATATATATATACACACACTTCTATACAAATAAATATGATAATTATATTAATATTCTATGCTAGATTTTCTTTTGTTATATTACATATGCCTCATATTCGCTTCCTCACATACAAAGTTCTAATCGTAGAGCTTTTTTAAGGAAACGTGCTAAGGAATTAAGGAGAGGAAGAAATATGCTATATGCATAAAAATGCATTATGCACTGCTGCCTATTAAAAGCAAAAAGTCATCGGCAGATTGTTTATCCAACAGTAGAAAATGCATCATAGCACAGTAAATTAACGTGATAATTTGCAGTCATTGGAATATAAGTACAAAGATTTCGTTTGTGGACATGGGTTGTAAAATCAGATTTGAAAAACCACGACTACTATTGTTATGTCTCCTCTGCTATCAATTGTGGGAAAGGTACGTATGCATACAGACAAATACGAAAAATTCTGTGAAAACCCAACCGGCGTTGGTGTGATTGTCACTGCTTTTTTTTTCTTTGCTTTAAAATTCTTCTGTAGTTTCATATTGGTTCATACAGCATGATTAC
This sequence comes from Aepyceros melampus, assembly GCA_006408695.1. Taxonomy (NCBI): domain Eukaryota; kingdom Metazoa; phylum Chordata; class Mammalia; order Artiodactyla; family Bovidae; genus Aepyceros; species Aepyceros melampus. The sequence goes on along the minus strand of SJXQ01006238.1, from coordinate 286,902 downwards.
AGTCGTGTGGTACGTTATGTCAGGAAACGGAAACACACTAGGTGAAAAGGATGGCAGTGACAAGCACTGAACATCGTGTGTAAATATGACAGATATTTCCAGTTGGCCAGGGAGAGTTTTGAATCCTCAGCTGGGCCTTGGGAACCATAAATTGAATAAGACCATATGAAAGGTGCTGGTTATTTCCAATTCCCAATCCTATATTCCCAATAAATTAATATTTTAGAAAGACCATTGACTTCAGAAGTCTCCAAAATATAATTAGCAGGAATGAAGACTGAGCCTGAAATCCCTGGTGTCCATTCTTTAGAAATGTGTGATACCGAAGTGGTGAGGATATTAGGGACTGAGCTTGCTCTTGGCATAACCTTGAAATAGCCCACCTTTGTTTCCGGCTGCCACAAGGATGGTGCCCTGTCTCTCTCCCAACAGACGTGAGTGTGGATCCCTCGTCCCCAGGCTTGATTTTCTTTTCCCATCCCAGAGTCTCGTTCACCTGCCATCCTCTCAAGGATGCTCAGGACTTAGTCTGGTTTTGGAGTGCTGCTCCCTCCACGGTGCTGTGTATAGGGGTCTTCTGGGAGCAGAAAGAAGTAACAGAGGGAAAATTGTTTTTTCGAGCTAATAGTGTTTGGTACTTCTCAAACCATACTGTAGGAGGGGCCTGCCTCATGTAGGGTGAGTCCAAGTCAGGGAGGCAGAAGAGGATTGAAAAGATCTTGACTCGGAGCTACTGGGGAGATATATGGGGTGTCCCAGCATCTGTCTGGGACATTCCCCAGTGGCTCGAGGTAAAGAATCAACCTTTGATGCAGGAGCCACAGGAGACTCAGGTTCAATCCTTGTGTCAGGAAGATCCTCTGGAAAAGGGCATGACAACCCACACCAGGGTTCTTGCCTGGAGAATCCCATGGACAGAGGAGCCTGGTAGGCTACTATCCTTGAGGTCACAAAGAGTCAGACATGAGTAAGGCAATTTAACATGTTAGCATGTCTGGGACATAATTAGGAAGAAGATTTTCTATTTACGGTAGGGGCTGGTGGTGGCGTAAACTTTCATGGTTCACATAACCAACATAGCTTCCCTTTATCTTGAGACAAGGATTCTAGTTGAGCCAAAAGTTAATATCTTATAGCTTACAGTGTGTATTTCATAATTTGTTGTTGTTTAGTCTGACTCTTTGCGACCCCACAGACTACAGCACGCCAGGCTTCTCCATCCTTCACTATCTCTCGGAGTTTGCTCAAACTCACGTCCATTGAGTCGGTGATGCCATCCAACCATCTCATCCTCTGCCGTGCCCTTCTCCTCCTGTCCTCAATCTTTCCTGCATCAGGATCTTTTCTAATGAGTTGGCTCTTCACATCAGGTAGCCAAAGTATTGGAACTTCAGGATTAGTCTTTCCAATGAATATTCAGGGTTGTTTTCCTTTATGATTGACTAGTTTGATTTCCTTGCAGTCCAAGGAAATCTCAAGAGTCTTCTCCAACACCACAGTTCCAAAGCATCAATTCTCTGGCGTTCAGCCTTCTTGATGGTACAACTCTCACATCCCTACATGACTACTGGAAAAACCATAGCTTTGACTATACAGACCTTTCTCAGCAAAGTGATATCTCTCTTTTTAATATGCTATCTAGGTTTGTCATATCTTTTCTTCCAAGGAGCATGCATCTTTTAATTTCATGGCTGCAGTCACCACCCACAGTGATTTTGGAGCCCAAGGAATAAAGTCTGTCACTGTTTCCATTGTTTCCCCATCTATTTGCCATGACGTGATGGGACCGGATGCCATGATCTTTGTTTTTGATTGTTGAGTTTTAAGCCAGCTTTTTCACTCTCCTTTTTCACTTTCATCAAGAGGCTCTTTAGTCGCTTTTCACTTTCTGCCATTAAGAAAGGATGGGGTATTTTCAAAAGTTTTATTGTCTTATGTTGATTTTCTTAATACTCTTTAATTTCCCCGCCAGCCTGTTCCCACAACTTGTTTACATGCTGATACGCTTCCCTTCAATCTATATTTCCCATCTGTATTACTCCAGGGCCACTATTTTTTCATAGAATACTTCTACTTGAGTGATTTACTGATATCTGAAAATTAACATATCGAAGCCAAGGTTCAAAATCGTTTTCTGTTGCAAGACAACAGATAGTACTCAGTATTGAATTTCTCCCTGTAATCAAATTCCACTCACTCCAAAGGTAGATAAGCTCCCAGGGAGGCCGGGGGCCAGCAGGGATCAAGTCCAAGGCTGGGAACCAGGAAACCAGGGCTGAGCTACCTTCTGTCTGTGCACAGCTCTGTGATCATGTAAATCATTTAACTTCTCCCACTTCACACCAGGGGGTGGCTTGACCTACTTAATCTGCAGAGCTTCTTCAGGCTTAAAAACTTCTGGTTCTCTTCCCTGATTTTAATATTTAATGATATGCATAGTTGTCCTTTTGCTGCATGAGAATTAAGCGTGAATGATAAATGGCTCACAATGAATGGCTCTAATTAGTTATAACCTAGAGAAAACACATCCATTTTTAAGTCTTTCCTCTTCTCATTTTATTGGGTTTTCCAGTGTCAGTCGTTAGTATCAGTGGCGTTTGATTTTCCCTGGGAATCTTGCATCCTTTTACTATTGCCATCCTCAACCTCTTCTCTCTGTTGTTTTCATCATAGTGTCTGTGGACACATATGTTAAAGACTATTACAGTGTGTCCTCAGTCACTCAGTCATGTCCACCTCTTTCCAAGCTCATGGACTATAGCCCATTAGTCTCCTCTGTCCGTGGAATTTTTTAGGCAAGAATTCTGGAGTGGGTTGCCATTTCCCTCTCCAGAGATCTTCCTGATCTAACCCAGGTCTCCTGCATTACAGGCAGGTTCTCTACCACCAGTGCTACCTGGGGAGCCCAAAGACTATTAAGCTGGATATTATTTCCCAAATCACTAGTTGCTCCCCGTTGTAATTCTATTGTACCGTGTTTCTTTCCTCTGTCATTCCCTCTCATTCAGGGAAGGTCCTTTGTTGGCAGCTTCTTGCCTATCCTGAACAAAGGTTAAAAACCTAGAGATGAGCATGGAGGAGTTAAGAAACAGGGTCTATGCTACAAGAGTTAACAGTCTAGGGAGTTGAATTATTGAGCTGCTCAATCACCTTGGGTGGGGTCTGGAGAACCAGGGCAGCTGAAGGAACATGGCAGAGGTCAATACCCACCATGGGAAAGACCCTGGAGCCTACCTTCCCAGATGGTGGGGGTCTGACATGGTGAGAAGAAAGAGGGTGACTTGGCATTACAGGATGCAGGGAGCTAGAATGGAGGCTGTCTGATAAAGTGGTCTTCTAGGCTCCATAAGTTAACTTTACATAATAAACATCATATTCATTATTATAACTAATATTAATTGACCACTGTGAATGGGGTTCCCTAGTGGCTCAGATGGTTAAGGATCTGCCTGAGGTGCAGAAGACCTAGGTTTGATTCCTGGGTGGGGAAGATCCCCTGGAGAAAAAAATGGCAACCCAATCCAATATTCCTGCCTGGAGAATCCCCATGGACAAAGGAACCTGGCAGGCTACAGTCCATTGGGTCACAAGGAGTCAGACACAGCTGAATGGCTAACACTACATGGATGTGAAAGGCACTATGATAAGTATTATAAGAGGGTCATTTTATTCCTCATGTTATCCCTTTTAGGTATGTGGTTTTTTTAAATTTTTATTTATTTATCTTTATTATTTTTTTTTATATGGACCATTGATAAGTCCTTATTGAATTTATTATAGTATTGTTTCTGTTTTATCTTTTGGGCTTTTGGCTACAAGGCATGTGGAAGCTTAGTTCCCAGACCAGGGATGGACCCACACCCCTGCCTTGGATAAATCATGGGTCAGGAGTCTAAAGCATAGCAATTTGGGGAAGCTTGGCTTCAGTCACGTGGGTAGCAGTTGCTGGAGCCAGCTTCTGGAATGTCTGTTTAAGACACGAGGAGAAGACATTTGCTTTCCTCTTCTGCTTACCTGACATGACATCCCCAAGGCATGTAACTGCCATATCTGTTTTTTCCTGTTGAGATGGACCCAGACACTTAAACCAGGAAGGCATCAAGACTCTGAAAATTCTATGTCATTGAGCAAGCTAGTCATAAAATGAAGCTGGAAAGGAAAGATTTGATTCCCTTTGGTATCTTCTAATTGAAATTGGCCACATGGACGTCCTAAGCAAAGATGCTCTTGACCCAAGCAGCCTGGTACTTCTCTTCCTGAGCTGGAAGCATATCATGTCCCTAGCCCCGTGTGGCCTTGTAGCACCTCTTAAGGGCTGTTCCTTTGGATGACAGCCAAGTGGTCTCTAGAGAAATTATCCGGAAATTGATTCTGATGCTAAGGAGTCCTTGAGAGAAATAGCATCTGTCTCTTGTTTCAGAGTAATTCAGCTGATAGATATTTTCTTTTTAGGCAGGTACAAAATTCCATGCTGCTCAAAGATGAGTGTTCCTTGTGTAGGATTTAATACTTGGACGGTTCCAGTAGAGGTGGGGGAGATTTTGATGCCAATCTCTGATTGAAATGTTTTTCTAATAGTAACATGTGGTTCTGCAGCAGGATTTCAGTCAGGCAAGTTTTCCGCTCAGTCATATGATTTGGTCCTTCTGGTATTTACATTCTCATTTAGTATAGATGACCCGTCACTGAACATTTTTGTCATGCTTTTTTTCCTTTTAATTTAATAGCCAAAAAAAAAAAGAAGAGTTCTCTATGTGAGACCTCGTATGACTTCTACTGGGAGCTGTCTCCACTTTCAATGTCCATTTCCTTTTAAATTCCACTGGCTGGCCTTAGTTTCCACATGTGCAGCTGGGAAGGCTCTTGTGTGAGGCCTGTCATCATATTTCCTTTGCAGATCTGAGTGCATTTTTTTTTTAACTTCTCAAATATGATGGAAAATCAAGACTGTTCAAATAATCTGTAATGGTATGGCCAAGGGTGGAAATATGAAGCATACATTTCTATAGAGATATATATTATAATCATCCTTTTTATGTCATTTCATACCTGTGAAATACCTTTATGAATTGATATGCTTCCCCAGGTCATTCGGGAAGGGCTGGTGTTTGCATTGACTTATGTCTAAAGATCTACAGTGAGATATTTAGTGAGATTCATTTAGGGTTTTACAGAAATAAAAGAATCAAGCAATTTTGACTCATCAAGGCTTTAGGATTTTACAAAAATAAAGGAGTTATAGTGATTGTAAAACTCCTAGAAGAAAGTATAGGCAAAACATTCTCTTAGGTTAGTCTCTCCAGTTAATGGAAATAAAAATGAAAATAAATAAATGGGACCTAATCAAACTCATAAGCTTTTGCACTGCAAAGTAAATATAAAACAATGAAAAGACAACCTGTGGAATGGGAGAAATTATTTGCAGATGATGCCACGAACAAGGGCTTAATCTCCAAAATACAGAAACAGCTCATACCACTCAACAACCAGAAAACAAACAACCCAACTGAAAAATGAGCAGAAGACCTTAATAGACCTTTCTCCAGAGAAGACATACAGATGGCCAGTGAACACATGAAAATATGCTCAACATCACAAATTATTAGAAACACGCAAATCAAAACTACAGTGAGGTCCCACCTCATACCTGTCAGAATGGCCATCATTAAAAGTCTCCAAATAACAGTTGATGGAGAGAGTGTGGAGAAAAGGGTCCCCTCTGACACTGTTGCTGGGACTGTAAGTTGGTGCAGCCATTATGGACATCAGTATGGAGGATCCTCAAGAAAACTAAAAATAGAACTGCCAAATGATCCAGCAATCTCACTCCTGGGCATATAACCAGGCGAAACTATAATTCAAAAAGATACATCACCCCTATGTTCATAGCAGCACTATTTCAATAACCAAGACAAGGAAGCAACCTAAATATCCATTGACAGATGAATGGATAAAGAAGATATGGTACATATGTACAATGGAATACTACTCAGCCATAAAAACAACAAAATAATGCCATTTGCAGCAGCATGGATGCAACCAGAGATTATCATACTAAGTAAATTAGAAAGAGAAAGGCAAATACTGTATGATATCACTGGTATGTGAAATCTAAAATAGGGCACAAATGAACTTATCTGCAAAACAGAAGCAGACTTACAGTCATAGAGAACTGACTTGTGGTTGCCAAGGGCGATGGGGACAGGGAGGGGGTTGAACTGGTAATTTAGGCTTGGTAGATACCAACTATTACATATAATGGGTGAACAACAAGGTCCTACTGTATAGCACAGGCAGCCATATCCAATATCCTGGGTTAAACCATAATGGAAAAGAATATATATATATATGTAGCTGTGTAAAACCAAGTCACTTTGCTGTCAGCAGAGATTGGCAAAACATTGTAAATCAACCCTGCTTCAATAAAACAAAAAGTTATGACGGCTGAAAACTAGAGTTTTGGTGATGACCACACTGCAATGTATACAGAAATTGAATTTTAAGGTTGTACACTTGAAATGTATCAAATGTTATAAACAAATGTTACTGCAGTTGAAAAAAGGGATTAGTTTACAAGATGTGAAATGTCTTTGAATTTAAAATATATACAGATGGTCTCAATCATTTGTTCAGATGGATATTTGCATGCATGGTTGTGGTATACATGTCAGCTGATTAAACTGCCAATGAGGCTGCCTCCAGCCTACTGGTATAAATGGCCTCCTGGTTCCCAAATGTTCATTATCAGTACAGTCTTGCTTGGTTTTTGCATTGGGTCTTTAATCACATACTGAAAAAAGAAAGAAAAGTGCTTCCCTCATAGCTCAGTCGGTAAAGAATCTGCCCACAGTGCAGGACACCCAGGGTCAATCCCTGGGTTGGGAAGATCCCCTGGAGAAGGAAATGGCAACCCACTCCAGATCCTTGCCTGGAAAATCCCATGGACAGAGGATCCTAGTGGGCTGCAGTCCATGGGGTTGCAAAGAGTTGGGCACGACAGTCTTGCTTTGATTCTGCATTGTGACTTTAATCACATACTAGTCATATCCTGGTTATTTGCAAAAAATAATTTCAGACTTCATCTGTGTTTACTCCATATCCTTTTGTTATACTGTATGACTTCTACATGACATATTGGTTCTTACTTTGATTCCTATTAACTCTGTCAACTCCTACCTCAGATCTTTACATGTAGAATTACACAGAGGCACTTGTCACAAAATTTGTTGAGTCAACAGTGTAGAAGGCTGCAGTAATTTGCTTTACCGTGGAAAGTTATACAGATTTTAATGGATTTATCTGGAGAAAGAAAGCAGACTGTTTTCTCGCAAGAAAATGTTCTTTTCTTTATGTTCTTTGTGTTCATATTTTCTCTTTGACTTTCACTGTAAAATGCCCCCCCCCCCCCAGTTTTGAAATTAGATCAGCAAGAACAAGGACAGTTGTCAAAAGTTGCCGCTTCTGGCTCGGACAAGAAATTTCGCATGTTGCTTCCATCCTCTTAATGTGAATTGCCTATAAATAGACTTTAGCAATTGATTTTACTTTTTGTAATCATCTGCCCCCAGAGGGATCATTAATGGATGGCCTTGAAAAAGGAAGAAATTTCTATGTGTTTGACATGCTTTCATTACAGTAATTGGGGAAAAAGAGAAGAAATGGGATGTGACTCAGGGCTTGGGGGTCTCTGTGTCCTAGTTTGCTTCTCAGATGGAACTCTGTGCCTGAAACACATTCCTGCCTTCTGCTGCTGGCTCAGCGTGGCTTTCCTTGTGGCCATGGGCTGACCTTGGTCTCCCTGTCCCTGCTCCATCCCCTGAGACCATCTCCTGCTGCCCCTGTGGGGCACAGGTGTCTCCCACCATGCCATCCCACCTACCAAATGTAGTCCCCTAGGTGCTCCCATTCTAGGTGCTCTCTTAGGATAAAGCCATCAGGATGAGACTGAATTCAAAATCACCTTTATTTGGTTGATCGTGGTTAGAATCGTCTTTGATCATTGCCTGCAAGCTTCAACGCACTAGCAGAGAGTCCAATAAAATGTATCACGCAGTATCTCTTTATAAATTGTTTTCTTTAAGAGGTATGAACAGGACTTCCCTGGTGGTCCAGCGATAAAGAATCCACCTGCCAAGGCAGGGGACATGGGTTTGATCCCTGGTCTGGGAAGATCCCACATGCTGCGGAGCAACTTAAGTCCTTGTCCACAACCACTGAGCCCGTGTGCCTGGGGTCTGTGCTCCATGGCAAGAGAAGTCACCACGATGGGAAACCCAAGCACTACAATGAGGAGTAGCTCCCACTTGCTGCAACGAGAGAAAAGCCTGCACAAAAAAAAAATTTTTTTTAATTAAACAAAAAATAAGAACTAAAGAGCCTCTTCATGAAAGTGAAAGAGGAAAGTGAAAAAGTTGGCTTAAAGGTCAACATTCAGAAAATGAAGATCATGGCATCTGGTCCCATCACTTCATGGGAAATAGATGGGGAAACAGTGGCTGACTTTATTTTTCTGGGCTCCAAAATCACTGTAGATGGTGATTGCAGCCATGAAATTAAAAGACGCTTACTCCTTGGAAAGAAAGTTATGAGAGCATATTAAAAGGCAGAGACTTTGGCAACAAAGGTCCATCTAGTCAAGGCTATGGTTTTTTCCAGTAGTCATGTATGAATGTGAGAGTTGGTCTATAAAGAAAGCTGAAAGCCGAAGAATTGATGCTCTTGAACTGTGGTATTGGAGAAGACTCTTGAGAGTCCCTTGGACTGCATGGAGATCCAACCAGTCCATCCTCAAAGAGATCAGTCCTGGGTGTTCATTGGTAGGATGAATGCTGAAGCTGAAACTCCAATACTTTGGCCACCTGATGAGAAGAGCTGACTCATTTGAAAAGACTCTGATGCTGGGAAAGATTGAGGGCAGGAGGAGAAGGGGATAACAGAGGATGAGATGGTTGGATAGCATCATGGCTCAATGGACATGAGTTTGGGTGGACTTCGGGAGTTGGTGATGGACAGGGAGGCCTGGCATGCTGTGGTTCATGGGGTTGCAAAGAGTCGGACATGACTGAGTGACTGAACTGAACTGAACCAAAAAACAGTTATGAACAGAGCCCACTGGATCCTTCTTTATAGCAATGAGTTTAATATAGTGATATTCCTGCTGACCGATCTTGGAAATGAAAGTTTCATTCACAAGGATGAAATTAAAGCACTATCAAGTTTAAAATGTCACACAAATCTTTGTCAGTGAGGTTCATTATGCTATATTATTATATTCATACAATTTCTTTCTTCTAAGGAGCTTAATATTCTCGCTGAATGTTAAACTGCCACAAAATTCTTATGAGATTATTATTTTTCCTAGTGGCATAAAATTTCAAAATTATTTACTAATTAATCCTTTTGAATTTCTCCAAAGTAGGGCGAATTCAAACAGTCAGGAGCCTCCTCCTCTCCGAAGCTGGGCTGGTTATTGCATCTCCCATCCTTCCCTTTCATGTAAATGAGCCCGAGATGAAGAAGAGGCATTCTTCTGGGAAATGACATTTTGTAGCCTTTCAAACAGCTTCTTTAAAACAAAAGAGAATAAAAATTGGACACATGTGTAAATCTTCTGGGAACCCTGTGTCTAGCAGAAGGATTTGAATCAACTCCAATATCCAGTCTGGAAGTGCCTTGGACTTTTCCAGGACAAAACCAAATAAAACTTGAAATCCTACCCACTTTGTTCCCAGTTGAAGTCACTCACAGTTTATTTAAATCTAGTTGTTGTTGCTCCTTCCTCTTGACAGTAAATAGAATAATAATTAAAAGTTATTTGTTTTAGACATAGGAAGCAAACTTATGCTTACCAAATGGGAAAGGGGAGGAGGAGGGATAAATCAGGAGTATGGGATTAACAGATACCCACCACTATGTTTTGGGACTTCCCAGGTGACGCAGTGGTTGAAGAATCCGCCTGCCCGTAAAGGAGACACAAGAGACGCAGGTCAATCCCTGGGTGGGGAAGATCCTCTGGAGGAGAAAATAGCAACCCGCTCCAGTATTCTTGCCTGGGAAATTCCATGGACAGAGGAGCCTGGTGGGCTGCAGTCCATGGGGTCAGAAAGAGTCAGACAATGACTTTATGCGTGCACGCATACACCATGTATAAAATAGATAAACAACAAGGATTTGCTGTATATATAGCATGTGGAACCATATTCAATATCTTGCAATAACCTAGAATGGAAAAGAATCTGAAGCTGTACTCCTGCACCTAACACAGTGTTATAAATCAACCATAGTTTAATAAACATTTTAATAGTTATTTTTAAACAGCAAAGTGCTATAGATCTCAGTAGCTGTTATTCTGATTATTAGTATTTTTGTGCACCTCCTGTTCGGTTTTGTGGTGGAGATGGCGTGTGGCTTGACTTGAGACTCACCTCTTGGCTCTTGCTGTTGGCCTTGATGACTTTGGCTTATGTTGCCTGGCCTGTATTGTAGGTTCTGGAATCTGTTCTAGGAAGAACTCAAGTGGCTTGGGTCTGATTCTTAGGAGGAAAAAGGGATAGGCAGGAAGGTGTTAGGATGTCCTTTCCTAATTCCAGTCTTTCTGTGACAGCCCAACCTTCTGGAAACACCTGAGTTATATTCCCCTGCTGGACACTCGCATCCATGGTTGACCCCATGGCACGGGGAGCTGTCCGAGGTTCCAGCCATCGGCAGCAGGTGCCGCCAGCCCAGCCTCTCGCTCTCAGAGTCTTGATGGGGTGTGGCCCTCGTGTGTGCGGGCCTTGTCGCTCCTGTACTGGTTCAGTTTCCAGGCAAAAGCAAGGAAGAGCTTTCCCATAGAGGGTCCAGCTGTCTGACACTGATATCCTCACTTGAAATACATCGACTGGGGGAGTTCCCTGGTGGTCCGGTGGTTAAGACTTCAGCTTCCAGCACAAGGGGTTCCGGTTCAAACCCTGTTGTTCAGTCGCTCCATCCTGTCCGACTCTTTGCAACCCCATGGACTGTCCCTCTTCCTGTCCTTCTCTGTCTCCTGGAGTGTGCTCTGAGGGGGTGATGCCATCCAACCATCTCATCCTCTGTCACCCGCTTCTCCTCCTGCTTTCAACTTTTCCCAGCATCAGGATCTTTTCCAATGAATCAGTTCTTTGCATCAGGTGGCCACAGTATCGGAGCTTCAGCTTCAGCATCAGTCCTTCCAATGTATATTCATGGTTGATTTCCTTTAGCATGGACTGGTGTGATCCCTGGTATGGGAGCGAAGATCCCACATGCCTTGTGGGCAAAAATCCAAAACATAAAACAGAAGCAATATGATAACAGGTTCAAGAAAGACTTTAAAAATCGTCCACATTAAAAAAAAAAAAACTTTAGAAAAATACGCTGATTGCAGGAGACCAGAAAGAAATCCTATGAAAAGGCAAGTGACTCTTAGATATTATCCAGCAAGGAAAGCAGAGTGCTCCAGAGAATCAGACTGCCCACCAGTAACCCTTAAATTCAGTCCCCACTTAGGATATGTGATTGGAAGATCTGTAAATGCTGTGTGACCTTAAGCTCTGCCCTTCAGTGGGGTCAATCTCTTCTTGTACTGCTTATTGTTGGACTCCCGTGAAGCCAAGTTTTCTCCAAGGTGTGTCCCATGGATACACTTTGGGATGAGTGATGAGCAAACTATAGTCTGGGGTTTGGGGCGGGGCACACACACTGCCTAACGTGCTTGCTGAAGTCCCTTGTGATCCAATGTTTGGGAATCCCTCATCACACAGATGGAGGATGTGAGGACCGGAGGATGCAATGTAAGCCAGCTGCATCCTGCTTCCTCTGCAGTCCTTCTCCCCACGGGCTCCAGGGACGTGCCTGCCCTCCAACGGATGGGTTAGATTAACCCCATTCGCGGAAGCAAAGGGATGCAGGTAAAACAAAGTGAGAATTTACACTGCCCCAAGGGAAATACCCTCATTTAAAGGCAGAGGGGATTTCATAGGCATAAGTGCACACTTAGAACACCAAAAGAGATTCTCTTTAATAGGTGCCTTCTGAGAGTGAGAGAAACACATTAAGCACTTAACAGTCTTTAATTTTTATGTAAATCGGTATTTTTATACTCCAATTTAAAAAGTGTGTTGTTAAATAAAACACAGATGAAGAAAACCACACACAACCATGCATAGCTTAACAAAACATTAGATGGTTGAATTCTCAGGACAAGTAATTGAAATCTGCAGTCATACCAGAAACCACGTGTCCCATCCCAAGTTTGATCTGACTCTCTGCCTTCAAAAGTAACCACTGACCGGGTGCCAGGTCCTTTAATCATTTATTCACTATCTGTAAGCATTGATAGAGTATATGGCATCTATATCAGCCTTTTCTCTTCCATCTGAAGCATTTAGAATGACATTTTAGATATCCAAGACATAGTTCTGAATAAACCCGATTCTCCTGATTAGACGTGGTTTGATCCCTGGGTTGGGAGGATCCCTGGAGAAGGGCATGGCAACCCACTCTAGTATTCTTGCCTGGAGAATCCCATGGACAGAGGAGCCTGACCAGCTACAGTTCATGGGCTTGCAAAAATTCGGTCACGAACTGACACAGAATTTAAGATTCAGCACCTTGTTGGTAATGATGAGAGAGACAGATATGATTAAGTCACAATTTTGTTTGTTTCTATAGGACTTACACTGTAAGAGCAGCAGACATATTGCAAAGGAAATATTAGTAGTCAAAATGTCAGTGACTTTTTTCCCCCTAAATTCTCACATGCCTGGTTATAGTTTTTGAGATGGGAGGAAAGAGAAAAATGCATTTAGAATGTTTGTTTTCTCCACCAGTCTTTTCCTGGGAGAGAAGAGAGAATGAGGTGAAATGAATTCTCTTTCCCCATTTATCTCTCCATCTACAGGTTCCATCCTCTAACAATTTCCTTCCTCTGATTTAAATGCAATGCTCCTGGGAACATGTTTTATGTAGACTCAATAAAACAGGATTAGTCTGATAGTGGTTTGTTCAAACTGGCACAAAATTGAGAGCAAGTGCTATTTCCTACCTGCCAGTGTTGTATCTGATAAAAGAAACATGGGATAATCTATGTTACAATCTCCTGGGCCTTGGTATATTGTGAAGTTTAGGGAAGGAACAAAGTCAGGATTCAGGCAGAAGGATCTAGAACATGAGAAGAAAAAAAAAGTTGTGTGCTTACTCGTGGGGCTTCCCAGGTGGGGCCAGTGGTAAAGAACCTTCCTGCCTCTGCAGGAGATATAAGAGACGGGGGCTCAGTCCCTGGATTGGGAAGATTCTGCTGGAGGAGGGGATGGCTACCCACTCCAGTATTCTTGCCTGAAGAATCTCGTGGACAGATGAGCCTGGTAAGCTACAGTCCATAGGGTTGCAGAAGAGTTGGACACAATTGAAGCGACTTAACATGCACACACACACACGCACCTGCTTACCTACATGTACATTTTTCTAAATATGTGGACCCACTGTTTTAAGGCTACTTTTAGTCAGGATCGGGGTGAGGTTCTCAGGGGCATGACCGCTTCAGACAGTGGGATATCATAGCGTTTCACTCTCCAGAAGGAACTGCTGGACCTGTGAGGAAATGGTGATAGAAGTTTGAACTGATCGTCAAGCCTTAGAGAATGGGAAGTATTATTCTGAAATAATGAAGGGAAACACAGCACGTTCCTTCCATGGGGGCTAGGATCAAGGAAAGAGCTCCAGGAGAGTCCAGAATTCACCCCTTCGCTGCATGGATGCAACGTCTTTGTTCGTGATCAGCAGAGAACAGGCCTTTGCTTGGAACACTGCTGGGTGGCTCTGAAATGACCTCCTATACGGCCCCTGGAGGATGCCCTTGAAATTTTTCAAAAAAGTAAGGAACCATAGAAATGGAAAGAACTGATCTTCTTTGGGGGAGTTTCATTCCTAGGGGGGTTCATTTCCCCCTTGGCCTCACTACGTAAAACCATGGAGAGGTAACAAGTACCAGTGCTGAGAACTGAGACTGCCCTCTTTTGCTGTTAAAGATGACAGAGCCGAGCTTTGGGACATCAGGACATCCGAGCAAACAGTACTACACAAGCAGCACATTCGGTACCGTGATGAACAGTCATGTTGAAGAGCAGGAGTATTCAAGACTGGGTGTCCATAAATCCCGAAGTTACTACTCTAACCTTGATGGTCATCTTCGGCTAATGTGACTTGGTAAGGAAGAGCCGACTCACTGGAAAAGAGCCTGCTGCTGGGAAAGACTGAGGACAGGAGGAGAAGAGGGTGACAGAGGATGAGATGGTTGGATGGCATCGCCAACTCAACAGACATGAGTTTGAGCAAACTCTGGGAGATAGCGAAGGACAGGGAATCCTGATATGCTCTCATCCATGGGGTCAGAAAGAGTCAGACATGACTTAGCGAGTGAACAACAACAAAGTGAGGATTATGTGAGAAACACAGAGTGTAGCTAAAATATGGGTATATCTTTCAATCTGCAAAGACAAAAGACAATTAAAAAAACACCTGACTTTAAAAGTAAACATTTTTTTCTGAATGTTGAAATAATTATTAAAAATATTTTGCATTTGTGAAGAGTTATGAAGATGTATTCCCAGGGGAGCTGTCAAAAGTACCACGGTTAGGATAGATCCATTTTAGAAAATTGAAATATTTTTGTTATAAGACTGCTCATTCCTTAGTAGTTGATGTCTCCATCAAGCAGTTGGTTTCCAGGTGGATACAAAAGTAGACAGAAGGGAATTGAGTCTTCTGATAAAGTCAATCCAGTGAGAATTTGGACATGACAATCTGACTGCCACGCCAAGTAACTTAGTTGCTATTTATACTACATTTGAGATTTGTTTTGAAGGTTAAAGAAAATAATGAGTGCTTTGTAACAATATATGCAACCAAAATGCCACTACTAAAGCAAATGTTCTGTGTATGCCTCTAAATATCTAAGTCATCATCGAGAACATAAAAATGCTACCATCCTTACATTGCAGTCACCATTCTGACAAATTCATTCTAGATATGCAAATCTAAATATATCCTGTGTATACATTTTCCATGAGAGGAGATATTAAAAAATAAATACTGAATCAGAAATGTTGCATGAACCTTTCACCTTCGAACCTATTTTGGAGGAAAATAGTTTAAGGAAGCCACAGTAGCACAAGCCAAATGACTGCCAGCTGGCTGATTCCTTGCTTTAACTTGCTCTGGTAGCTGCTGCTCCTATCCTGACTGTGATTGAGGGGAACATTTTACCTGGCAAATTTCTCTACTGTGCATTCCACTGTGCTTGGAGAAAATGACATCTTCACATCATGTCAGAGAAAAAACAGCATCCCGCAACCTATTTGTACAATTAGGGATAATTCTATGTAAGTGGAAGCCGATGAGGGCAGAATAGAGTGGTCAGCAGGTCATCTCTCCATGCAGTGTTAATACGGAGACATTCTGGGTGTCCATGCTGTGTTTTAAGCTCTTACCAACTCTCAAGCTTGCCTACTTATTTATTATAAACATTAAAAGCAGAGACCTTCACAAAAGGGCAAAATTAACAATGAGTGCATTCACACAAAGAAAATGTATTTGAATGAGGTGTCTCTGCTGTTAGAGGGGATTGTCAGTGGGGTTGTCTCAAAGAGTATTTGTGCTTTTCTCTAAATTGTTTGACTTTGACAATCAAGAGCATGTAGATTACCTGTACCAGGAGTGTGCACATAAGTGGAATTTTTTTGTTTCAATTTTTACCAATTCCATGAATACTTTTTGAGTGCCTACTATGTACTGGGGCTTCTCTGGTAGCTCAGTTGGTAAAGAATCTGCCTGCAATGCAGGATACCAGCGTTCAACTTCTGTGTTGGGAAGATCCTCTGGCGAAGGAACTAGCAACCCACTCCAGTATTCTTGACTGGAAAATCTCATGGACAGAGAGAGGAGCCTGACAGGCTACAGTCCATGAGGTCACAAGGGTTGTACCTGACTTAGCAACGAAGCCACTACTGTATACTAGATGGGTATGTCTTTGAAGGACTCAGAGTCTAGCAGAAGATGTAAATAAATGAATAACTAGAAATGCTGTTACTTGGTGCTGGGAACAAACTGGTGGCAAAACAAACGGTGTCAAGAACAGAAAGGATCTGAGACCTTTACTCTCTTTGCAAGCTAACAGGTGAGCCTGGTAATGTCATGAATGGTACCAGAAGACAAAGAATTCTGGTTCAGAGACAAAGGACTTTATTTGTTGCTCATATCAAGACAGACAGCATAAATTTCATGTTCATATCAGTTCTTCTTGCTCTCCAAATCTTATGGGAAATTGCAGTGATGGTCCATGTGAACACCGTGTACACAATAGTGAATTCATAGTTTCTACTTCTTGAGTGAATCTTACTAATCTATATTTTGTCTCAAAATTACTTATTATTAATACGTTCAAATTTTCAAATGTATTACCATTTATATTTGTATTACCATTTATCATTGCAATGATAGTGACAGTTATCATATAACTCTATTATTAGTGGAAAAGATTTTAACTTTTATATATTTATTTATAGCTGGGCTGGGTCTTTGTCTCTGTGTGGGCTTTACTCTAGGTGTGGCGAGCTGGGGCTACCCCTCATGGCAGTGCTCGGGCTTCTCACTGCAGGGGCTTCTCTTCTTGTGGAGGATGGGCTCTGGGGCCCATGGACTCAATAGTTGTGATGAAGGGGCTTAGTTGCTCTGCGGCATGTGGAGACTTCCCGGACCAGGGATTGAACCCGTGTCTCCTGCATTGGCAGTTGAATTCTTTACCACTCAGCAACCAGGGAAGCCCAGTGAAAAATAGTTTAATTGGTATTTACTTTTTATTTTCAACAAGAATTTTCTTATTTCATATGACCTTAGATTTTTTAAAATAAATATCTGAGCTTTCCCTTTCCTTTTGTTGCATTTTAAATACCTAATAGAATTCAAATAACTTCTTGATCAATTTTACTAATTTTTATCACTTTAGTTACTATATATTTATGCATTCTTCCTCTGCTGTTATTAAGGCTTTGTGTTAGTCTTTTTAATTCTTTCTAATTTAGTGCTTGTTTTCCATACTTTTGCTTTTAACTCATAATTGCTTAACACTGTGGATCTCATTGTAACTGATTTGTTATAGTGTGTATAGTAGGTCACAAGGGGTGTACGGAGTACATGGCAGACACTTATGTACTCAAACAGAGAAATTTAAACCTTCGAGTACCTACGATGACATTTCTCTCCTGCTCTTTGCTGTGAGGAGTTGACTTTTGTGCTCAGGGAAATGACCTGCTTCTTTGCACTTTACTGATTCTCATTAAAAGATGATAAAAAAAGAGTATAATAATACATTGAAAAAAATATGATGCATGAAATATTTTTATTCTTGTATTTTAAAAATTGCAACACTAATGCGTGCCTGTGTGCTCAGCCGTGTCTGACTCTTTGTGGCCCTGTAGAATGTAGCCTGCCAGGCTCCTCCGTCCATGGGGTTCTCCAGGCAAGAATACTGGGGTGGGTTGCCATTTCCTGCCCCAGGGGATCTTCCTGATTCAGGGATCGAGCCCGAGTCTCCGGTATTGGGAGTCAGATTCTTTACCACTGCACCACCTAGAAAGCCTCACAACACTGATAGATCATTCTTATAAAGTAGAAATGCAGTAGAATATAAAGGAAAAAAACAAACAAACAAAACGGAGCGTCTCCCTCTCCCTTCACTGACAATACTAAACTGTATTTTTTAAGAGAATTATTTATTTTTTAATTAAAAAATATGTCTTAAACTTTTTATTTTCTATTGAGGTATAGCTGATTAACAGTGTTGTGATAGTTTCAGGTGAACAGCAAAGGGACTCAGCCCTACATAGGCGTGTATCCTTCCCCAAACTTGCCTCCCATCCAGGCTGCCGCATGACATGGAGCAGAGTTCCCTCTGCTGTATGGTAGGTCCTTGCTGGTGATCCATTTCAAATAGAGCAGTGCGTACCTGTCCATCCCACACTGCCTAACTATCCCTTCCTCCCATCTTCCCCCTCAGCAACCCTAAGTTTGTTCTCTAAGCATGTGTATCTCTTTCTGGTAAACCATATTCGTAATTCCCTGTCCCCTCCCGTGACCTTCTGTGATTTGGACAAGAGGTCCTATCTCGGGCTTTTTCTCAACCTGAAGGACTATCCGTAACTGACTTTCCCATCCTCTTTCTGCTTGCTAACACCCACAGAAGCAATTATACCATGGCTTTACCCAAGTGCTAAACAAGGGCAGCTTGGGGTGGCAGCTTTCCAGGTCTTCAGAAACTTATTAAGCTAACAACAGAAAAGAAACTGGACTTGCTGGATGTGGGTGTGTAGATTTGAGAGCTGTCTGGCAGCTGAACACCCACCTCTGTTCTCTTTTTTGGCTGTGTGTCAGTCCTGGGTGGCTGTGCAGTAGTGGCATTAGAGGGGTGCTTTGCCCGGAGGCTCCGCTACTTTTGAAAGGTGGGTTTTCCTACCAATTGAATATTCTTTTGGTGGTGGGCCAACTGCGACGTGCAGTGAACTAACCTGAGGACATTTGAGTGAACTTCAGATGTCCTAAACTGTGATCATGTCCTGCTGAGCAAAATCAGATGTTCCTGATGGGGTGTGTTTTCCTCTTCAGTTTGATTTGGGACAAATTACCAGGGGACATAACTTTCTACTTTTATGTAGCATCTGTGACTTTGCAGATAGAAGACATGTTGCCCTTATTGATTGTGAAAGACAAAACTACAATGCTGTAGTTTCTTCATCTTGTTTCTTTCGGGATACGCTTCCTGTGTCATGTCTCAGGAGAGCCATGGTGTTTTGATGAGAGGCATTGGGCTTCCCTTGTGTGGCTCAGCTGGTAAAGAATCTGCCTGCAATGTGGGAGACCCGGGTTCGATCCCTCGGTTGGGAAGATCCCCTGGAGAAGGGAAAGGCTACCCATTCCAGTATTCTGGCCTGGAGAATTCCATGGACTGTATAGTCAGTCCATGGGGTCACAAATTGTCAGACACGACTGATCAACGTTCACTTTCACTTTCATTGTTGTCCCTAGCAACCATAAAGAGCGCATTATCAGGTTGTTAAGATACTTTAGAGATGAGCCAGGTATTCAAGATGAAGTAACAGGTGCATAAAAGGGGAAGCAGGGAGGGCTTGTCACAGTGCTGGGCATGGAGTGGCTCTGTCTTCATGCCATCTGCCCACCCTCTGCCTTCACCCCGTGGCTCCAGACCTGGAGGGGTTCCCAACTCAACAGGAAGCACAAGAGACTCATTAACTGAGACAAAATCGTCTTCAGGTTTCGCGTCTCCTTTGTTGTGGGCTCTGATTTGCATGTGATTTCTAATTTCCTTTGACTTGTGTGACATGTCGGAGTCTTGTCTCCTGAGATCTCTCTCTTGACTCTGAACTGATTACCCAGGGTGACACTGAAAACATGAAAGGCTTCCAGTTTCTAAGGATTGTGGATTTTAAAGACAGGCATTTGTTTGTTCAGTAGAGATGGTGGTCTTGAAGGTTTACTTGGGAGAACTAAGGCTTTTTGTACAAGGAAAGAAAATATAGAGACACTGGGGAAGATCTGGGGGAGGGGGGCGTTGCTGGGATTGGGGAAGAGAAAGTAAAGGAAATCTGGTAGCTAAAGGGTGTATCTGAAGAATATTTCCTCTCTGAGCCCCAGTAGGGGACTTTCTTGGTGGCTCAGTGGTAAAGATTCTGCCTGCTAGTGCAAGAGACATGGGTTCAGCTCCTGGGTCAGAAAGATTCCCTGGAGAAGGAAATGGCAACCCACTCCAGTATTCCTGCCTGGAGAATTTTGTGGATAGAGTTGCCTGCTGGGCTGCAGTCCATGGAATCGCAAAGAGTCGGACACGACTGAGCGACTAAACAGCAAATGCTCCAGTTGGCATCCCACAATAATACAGTAGCCCTTCATATCCACTGGTTCTGCACCCACGAATTCAGAACCCACAGATACGGAGTGCCACAGTCCTGCACCATTTGATAATAATTACTTGAGCACTGGCAGATTTTGGTATCCGCGGGGTCTTCTGGAACTCATCCCCTGCAGATATCCAGCGACAATTGTATGCAGTTTGAACCCTTTTCCTTCTAACCTCGTGCAAAAATTTCTGAAGACGTTGCTTTCTCATGAGTGTGCACTGTGTGTGTGAGCTCAGTCGGTCAGTCGTGTCTGACTCTTTGCGACTGCGTGGAGTGTAGCCCGCCAGGCTCCTCTGTCCGTGGGATTCTCCAGGCAGGAACACTGGAGTGGGTTGTCATGCCCTCCTCCAGGGGATCTTCCCAGTCCGGGAGTGGAACCCGAGTCTCCGGTATCTCCTGCACTGGCAGGTGGATTCTGTACTGCTGAACCACAGGGAAAGCCCCCATTTGTCTGCGGTGAAGTCAGATCTGTTTGCTTATTTTCTGCATTTTCCACCAGAAGTTCCATAAGGGAAGAAGGACAGCCTTTTCTGTTCTTGGCTTCAGCTCCAACAACAAGGACAAGTGCTTGATACAGAGTGCTCCAGTACTTACTGAACAAATGACTTATTTATTTAGAAATAAATTATTATTTTTATGATTGTGTTGACAGATAAATGATTTTTCCCTTATTTTTCGTCCCACGTCAAATGCTGTTTCTAGCATATGTAGTTTTTAATTTTCTCTTATGATAAAAAATATAATTTCCTTAATGTTTTTAAAATACAGAAAAATGTGGGGCAGGAAAAGCACAATTTCATCTGCCATAGGAAACCATTAGTTCTTTTACCTTCTTCGAGTCATCTTGTGTGTTTTTATATAGCTGAAGTTAACTATAGCATCATTCCGAGAATTAATTCTAGCTTGTGTTTTAAGGAAACACAGATATAGCAAGCTCATAGAACCACGGCACAACTAAGTTTTGGAAATAATAGCCCATTGATCCTATTTTCTTTCCACATCCGCTTTATGAAACTTAGAGCTTATGGAGGCATTGCTTGCAAGGGAGTCTGGGAAATGGAGTTTTAGCACACCAGACTTAATCTTGGGTATTATTTCTTGTATTTTTATTTCCTTTGTCTAGAATGCTTTTCTTGCTGCTGTTCACAAAAGTGATCCATTGACATATTTTAGGTTGCAATTCAAAAGTCACCTCTGCAGAGAAACCTCACTTGCTCAGTGACCCCCACATGGCCCTTCTGAGTAAAACCCACCACGCAGTCATTTCCTCTGTAGTGTTTCTGACCATCTATAATTACTGTGTCTCTTGACTAATCCCCTAGAATATAAGCTCTAGGAGGGCAGGAACTTTGTTTTATCGTCTACTATATCCGCAGGACCTAGCATTTGGCCAGGACTTTACATATTTTATCCACATTTGTTTCTGATAGATTCACCAAGATTGTAACTTTAGACTTTTTCCAGCTTACCACCTTAAGAACGGCAATAATGGGCATCTGCACAAAACTGTCTACATTTCTGGCAGTTTTCTTGGTTTAAGAGAAGATGAGCTCTTAGATAACCAGGTTGGGAACATTTTGCATCTGCAGAACTGTTTAATAAGAATACTGTTCCAGTTCAGTTTCTTGCCAGCAATGTGTGAAAGCTTCCATCTTATCTCCTACCACTGGAACTGAATATTTTCATGTTTAAATCCTTGCTAATTTTTTTTCCCATGGAAGTGCAGAGGTTTTTTTTTAATTATAAACATTTTTCAGGTTTTATAATATTATGAATATTCATTCTTGGTCATATTTTAAAAAACAAAATTACGTCGTTGTGTTTTATGCTAGAAGTTTTCAACGCCTATGTAGTCAAAGCCATTGATTCTTTCCTTTGTGACTTCTTTTACTGAAAGAAAGTTTTATCCAGACAGCAGAAGAATATTCAGTCTTTAATTCTTTGATGTTTTCAATATTTCAGTTCTTTGAGATATTTCTGTATCAAATTTATATTCATGAATTATATTTTAGGGGCTTTAAAAATTATCTTCTTTATCAAATTTGAAAATGGCTTATATTAGTAGGAAATAAAAAAACATTGGTTTAGAAACTAAACAGAACACAGGCAAAAAGGAAAGACCATAAAACTAAAATGTTTTTATATCTTATGTATTTGTCTGTTCTTGTACCAGTATTGATCAAGTCTGAAAATCACATTTGAACACTCCCCCCCCCATTTTAACTGTATTTGAAAGTATAAATTATTATAGTGTTCATGCTCTAAGTGGAATAATGCCATCAACCTGGTTTGCTTAGCACAATGTTGTGATTGCCTCTATCAATTTATTGGATAGTATTATTGTTATTTGAGGGTGAGATTGGAACATGGACCTAACTCCATCCTTGAAACTGATCACAGTGACTTCCAGTAAGTGAGGCTGAATGGGGGGAGGAATTTGATTTTAGCCATAGGGGATGCCAGTCATCCTCAATGCCTGACTCTAGAGTGAATGGAAATCATATGCCCTCCTGTGAGTCCTTTAAGTGCTCACATATCAGCTGGAACCCTTAGACGAATCTCTTTGAAAAGCAGTGTTCTCCAATTTCCTGTTGCTGCCTTCAGGTTGAAATTAAAATCACCAATATTTTATAACTGTGAATAGTTACTATAATAATTGATTTAATTTAATTTAACAATGTGCCTGCTGAGGCATAGATTATGCAGTGACCTTGAAAGAATGAAGAATATTAGAGCAATTAAATATGCCCTATGCTGATTTCTTAGTTTTCCTAATTTATTGGCTTTTTTGGAATAGTTATTCTCTTCTCTATTTTGGAAAAAAAAAAAAGAACTCCAGGAATAGAATAGAAGATGATTTTAATTTGCAGAAACTATGGGTTTATCTGTTTAGGTATTATACATGAGAACTGTGAACGGAAGTTCAGAATTGAGCGTGCAGAGAAAGTAATTGAGTGTCTGATTGTGTGGCAGACAAAACCCTAAGGTCACATCCTTGGATGGTCCATTCCCTATTGAGTGGAACCTGTGAGTTGCCTGTAACCAGTAGAATATGGCAAAAGTGATGAATCTTATGGACAGAGGAGCCTGCCAGGCCACAGTGCATGGGGCTGCAAAGAGTTGGACACATCTGAGTGACTGAACACTGTTTCTTACGGGTTATTGGAAAAGGGAGATTATACTAAGACCTTGTCAAGTCCTTGAAAAGAAGATTCAGGCCTTCTCTAAAGTTAAGAGAGTTGAAGCATCAGATATTCCCCACCCCACCCCCACACCCCCTGTGGCTTTGAAGAAGCAGGATGTCAAAATCTTACAGCCACCAGGAAAGGAATTTCACCCATAACCAGAGGGAGCTGGCAGGTGGAACTTTCCCTATTTGAGTCACCAGATGGGAAACAGCCAAACCTATACCTTCATGACAGCCTTCTGAAGCTCTGATCAGAAAGCCTAGCTAAGCTGCATCCAGAATTCTGATCTGCAGAAGCAGTGAGATAAGAAATTGGTGGTGTTTTAGGCCTTTCCGTTCATGGTCATTTGTTGTGCTGTCAGAGATAATTAAAACAAGCAATCCCCAGGATGGCATCAGCTAAGGCAGGGAGAATTCACGTCTCTGACACAAGATGTGAGGTTCCTTTCACTCTCAGTTTGTAGATTAATGTGAATGGTGGTGTTCTAATTTGAAATTAGGCTCATGTCTAAAGAATGATCTGGTCTGATACTCCTATTTCTTTCCTTGTGAACACTTTTTTTGTTTTTTTGAGGATTATGTTTTGTCTGATGGAAGTTACTGAAGGCTTAAGCCTGGACAATGATCTCTTAGATAGCTCTGCTGTGGACAATCTTTATTAAGAGAGGCAGATAAAGATATCAAAGGGATTATTCTTGAAAGAATACCCCTTCTGACTAATAGTTGCACTTATTTCTCTGAGTTTTGAACTTCTTTACGATTCTACTGCTCTTCTACTTTTTGTTTATTCTCATTTAAGCCATTTTGCCTCCGAGCTCAAGTGGACACTCCCTGTATTTCCAGTTGCCATTGTGTTTGGTGACCTGATCTCCTTTTCCCCTTATCTTTTGTCCCTTGTCTTTGCTGGATGATGCTGAGTTTCCCCTTCAAGTCTACATGCTCAGGGTGCTTATTTCAGTTTATATCCTCTTTCCATTCCCATTCTGGGTTCACTCTTAACCCTGCCTCGTTGCATCTTCCCCATGCCACTCAGCATTCGAGAAATTTCTGTCTCCTTCCCTCTTTAAAATTTTTCTCCACTGTAGAATTTCATTTTCTGCTTGGCAAGTTTCAAATTTAGATATGTGGAGCTTAGGCCTGTCCTTTGTGGGATTCAAGTTTTGTGTTTACTCTCTTCCAAAAGTGAACAAATCGATATGCAGCTTTGAGTGAGCACAGGATTTCTCATCATCATTGGATGGAAGATCACATATGAGCATCTCACCTTAGCTCTAGGATTGTGGACAGTGAATTACAGATTGTAAGTGAGCATGAAGACTATTCCAAGTATAGGTATGGTCCTTTGGAATCAGAAGCATCACAGGGGAACTTGGTTTTTCTTTGACCAGAGGACATCTGCTATAGATTAAATATTTGTGTCCCCCTTCCCCCTAACATTTTGAAATCCTAATCCCCTAAGTGATAGTATTAGGAGGTGGTGCCTTTGGAGGTGATAGATCATGAGGATGGGCCCCTCATGAATAGGATTCAGTTCAGTTCAGTTCAGTCGCTCAGTCATGTCCGACTCTTTGCGACCCCATGAATCGCAGCATGCCAGGCCTCCCTGTCCATCACCAACTCCCGGAGTTCACTCAGACTCATGCCCATCCAGCAATCTCATCCTCTGTCATCCCCTTCTCCTCTTGCCCCCAATCCCTCCCAGCATCAGGATCTTTTCCAATGAGTCAACTCTTCGCATGAGGTGGCCAAAGTACTGGAGCTTCAGCTTCAACATTATTCCTTCCAAAGAAATCCCAGGGTTGATCTCCTTCAGAATGGACTGGTTGGATCTCCTTGCAGTCCAACGTACTCTCAAGAGTCTTCTCCAACACCACCGTTCAAAAGCATCAATTCTTCTGTGCTCAGCCTTCTTCACAGTCCAACTCTCACATCCATACATGACTACTGGAAAAACCATAGCCTTGACTAGACGGACCTCAGTCGGCAAAGTAATATCTCTGCTTTTGAATATGCTATCTAGGTTGGTCAAAACTTTTCTTCCAAGAAGTAAGCGTCTTTTAGTTAGTGCCCTCATAAAGGAGGCCCTAGAGCAAACCTGCTCCTCCCACCACACATTGTTGTTCAGTTGCCAAGACGTGTTCAACTCCTTGTGACCCTATGCCGGCTTCCCTGTCCTTTACTAACTCCCAGGGTTTGCTTAACCTCATGTTCTTTGATTCGGTGATGCTGTCTAGCCATCTCATTCTCTGCTGCACTCTTCTCCTTTTGCCTTCAGTCTTTCCTGACAACGGGGTCTTTTCCCAGTGAGTTGGCTTTTCACATCAGGTGGCCAAAGTATTGGAGCTTCAGCCTCAGCATCAGTCCTTCCAATGAATATTCAGGGTTGATTTCCTTTAGGATGGACTGGTTGGATCTCCTTGCTGTCCAAGGGACTCTCAAGAGTCTTCTCCAGCATCACAGTTCCAAAGCACCAATTCTTTGGTGCTCAGCTTTCTTTATGGTCCAACTCTCACATCTGTACGTGACTACTGGAAAAACATAGGTTTGACTAGATGGACCTTTGTCGGCAAAGTGATGTTTCTGCTTTTTAAGATGCTGTCTAGGTTTGTCACAGCTTTACTTCCAAAAAACAAGCATCCAAATCTGTCGACATCATGATCCTGGAATATCCAACTGACAGAACTATAAGAAATAAATGTTTATTCTTTGTAAGCCACTCAATCTGTAGTTTTCTGTGACAGCAGCCTGAACCAATAAGACAGTCTTCTTTCTGGAGCCTGTTTCTCCTCTCTGATTACCTTCCCTTCAGTCCTTCTGTGTGCCAAGGTCTCCTCTCGTTCTGGCATCTGTGCTTCATCCTCCAAATCTGGGACTCGGAATATATTATAATAGACATTATAAGAATTGCTTGGGTGTTTCCTGTACCAGGACATAGCAGTGGCTTGGTGTCCTGCCCATTTGTGGGGCAGGAAATTCTTTTATTCATGCTGGTGAATTCATTTTGTCTGGGTTGTCTTTCTTTACTAAAAATCTTGCATTATTTTTCTTAACAAATATTTAGTGACTAATTATGTTTTTCCAGGCAGTTTACAGAGGGCTGTGGAGAGTTTAAAGATGAATAAGAGTTGCCTTTCTCCTCCCAGATGTAATAAATGTGAGATCTACTGGGAAGGTGACATTGATGTTGGTGGCTACACATCTGCTGTGGCATAAGGTCGGTACTTGGTTAGACATACTAAAAATGAGAATTTTTGGCTTTGGAGCTTGAGATACAAAGAAGACTCGCGTGTGATTCTTGTGCAGAAGAAAGTTTAATAAAATTATTACTTGGTGACAAAATAACATTATTGTTATGATGATGATAAAATAAGATGTAACACCAGAAAATCTTCCATTTCTTGTTATGTCTTTAAGAGAGTATTATAATTTTAAAAGAGAAACCATATGCTCTTTAAAATTATTTTCATTAATCAAAAATTAGTATCTGTTTTAAGCTTAGAATTCCTTTGTAATTCTCTCATACTTGTAAGTCTGAAGCTTTTAATATGGTCTTTCATAATTATACTTGAGATTAATTGAGAACCATTGACCCAGTGAAATCAAGTTCTGAAATTGACTTACCAGTAATGAATTCTTGATAAGGATGTATTATTCATATCTGCGGTAATTATTTTGGACTAATGATATTCTAGATTAAGTTGATCTTGGAAAATACCTCACATGCAATACTTCCTGATCTCAAGACATAACTCAGTGATGAGTAATATAGAGTAAATTTTATATTCTTGCAATAACTGGGAATGAGGTGCTGCCCTGAGTGTGTATAGAAATACATACACAGCTTTCATTTGTCTAATATTTGAATTTATTTGTATGTAATTAGTACCCTAAATTGTAATACCTTCTGCATTGCTAACCATTATTTTGTGTCATGAGATTTTAAACATATCTCATGTTTAACATACGTTCTTTGCTTTTATGTGATGATGGGTAAGTGAGGACACATTCTGAAATAGCAAAAGCAAAATAGCTTATATGTAAATATTCCATTCTGTGCATCCCCATCTTTTTGCATGGAATAAAGTGTATTGATTGGTTTATGGAAACTTTGTAACTAAATATGTATTTATTGCTGGATTAAAGATAAAAGTGGTCAAGATGTTGGCCTCTGTTAAAAACCTGCTGATTTTCATCATTGGAATTATTTGACTTTATATCCTTCAGTCAATAGAATAAAAGTCTCCCTTGGAAAAAATAAGTCACTCAAAGCAAATTAATTCTTCCAGGTCAGCAAGGTGCCATTCCATGAATCCTATCTAATTAGTTTAATTTTTTTAGTTAGGAATCATTTTTAGGAGTTCATTTTCTAAAAGTGTCTCATTTCTCCTTTTTATATCATTTGTGTAGTGAGAGGAATATGTTTATAAGTGATGATAAATGTTAAAACGGATTACTTATCTCTAGTAATACTTACATCTGTTAATATTATGAAATTTTAATTTTCCTTCCAGCTGTTCAAAATCACTTGCATTTAATATCTGAATTTCAATTCCTTTTATATCCCTTTTATGTGAAAGTGTAACCTTGAATCTGAAACAACCACTGAAAACATTGCCTTAAAATCTCAAGAACTTGAAGATATGTGGGTGTGGCGTGTGCACACCGTCACGCACCTGAACTTGGGTGGCTTTAGTTCCTTCCATCTTTGCCTCTGATGGCCCCGGGCTAGGGGAGCCCGAACTCATATTCACAGGCGCTTTAACAGTGGCCGCCAGAGGGCTCCCCTACTCCTTTCATCTTAGTATAAAAACACAAAGCGCGACAGCTCATAAACTTCGCCATCAAACAAGAAGTGCTGTAGTATTTATGATAAAGTTATCTTTGGGAGGAAAATGTTCCAAACTCACTGTGTTCTTTTACAAAATGACTTTAAGGAACTGACGAGAAATTCACATTTTCTTGAAAGCAAAGCGATGACTTTGTGTGGTTGGTTTTGTTTTTGTTTTTGGAGACCATGGAACAGACTGACAATTCTAGAGACAATACTCAGTAACTCCACTGAAAAAAATATTGGCATTAGCTAATATGTGCATAAAACCATTATATATTTATAGACGATATAAAATATGATTCTAGTTATTGGAGTACAATATAAGTGGGCTTGTAGATTACCCTGAAATGAAACTCCGGGTATTTTTGTTAGCCTCGCTTTTGGTATTTCATTCAAGGTGGGATTTCTTTGGGTGGTCCTTGTGGTAAGAGGAATAATGTCACAAGTAATGTATGTTTCAACTGGAGAGGAAGGAAAGGGTTACTTTCTTTGTGGCTCTTTCCTCTGGTTCTTTCTGTGTTAACTGAAAACCAGTCCCTGGGGCTGAGACTTTGCCAGATAACTCTAAGGGTTTCTAGAAAGCAGCTAATGCATTTGTCATTCTCCTATTTTCTTTAAATTGAGATTCAATTTATTTTTATTTATTATTAATTTTTGATTTAATTTTTTGGCCGTTGGACTTCCCAGTTGGCACTCGTGATAAAGAACCCGCCGGCCAATGCAGGAGACATAAGAGACTCAGGTTTGATCCCTGGGTCGGGAAGATCCCCTGGAGGAGGAAATGCAACCCACTCCAGTATTCCTGCCTGGAGGATCCCATGGACAGAGGAGCCTGGCGGGCTACACTCCATGGGGTCACAAAGAGTCGGACAGGACTGAAGCGACTTGGTACTCACAAAGCCTGTGGGATCTTAGTTACCCGACCAAAAGAATATATATATATTTTTGTGATCGTTTGTCTGCCTCTGACAATCCAGGCGCTGTCCCCAGAGTTTATGTTTGCAGGCACGTTTCTGCCATGAGGTGGACAGTAGGGTTAGCATTTAAAGGAAATGTTGTAATTCACAGCAAAACAAACTTTGAAAAAAATAATGTAAAGAAACTCTTTGAATTCAGGTGAAACACTTCAAATGGGTCTCTAGATTGATCTTCTCTGTGATGTTTTTAAACTTCAATTTATCATCAGTCACTGAAAATGTGATCTAACTATTCTACCTCTTTCAATTACTTTTTTCTCGAATACATCAGTTATTATTTCTGCACTTAAACGTACATCAAGGAGAATAACAACATGGAGGGCCTGAAAGCTCAATTATACACCCACACCTCCATGCCGTCTTTTCGACTGTGAGACTGCAATATTGTGTTACAGAAGAAAATAAAACAATCTGTTCCCCCTTTATCCATTATGTTCCTTTGTCTAAGAATTATTTTGCGTTTTCTCTAGAGAAAGATAATTTAAAAATAGAGCTAATTTTGTTTTATCTTGTACTTATCAAAATAGTTTTAAAGCAGCATTATGAATTCTGTTTTAATCTGTGCTTTTGAAATGATATTTCTCGATGCATGCTTTTTCTGAAGGCTTGTCTGTTCCAGTGGTTCCTGTCTGTCCATAAGGTAAAAGGAAAAGTGTAAGTTGCTCAGTCTTACCTGACTCTTTGCGACCCCATGGACTATACAGTCCATGGAATTCTCTAGGCCAGAATACTGGAGTGGGTAGCCTTTTGCTTCTTCATGGGATCTTCCGAACACAGGGATTGAACCCAGGTCTCCGGCATTGCAGGTGAATTCTTTACTGGCTGAGCCCCCAGGGAAGCCCTCTCCACATGATACTGGTGATTAAAAAACATCACAGTCCTTAGGCTTAGATTACCACGTCTCCTTGAAAGGTGCTTGAGAAATGATCAGAGGGTAAAATTTAGTCTGGAAGTTCAGGTAGAGTTAGTTATGGTTACAACCAGGTAGTGGCAAACCTAGAGCCGCTCAGCTCAGTGATTCACTGGCTTGTGTTTGGTGCCACTTTTGCTCAAGGAAACCCAAACTGTTGCAAGTGATAATTAACCGTATTTTAAACCATTGTTATCTCTAGCTCAAAATATGTGTCAGCAAAAGAAAAGATAAAAAAGATTGAAGGCAACTGTATATCGCCCGAGCCCACAAATTATTAAAATTCTCTTATGTTTTATATTCCCTGCGGAAGCCTTTGAATTAAAAATGAAGGACAATCTTTTTAGTGAGATAGATTTTGCTTAGGAAAGTCTGCTCATTGTCCTACCATTTCTAACTTCCTCTTATTTAGAAATGAAAATACCTGCAAATGTTTTCATTAATACAGCCAAGCAGTTTTACATAAAGCAATTGGTTCCTGCCTTTCCTGAATCATGACTTCAGTTCTGAAATTCAGTATGCTTCGATGCTGCTCCAGATGTATGTATTTACCATTGGAAAAGAAAGTGTGTTCCTCTCTAGACTCCGTGAAATCAAATTGGCATGAAGTGAACTTTGGCTCCAAAGCTTCTGCTGACATTTATTTGCAAAGGTTTCTGTGGCCAATATTCCTGCTGCCGAGGTGACATTAAACCTGGCTGGTCACCAGGGAGAACTGTGGCTTTTCTCTTCACTCATTCCGGGTGTGAGAAAAAAGGAAATACTTCAGGATATGCCAACCTCGATTTTGATTTGGCTTTTTCTGCCCCAAGTAATCCTTGATATTTACATTTCAGCAAAAGACCCAAAAAAAGTAAAATAAAATAAAAAATTGAATTCCCAGCTGAGAGAGACAATAATCAGGGGGAGAACTTAACATTGCCTGGCTTTTTCTTAAAATGAATGTTAAGTCCCTCTTCCTAAAGCCTCTGATGGGTAGTACCTAGATGCCTTGTGTGCTAGAGCTGTTGATGTTGATCATTTTTATCCCTGGATTTGGGGTATCTTTAACATAAAATATAAACATTTATCTTAGAATTCTGGTTCCCAATCTTGACTGGGATTGCTTTTTAATTCCTAGTGCTCAGGCTGCATCACAGACCAGCTGATCAACATGTCTGTGGTTGGAACCAGGCATCCAGTTTTTTGAACCTCCTAGAAGGAGATCAACCCTGGGATTTCTTTGGAAGGAATGATGCTGAAGCTGAAACTCCAGTACTTTGCCACCTCATGCGAAGAGTTGACTCATTGGAAAAGACTTTGATGCTGGGAGGGGTTAGGGCAGGAGGAGAAGGGGAGGACAGAGGATGAGATGGCTGGATGGCATCACGGACTTGATGGACGTGAGTCTGAGTGAATTCCGGGAGTTGGTGATGGACAGGGAGGCCTGGCGTGCTGCGATTCATGGGGTCGCAAAGAGTCAGACACGACTGAGCGACTGAACTGAGCTGAACTGAGGTGCCTATGGTATGGAGCCAAGTTCAAGAGTCACGGCCTCATAAACCCACATCCCCAGGTGCTGTCATCCACCTTGACTCAGGTCTAGATGCTCTGGAAATGCAAGGTGTTTTCTTATGACCTGATTTAATTTCAATAACAAGTTGCTCTCTCCAACCTGTGTAATTTGGCCACTGTGGGGGAGAGGCGATCTTCGATAATTTAGGTTTCTTTCTTTCCCTAGGACTGCAAGTTGAGTTTGAAGGGAATTGAAACTAGTTGGAGAGGGCGCTGGTCCAGCCCGCTTCGTAACCCCTTGCGCTGGCCTTAGCCAAAAGGCCCCCAGCGCATCTGCCCGGCGCTGGGTCTGTGGTCCGCCGGGTCTCCCCAGCACTGCCCCCCCGCCTTGCTCCATCCCACGTGAAGGGCTCTTTCTTTTTCCGACGCCGGGTGGTGTGTGAGGCACTGAGGTGAACTGGCCGAGTCTGCCCTGAAGCACCATCCAGCATTTTCTCTTCCGCATCTTCTCCACACTTGGAAAGTGGCTCCCACGAGGTTTGCTGTTTCAGACAGAATGAGAGAGAGATTGAATGACAGTGTTAAGAAAGGAACCAGAATTAAACTGGAGCTTCTGGTCAGCAAAACCAGAGTCCCCTCTTTTTCTTTAGACAAAAGCTGTACGTTCCTATTTAGTTTAAAAGAAACCATTAAAGGATGCCTCTTGTCTTGAAGCAGTTTTTTCGCATGGAATTGTTTGATTAAAAATTGTCATTGAAAAGTATGTTACTATCAAAGTTCAACTCCACATTTTTTGCTAGACACATCTAATTGTCTCTGGTTCCTCAGGTACTTTTATCATTTGTCTACACAGTATGAATCACCTTTAAAATGGTATCAACTGGTGCCGCCTCCCCTGGATCAGGCAGGCTTGTTTTAATCCCATTGGTGCTTCCTCTCTTGTCCTTTAGAAATTCTCCCTAACTATTGACGTGGATGAATTACTTCATTTTAGAGAATGTTTGAAGCTGATTTATTGACAGTTTCTTAATTAGTATCTTTACTGAGTACACCTCAGCTTGTCTAACTCAGTTCTGCATAACCTCTGGGCCTTCAGAAAATACGTTCCCCCTTACAAAGTCCAAGTTAAATATTTATGGCATTTATGTTTCTGTTGTTGTAGCCACAATCTCCACTAATCATGGGCCTGTTATGTACCAGACACCGTGTTCCTACCTTATAAAAATTGTCTTGTTTAGTCTGACAGTCTCTGTTTTACTGTCAGATGAGGAAACTGCTCAAAACACCTGTCCAGGTTTACTCAGCGTGTTAATTGCAGCTAGGACCTGCTTCACACTCTTAACTATCAGACTTAGACATATAAATTAAGGCAGTTCTTGATGTCTGAAATGTTATTGTACACATATGCTATGCATGTGTGTGTGTGTGTGTGTGTGTGTGTGCTTGCTCAGTCGTGTCTGACTCTTTGTGACCCCATGGACTGCAGCACAGCAGTTTTCTCTGTCTCTCGCTGTTTCCCAGAGTTTGTTCAAATTCATGTCCATTG
Source organism: Aepyceros melampus (assembly GCA_006408695.1). NCBI lineage: Eukaryota > Metazoa > Chordata > Mammalia > Artiodactyla > Bovidae > Aepyceros > Aepyceros melampus. The sequence continues at coordinate 253,990 of SJXQ01006238.1, read as the reverse complement.
AGCTGGTGATGTCATCCAACCATTTCATCCTCTTTCACCACCTTCTCCTCCTGCCTTCAATCTTTCCCAGTATCAGGGTCTTTTCCAATGAGTCAGCTCTTCACATCAGGTTCTAAAAATTAAATATGTTCAAATTCATAATGGAATTTAAAGAGAAGCTTGAAAATGTTTTGGAAATAAACCCTTTGAAGGTAATGTGATCGGTACTATTGAGACTTCCACAGAAAGTGTCTCGATACCTGTGTCTGATATGGGGAACTGTGCTTAGGGGACCTTGGTCTAACCCAGAGCTGCCTGATGGAACAGGAAGCTTGATGCAGCCTTCTTTCTCTGCACTGACCAGCATGGTAGCCTCTTTGACTCTTTTCTTTTCTGTTGGCTGCTCTGCATGTGGAATCTTAGTTCCCCAACCTCTACTGCAGGAGGATGGAACCCAAGTCTCCTGCAGTGGAACCTTGGAGTCTTAACTACTGGACCACCAGGAAAGTCCCATCTTTTCTTCTTCTCTTCTTTTCTTTTTTCTTATCATTTCTCTTCCTTTTCCTCTTTTTGCTGAGTAAAGCAAATAAACACAAGCTTTGCATCAGACAAAGTTTAATTCCTAATAATAATAATCTGAGTAAATAACTGAGTTTTTCCTTTCTAAATGCAAGTAAATGGTAACACCTACTGATATGGTTATTTTTAGGATTAATGAGATGATCCTGTAGAGTTACTGCTATACATCATCTGTTCATGGGGATTTGATCATGGTGATGGTCATACTTCCCCAGTGGTGCCATGGTAAAGATTCCACCTGTAGGAGACACAGGAGACGCAGTTTCAGTCCCCGGGTTGGCAAGATCCCCTGGAGAAGAGAATGGCAACCCACTCCAGTATTCTTGCCTGGAGAATCCCATGGACAGAGGAGCCTGGCCAGCTGTGGTCCACAGCATCGTAAAGAGTTGAGCATGACTGAAGTGACTTAGCATGCCTGCATGTTTGCACTAGTGGTAACATAAAAACTGATACGAGAAAGGTTTGCTACAGATTTCCAAGAACTTGTACTCAAATTCTCATCTTCTGTTTTCATTTGCTTTTCTTTCTGCACTATCATATTGCATCCTAAAAATAATATACAAGACTCCAAATATAAATGTGGGGCTTCATTAAAACTTCCCAACACGAAAGAAAACAATAATATACCAGAATCAGTGATTTAGTATGATCAAAATTCCAGAAATTGACTTTTCAGTAGTCTGCTCTGTTTTTTTTGTTTTTGTTTTTAAAAAAAAAAAAAACAAAAAACAGACCATTAGCAGTGCTTTTTAGAGGGCAGCATTTGTTTTGTGTTATCTGCAGTTAGAAAGTTTCAGCCCAAGCCCAAACAAGTGCAGAAGTGGCGAGTGATAGAGGAAACCTGGTATTGTTTAGGGAACATAAACTAAAAAAGTCATCTCTTGGCCAGGATGCATGCCAAGTCACAAATCAACTTCCACCTTCCACTGTGTCAAAGCTCCGTGGAGGAGATGGCATCTCGTCACACTCCCAAAAGATAATCATCACTCTGTTCAGGGCATCCTGCTGACTCCACGGGGCTGCTGGCAGGATGCTGGAGACACTCAAGGCTGACTCACTGTAGCCAAGGGCCCCAGCACATGGCAGGAAAGGAGAGCGAGTTTAAGCTAAGAGTTCGTGTGATTTGCTGAGATTCCGAAGCAAGAAGAGTGGAACCAGAGCGTTGCTGAGCACATCACTCATCTGTGGGGCTAGAGAAGGAATACAGGATGCCAGCAGCCAAGACGGGCTTCCAGGCAAACAGGTTGGTGTCTCAGGCTTGAGAAGGAGGTGGAAACGAACAACAGGCAGGCTGATGAAGTGGCCAACTTACTGCCTTCTGTCTGCTCTGGTACAGTCCTTTTGGATCTGACTCCTGTCTTAAATAAAAATGCCACCCGAGAGATAGGATTTGGGCAGAAATCAAAGAAGGAAGGACTACCAAATGAAGGAATAAGAAATTCTGCAGTGGAAGAATATTTACAAACTCTAGGTGGACCCAGACCAACAGACCTTTGCTAATATGGGAACCGTGTTTGGTGACATATGGCTTGGAGTAATATTGGAAAGTTGTCCCATACTCATTAGTTCATTCGAGGCTTCCATGGTGGCTCAGAGGGTAGAGCATCCACCTGTGATACAGGAGGTGCAGGAGGCATGGGTTCAGTCCCTGGGTCAGGAAGATCCCCCGGGGAGGAAACGACAGCTCACCCCAGGATCCTTGCCTGGGAACGCCTATGAACAGAGGAGCCTGGTGGGTTACTGTCTGTAAGATTGCAAAGAGCTGGACACGATGGAGTGCACGTACATGTAATCTCAGAGTACTAAAAAGAAAAAAAAAACTCATCAAATCATTAGTTCATTTGTTCTTGCACTTACTCATTTTTTAGGCACTATGGTAGAAGTGGGAGACCTAGCAGGAAATAAAACGGGGTATCTGCTCATTTTTAGTTTTCACTGTAATATGGGAAACAGACCGTACGCTAGAAAAGAAGCAAAAATAAAGTACGTTCAGTTCAGTTCAGTTCAGTTGCTCAGTCGTGTCCGACTCTTTGCGACCCCATGAATCGCAGCATGCCAGGCCTCCCGTCCATCACCAACTCCCAGAGACTCACGCCCTCAGACTCACGCCCATCAAGTCAGTGATGCTATCCAGCCATCTCATCCTCTGTCGTCCCCTTCTCCTCCTGCCCTCAATCCCTCCCAGCATCAGTCCTTTCCAATGAGTCAACTCTTTGCATGAGGTGGCCAAAGTACTGGAGTTTCAGCTTTAGCATCATTCCTTCCAAAGAAATCCCAAGGCTGATCTCCTTCAGAATGGACTGGTTAGATGGTGATAAATGCTACAGAAAATTGAACAGTCAGGGGGATTAGGAATTGTTGGGCTGAGGAGGACCGTGGTGTCACATAGGGTGGCCAGGAAGGACTGACAGTTGCCAGCGACCTTCCTTTGTATTCAAGGATAAGAAGGAGGCAGTGTGGCTGGGATGCAGGGAACGAGGGGCAGGGGCTGGAGCTGACGCCGGAGGAGCAGTGGGTGGGGCCGGGGACACAGAGTCTGATGGAGACACAGCAGAGACCTGGACCTGGGATGAGGCCCCCGCCAACTATGAAAGAAAGTGAAAGTGAAGGTCGCTCAGTTACGTCCGACTCTTTGCAACCCCATGGACTGTAGCCTTCTAGGCCCCTCAGTCCATGGGGATTCTCCAGGCCAGAAGACTGGAGGGGGCGGCCGTTCCCTTCTCCAGAGGATCTTCCCAACCTCGGAATTGAACCCAGGTCTCCCGAGTTGCAGGCGAATTCTTTCCCTCTGAGCCACCAGGGGAGCTCGAAGGCATCAACAAGGTCTTCATGCCCTCAGGGATGCTGAAGGGCTTCCTGGCCTCTTTTCCTGACGGATTGATCATCCACAATGAGACACCAACCTGTTTGCCTGGAAGCCCGTCTTGGCTGCTGGCATCCTGTATTCCTTCTCTAGCCCCACAGATGAGTGATGTGCTCAGCAACGCTCTGGTTCCACTCTTCTTGCTTCGGAATCTCAGCAAATCACACGAACTCTTAGCTTAAACTCGCTCTCCTTTCCTGCCATGTGCTGGGGTTCTTGGCTACATGAGTCAGCCTTGCAGTGTCTCCAGCATCCTGCCAGCAGCCCCGTGGAGTCAAGTAAAATCGTGATCAACACTCTGTGCTGATTACGTCTGTCCTTCTAGACTAGTTATTTTTCGTCTGGAAAGCTACACTAAAAAAATGTGAAAGGTGAGACTCCTACTATTCCATCCAGTTTTTACTTCCATTGTCCTAGCCCTGGAGCTTATGATTTCTGTGACTCATACAGCATATCATGGAGGAACCTGAGTCCAACTGGAGACACCAATAAAGTGCTCTCAAAAGTGACATATATACACTACCATGTGAAAAATGGGCTTCCAGCGTGGCTCAGTGGTAAAGAACCTGCCTGCCAAGGAGACATGAGACATGGGTTCAATCCCTGGGACAGGAAGATTCCCTGGAGGAGGGCACAACAACGCAATCCAGTATTCTTGCCTGGAGAATCCCATGGACAGAGGGGCCTGGTGGGCTACAGTCCATGGGGTCGCAAAGGGTCGGACACGACTGAAGCAACTCAGCACACACACACACACGTGCGTGTAAAATAGATAGCTAGTGGGAAGCATCTGTGGAGCACAAGGATCTCAGCTCAGTCCTCTCTGAGGACCTAGAGGGGTTCGATGGGAGAGTGGGAGCAAGGCTCAGGAGGGAGGTGATACATGTATTCTTACAGCTGATCCACATTGTTGTACAGCAGAAACTAACACAACTTTGTAAAGCAACTCTATTCCAATTTAAAAATATTGAAAAGAGATAAAACTTCCCTAGAAGCATGGTTTTCAAAGAATGATATGGATGCCTGCCTTGTGGGAGGCATGGAGGTTAGGAGTGAGAGACCAGTTGACCAGCTTTTCCACTGATGGAAGAAAAATGTGGTGAGGTACATAAGTGGGCTGCTGAGGGAGGTTCATCCACTCAGCAGAATTTATTGAGCATCTACTGTGTCCTAAAATGTCCCATGTATAGGGTTCTGGGCTTCCCAGAAGCTTCCCAGAATTCTTTAGTGGTAAAGAATCTGCCTGCACTGAAGGAGATATAAGAAACATGAGTTCCATTCCTGGGTTGGGAAGATCCCCTGGAGAAGGGAATGACAACCCACTGCAGTATTTGTGCCTGGAGAATCCCATGGACAGAGGAGGCTGGCGGGCCTCAGTCCGTAGGGTCGCAAAGAGTTGGGCACAACTGAGTGAGCACAGAACAAGTCAGGGCTCCTCGCACTCATGATATTTACCTTCAATGAAAATAAAGAAAAGTCAGATTTGAGGAGTCTTAAACTAGACACTGGAGAAGGAAATGGCAACCCACTCCAATATTCTTGCCTGGAAAATCCCATAGACAAAGCCACTTGGCAGGCTAATTGTTCATGCGGTCACAAAGAGTTGGGCACGACTAAAGTGATTTAGCACAAACCCAGACACAGGAACACATTTTATTAATCCAGGCAGAAAAAAGGCAAAGAACACAAGCAAAGAGTAGCAACTGCATGCAGCCTTAGAGTTAGGAAGATGAAGCCATGTCTTCAAAGGAAAAGAGACTGGTTGATCCAGGTGCAGGCGAAAAAGTGCTGGTGGACAGAATACACATTCATTGCTCAGCCAAAGACCTCATCTCAGGTCATGCAGGGATTTCTTTCCTTTTGTGTAAATTCAAAATGTAAACTAAATGGAAATAATGCTCCTTTTGAAAATTCAGCATTAGTTGCTCAGTCATGTCTGACTCTTTGTGACCCTACGTTTTGTAGTCTGCCAGGCTCCTCTGTTCATGGGATTCTCCAGGCAAGAACTCTGGAGTGGGTAGCTGTTCCCTTCTCTAGGGGCTCTTCCTGAGCCAGGGATCAAACCCAAGTTTCCTGCATTCCAGGCAGATTCTTTACCATGTGAGCCATCACTCTTTAGCTCCCTTTCCTGGAGCTTTTCTGTTCTGTCAGACAAAAATGATTGCCTATCCTAGATGAAATAAATATGGTGCCAGATCCAAGATATCTTAGAAAATAAATTGATTGCTGGAAGTGTTTCAGCAATCTGCGAATGACCCTGCATTAATTGTGACAAGAGGAGCGGGGCTGGGTGCAAACAGTTGCCTTCCATTCTTCAAACGATTTCCCCTTCAAGCCTCTTTGTGAGAACCCAACGCTCTACCTTTCTGGCCAGCAGAGTTGGCTTAGAATACCTTCTGGAGTGTGTAGCTTACCACTCAGCATACTGGAAACTGGAAATGTTTTGCTAACTGAATGTCGAATAGATGAAACTTTACTCGTGAGACAGAATGTTTTGACAAAAACACCATGTACCTTTATTGACAGGGCGCCTTCTGCTTTGGATTCATGCTCATCTAAGACTGCTTGTTTCTCGTGTCAGACACCCATTGAGTTGTGATGAATGCAGGTGGCTTCTGAAATGTCAAAGCCTGAACACTTCGCTTGTTCACTCGAGGAGCGTGTGTTGTTCAAAGTCAGGGTCACATCTTGTTTTCCTCTTGACAACACTTTGATCTTAAAATCTGGAAGTGCATCGGACCCTTGATAGCGTGTATGTGGCTGTAAAAAAAATAAACCCATGCGCTCCTGGGTGGCTCCCTCCTAGTAATCTGGGGTCCTTCCAGAAGCGGCGTGCGTCACTTCCAGTGATTCAGGGCCAGCTTGTGGGAGGGACAGCCACTCCACACTGCCATGGGCAGTCGTTGCGTGGCCCATGATGACTTGCCCCAGAGCTTTATTCCTCAGACCACAGCTATTGTGGTAGGGGTGAAACGTGATGGCTGAGAATCATGGATGGTGGCCAACTGAGTTGTCACTCTCTGGTCTAACGCGGGCGAGAAAGAGAAGGTGACAGAACCATTTTTTACTGCAGTTAAGTGTGATTAATCTTTGTCTTCCTAATGCAATTAAAAGAAAAAAATAAAACCAGTATTTTCTTTCTTTTTTCACCACCTCTCCTGTACACTGCAAGTTAAAGTATTCTACACAAGTGAACAGCAGGGAACAATTGCTGCCTTGCTGGAAATTCTCCCAATTAAAAGCATGAAAGTGTTAGTCGCTCAGTCGTGTCCGACTCTTTGTGACCCCGTGACTGTAGCCCACCAAGCTCCTCTGCCCATGGAATTCTCCAGGCAACAGTATTAGCCATGCCCTCCTCCAGAGGATCTTCCTGACCCAGGGATTGAACCCAGGTCTCCCACATTGCAGGCAGATTCTTTACCATCTGAGCCACCAGCGAAGCCCAATTATAGCCTGTCTTTATTTCTTTTTTCTCTTTTTTATTTTCTTTAAATTCTGAAAATATGATAACATACTTAGAGGAAACTTGGAAAATACAGAACAAAATACAATCATTTTTAAGTAGATAAGTGAAGATTTTTAGTTGGAGTTTCAATATCAACCTCAAAAATTAATAGAATGAATATACAGATAAGTAGAAAGATGTAGTAGACCTGAAAAACACTGTGAACCAAATTGAGGTAATTAAGATTTATATAGTTTTCGCATAACAGTAGGATATAAATTCTATTCAAGTTCTCATAGACTCTAAACCAGTAGACACTGGAACATATCCAGGGACATAAGACCAGGTGCAAAAATGTCATTGTCTAAAGGTATTGAAATCATACAGAGGCTGTTCTCTTATCATATATCTCTTATGATAGCCTGTCTTTGAAAAACAAAAACAATGAATATGGTTGATAATATACTTCAGAGTATATATAACCTGCTCAAATTATCCAGGTTGTGGTTTATTTTATAGAGGAAATAGTTCAATGCTTTTATTAGTGATAGATTTTATTTATTTATGCTTTTATTAAGATAGATTGGAAAACTCAATCTTTCCTCATTCATTCTTTTTGCCATTATTCATAAATCAAAACTTAAAATATGACACTTGATTTCTAAAGTAGGGGATATTAAAAAAAAAGTGAATCCATCTGAGTTTGGGAAGGATTTAGATGGTCCTTAGGTTGAGTTATTTTGATAGCTTTCTCTACTGGTGTGATTTTACACGTGTTTGTGTGATGTTTGAGCTGTCTCCTGTGCTAGAGTCTAAGGTGTATGGAGGCAGGGGCTCAATGTGTGGGCTCACTGCTCCCCGCAGAGAACAGTGTGGACCATGACCCGGAGTCAATCAGCTCTAGCTTGAATGTTTGTTGATATAAAGACTGAGTGAATGAACTAACTACCTATAACTAGTGTTTTGTGTAGTTCCTGTTTAAGAGGGCTGTCTAAAATTTTTTGAATACTTCTATCAAAGTTCCATATAAGTTACATGTTTACATGTTTGAAAGTTGTTGTTCAGTCACAAAGTCATGTCTGACTTTTTGCGACCCCATGGACGGCAGTATGCCAGGCTTCTCTGTCCTTCAACATCTCCTAGAGTTTGCTCAAACTCAAGTTCATTGAATCAGTGATGCCATCTCATTCTCTGTTGTCCTCTTCTCCTCCCACCTTCAGTCTTTCCCAGCATCAGGGTCTCTTCTAATGAGTTGGTTTTGCGCATTAGGTGGCCAAAGTATTGGAGCTTCAGCTTCAGCATCCGTCCTTCCAGTGAGTATTCAGGACTGATTTCCTTTAGGATGGATTAGTTGGATCTCCTTGCTGTCCAAGGGACTCTCAAGAGTCTTCTCCAACACCACAGTTCAAAAGCATCAATTCTTCGGCGCTCAGCTTTCTTCACAGTCCAACTCTCACATCCATACATGACCACAGGAAAAACCATAGCCTTGACTAGATGGACCTTTGTCGGCAAAGTGATGTCTTTACTTTTTAATATGCTGTCTCACTCTTAAAGTACCTTGAGCATTTTTTTTTTTAAGTAATAGGACTGTTAGAACTGTTCCAATTCATTTTAGGAAGATATTTTACAAGACAATCCTGTTGACTTTGAAAATCTTTGGAAGTGTGTGAGATAAACTTTAAATGATGGCTGAGTTCATGAAGTTCAACTAAAGTATTTAAACTATAAATTGAGCTTTAATTGTTGATTTTTGAAACTATTATTCTAGTTGGTTCAAATCAGAGGTCTTCAGTATTATTTCATGAAATTAAAATGTGACTAAAAAGTCACTAAGTATTAATAGGAATCACTAAGAGTTCCTTACAATGTCAGATGGTAGGACTCTCAAGTTCCACCACCACTGCACTGAAATTCCTTCTTGTAGCTTCATGTTTCTTTTCCAGCTTTTTGTCATCATTAGTATTTATTCACTTATTCAGGTTTTAAGTACTAATTCAGGTCCTACTATTTTTCCAGGGTTAGATATTGTGCTGTTTCAAAGCAATAAAAGGAATAAAATTAGCCACTAAAAGGATAAAATTTAACAATTAGATATTTCATATAAGTGGAGAAAAAATATTTCTCCTTTTGTGTGTAGTTCATTTAGTAGAATGTTTTCATATCAGTCTATGAAATGTGTGTGGTATATGTCACCTGTGTTCACTCCTTTTCTTGATTCTTATTTTATTGTGCGTATATACAACATTTTGTTTGTCCATTCATCTGTTGATGGACATTGTTTCTGCCCTTTGGCTGTTGTGGATGGTGCTGCAAAGAACATTGGCGTACGCTTTAAAAAACAAAAATACAATAGTTTATGAAGTCAAGTTCGTTGGGAGGGTTTTCATGAATTTGAAAAGAGTGACATACTGGAAAGATGTCATGTCCACTTGCTTCATGGTTTTGTTGAGAATCTACCTTACCTATTAAGTAATTTAGGTAATTTATTGGTGATTTTGTGCTTTTCTCGAAGGTTTCATACTTTTTAATTTGCTCTCCAAGAGTCAAGACAAATGTGTACATCTTAAAATAAATCATACACCCTATTTAAAGAACTAATCTTTCCAAATGATTCCTTAGAAGGAAACTGTTTATTTGAAGAGATGTTAATTAAAAAAAAAAAAGATTCAGATACTATTAAGTGCGTTTTAAAAAACAAAAAGTAAATATGGACTGAAATCATTTGCAGTAATTCTCTACTTATCTAAGAAGCTAATTTCTATTTTAAGAGCATATAGAGAGAGGATCAATATTCAGTACATTATCTAACAAGTAGTGTGGTTGTTCATTGCAAATTAAAAATCAAGTTCATAGGGCAACAGTGGAGAAACAGACATAGAGAATAAACTTATGGACAAGGGAAGAGGGGAAAGAGGGTGAGATGTATGGAGGGAATAACATGGAAACATATATTACCATATGTAAAATAGATAGCCAACGGGAATTTGCTGTATGGCTCAGGAAACTCAAACAGGGGCTCTGTATCAACCTAGAGGGGTGGGATGGGGAGGGAGATGGGAGGGAATTTCAAAAAGGATGGAATAAAAAAATCAAGTTCTCAATTGTTCTGCTTAGTAGATGCTTAAATATATTTTAGCAGAGTCAAAATATAAGTGACTATATTTTTAGAATTCAGTATCAGTGTATTTAGATGCCAATTGCATGTTAATCAGTCTTTCTGTCAAAACCGAAGCTCCATAGATTATAAACAGCATTTTTATTGCAGATTTTCTAAACATTGTATCACCTGATAAAGTTCTCTTCACTTCCTAGCACTTAAGATTAAGACAAGGGGAGGAAAGCTATTGAAATATGAAATTCTTCTCTGAATATGAAATTATAAAGTGAGAATGTACAAATGCAGAATAACTTTAAACTGTTACCTTGAAAAATGTTTTGTTTTCCATAACACTAGTGTGATAAAGTAAAAAAGATTGATCAAAATAATGAGTCTAAATAATAGCCTTTCACTATCATAAAGATGATTATAGTTATCAGTAAACGCCTAGAAGCACTAGGTCCTAACTCTTAACATTAGGTCCAATTTTTATTACATGGTTATTTAAAGGCATGTAATTAAACTAACTGAGGATTATTTAAAATAGGAAAATTTAAAAATCCTGTTTAAGCAATATTAACAATAGATAATTGCAGTACCTTCTTCCCAATGGCTGGATGTTAATATCAACATTCAACTGAGTTTAAGCCAGTGCTGAATACCATCATCTAGAGCAAACTTCTAGAATGACAAGAATACATCAGAAGATTTAACTACTCATTTCATGCTTATTAATTTTATCATTGAAAGGTTTTGTGGTCAAATTTTGAAAGACATGCTGGCTAGACTAACCCAGTTGGAACTTTTATTATTTTCATTCAAAATATCTTTGAACCCTCTGAAAATCATGAATGGAGAAATTTCCTTCCTCTGATTTGCTGGAATTTAGACTGCCTCCATGTATGTTTCTGTGGAAAGGTAAGCTTTTGGTCCAGAGTCATTTCTTAAGGATAAGTTGAGGGTTTGCCCAAGAATCTGAGATCAATCTAGAAGTGAAAACAAGTTGACACAAATTGTCATTATTTTTACAAACAACAACAAAAAATGTCCCAAGCTGTCTTTAAGCTCTCAGAAGAAAATTTCGTTCCTGAAAACGTTGATGGAGAGAACAAAACATTTTCCTTGCAAGATTTGCCAATTCAAAGACTTTATTTATCATCATTTTCTACTGAAAGTCCCAGCTGGACATTTCTCATGTTACCCTGAGGAACTATATCAAACACTGACAACAAGCTTAATTTCTGTTGTAAAGAAGTTTATAAAGTATATTTCGTGTGGCTCTCTAGTTTAGCTCCTTGACATACATTTTGTATTTGGTCCTTAGTTTATTTTCTTGCTCTTAAATATGGGTGCCTGGGGAAGGTTGGTGGTCCTATAGTTAAAAGGGCTCTGCCTAGAAAATAATCAGGAGACAGTTCAGTTCAGTCGCTCAGTCATGTCCGACTCTGCAACCCCATGAATTGCAGCACGCCAGGCCTCCCTGTCCATCACCAACTCCTGGAGTTCACTCAGACTTATGTCCATCGAGTTGGTGATGCCATCCAGCCATCTCATCCTCTGTCGTCCCCTTCTCCTTCTGTCCCCAATCCCTCCCAGCATCAGAGTCTTTTCCAATGAGTCAACTCTTTGCATGAGGTGACCAAAGTACTAGAGTTTCAGCTTTAGCATCATTCCTTCCAAAGAACACCCAGGACTGACCTCCTTTAGAATGGACTGGTTGAATCTCCTTGCAGTCCAAGGGACTCTCAAGAGTCTTCTCCAACACCACAGTTCAAAAGCATCAATCAGAAGACAAGCCTATATTTATTTCTTCTAAGAGCAAAATTAACTGCCTTTCTCTCCCCCAAATCAGGCTTCTGCTAGAACAGTGTTGCATTTTTAAAATCTCTAGAAGCATTTAGTTTCCAGAAGAGAAAAATACATAAAACAGCATCCACTTTCTCTAGCATAATCAATCTAAATAAGATTATATAACATGCTTTCTTAAGTCAGTATTCTAAAATACTGAACCATGGAGGCAGGTGTGTTCCTGAAAGTTATGTTGGAAGGAGGAAAAATTGAGAGTGAGTGTTGAAACTGAGAAGTTCAGTGGGAAACACAAGTTCACGGGTACTGGATCTGAATCAGATTTTATGATTTGAGATAGGCCAGTTGCTCTCCCTGGACCTACATGTTGACTTTCTGATTCTAAACTCATGGGGTTTGGTCAATAACCTAGTGCTGATGAACATAAAGTACCCAGCATAGGATCTGACATATAGTAAGTACTCAATGAAAGTTAATTTATTCCTTTCTTACTCTCATTTTTACTTTATCTTATGAAAGTTTTGAGTCAGTTGGTGCAAGACTTCTATTGATTTTCCTGTGATCACCTCAATAGCAAATATTGCCTTATCACAGAGGATGGTTTCTGGTCGGATTAACTTATTTTAATCACATGTTATTAATTGGTCCCTGAAAAATACTGAGGGCCAGTGATACTTGTGTACGTTCAAGAAACCAATGGTATTTAGGTATTGAAGCCAATGACATTTAATAAATGTTTAATACATAGTCTTTCTTTGCTTACCTCTGTATTGAAGTAGACCCCCCTTTTTTCCCTATGGTGAACATGATCTACATTGTCAACAAATTATTTCCTAGACCTCTTCTGGCATGCAGTGTTCCTCTCCCTGATTGTGATCACACATTTTATAAGAACCGTGAGCATATAGAGACGACCGTATTAAAGTGACGCGTCCTGCTGCATTCCACGATGAGTCCATTGAGATACGTGAATTCATAATATTTTAATCAAGTTGATTATTACAGTCCTGACTACAGAGAAATTATATCAGCTCTGACTGCCAGAAAGTACATCTTGGTAATCAGAAGATTGATCTCCAGGACCTTCTCTCTCTCTCTCTTTTTTTTTTTTTGATGACTACCAAGAACTAAAACAAGTTTTGGCCTAGTAATTTAGACAATGTTTAAATAGGATATATATTTTAAATGAGTAAAATAGGTTAATATAATTTCATATACAATTTAGTCTTTAGAGATACAGAACATTTCAAAGAAAGGGTTTTTTTGTCCCAAAGTTGTTTGTTTTTTTTTCCTTTTTTTTTTTTTTTGATGAGGACCATTTTTAAAGTCTTTATTGAATTTGTTACAATATTTTCTGTTTTTTTGTTTATGTTCTTTATTTTGGCTTTGAGTCATGTGGAATCTTAGTTCCTGACCAAGAATCGAACCCACATCCCTTGCATTGGAAGGTAAAATCTTCACCACTGGGCCAACAGGGAAGTCCCCGAAGAAAGGCTTTGAGTTCAGCCATTCAGACTGAAAGTATGTGGCAGTTTGAGGATGCTGTTGCCTGTGGTGTTGCTTTGGCAAAAGTTAAGTTGAAAGTATAAGTGTTGACGACTGGGCAACTTATTTTATTAACATACAGCACAATGGTAATCTCACTGAATTTCCTAGATTTAAGAATCCTAATTAAATAAAATTATTCATTTGAAAACATACACATTTTTCACATAAGACAAAAATGTTCCTCTCCTCTCCTAGCTAGATAATTAAAGTTGTCTTATGGATCACAACCTATTAAATTACTATAATCTAAGGTATTTTCACCTTAGAATGGACTCTAAATGTTGTCTATATCTTATCTGAAAAAGAAGAGATTTTCTAAGAGTATTTGCATTAGAAGCAGTTGAGTTTTAGTCACAATTATCTGTAGTTGGTTAGTTGCAGCTTAATCAAAAAAAGAATTATGCAATGAGGGTTTATTAATCCTATGTCAAACTTTGGTTATATAGATGGAAACTATATTTGAACAAAGCTTTAAAATATCATATGAATTAAAGCTTATTATTAATGTCTGTGCAAACCATACACCATAATTTTGCCAGTAGTAGATGAATAAGAGTCATTTGCAAGTCATTTGAAGGATAATTATAATTTCAAATATATAAAACAGGGTTTTGACCTAGGCTTGAGTCCTTTAATTTATATTCATGTAAATGTGGAAACTTATACGAATGTATGAAAAATATGATTTGCAGGAAGAAAATGCTGGATTCATCTCTACTTTTATTATTTACCAGTAGTGTGCCCTTGGACAATAATTTTATGCCTTCTTCATCATCTATATATTTATCAAACTTTTTTTTTTGGTAATTACTGTGTGCCAGAAAATTGGATAGGAACCAAGGATATAAAATTAAGATGGCACATAGCCTAGAGAAGGTAACTGTTTAGTGGGGCAGAAAGCCATATCAAGAGATAATTACGGGATAGTGAAGTCATAGATATGTACACGGTATTATGGAGCCTGGAAAAGATTTCTTTTCCAGTTGAGGGTGGGAGGGCATTTCAAGAAGAAGAGAAACATTAGCAATGAACTGACTTACAGTCCTCAGTGGAAATGAAAGTCATTTACAGCCATTTTAGAAAATATTATGGGCATATCTGTTAAACTTACATATTCATATAACATTTAATTAATCAACTTTACCTTCAGAAATTAATAGTAAACTATTTGCATATATGGGCAAACCAATATTCATGGAGAAGTTCACTTATCTGATTCCTTTCCACATTATCCTTTCAAAGATAATTATCCCAGGAAAAAAATCCCTCTCTTCAGTGATGAATAATAAATAAGAAATTAGTATGAGACTTGGAAAAATAATATAAGAAATACAGAACATAAGTAATAATCAAAACTCAGATAATAAGTCAACATCTGAAAGACTATTGTGAAGCTAAAAATAAATTATGAATGACTTTTATGAAATTAAAAAGAAAGGATTATTTTTGATGGATAAATTGCTTCTCAGCAATGAACTCAAAGAGAAGATGCAAGTACTCAAGGAGAAAATTATAGAAGACAGAAAATAATGTTAAGGATTTAATAAATACTTACATAACAGTTATTAGTGACAGTCACTATCTTAAGCACTTTACAATTGTCATCTGACTTAATCCTTATAATAACTATAATACAAATATGACTGTTGTTCCCATTTTACAGACACGAATTCTGGGATATATAGAAAGATTAAATAACTTGCTGAAGTTCAAACAGCAAAGATATATAGTGAGGATACTTATAAATAAAAAAAAAATTCCTCTTAAAACTCTTGCAAAAGGAAAATAAACTCAAACTGCAGCCTACCAAATTTGATGTCATAAAAACTTGCAATATAATGACAGAAAAGAGACTAAATTCTTTAACTTATAAAATCCACTGCTCATAAAAATCATGAATATGGCCAACAACCAATAGAAAAGTTGGCAAAATATATAAGCAGAAAATTGTAAGAAAATGAGACAAAGGATGATTTTGTATATAAAATAAAAAATGATTTATAAACCAAAGAAAACATGTTGAATCTCATCCCTAGTTGACACATGTCAACAAAATTATCCAATGTAATTTTTGATGCTCAGATCAACTCAGGTTACTTGGTGATATTCCATGTTATATGTTGGCAAGTGAATCCTCACACATTGTTGGTGGGAGTGTATTTAGTATCATTTTGGAGACAAATCTTTTAATAATATGCATGCCTTTTTATCCCTAAACTTCTCTTGTAATAATTTATCCCACAGATCTTTTCACACTTCTGCTTAAAGATGTCTGTTTAAGGAAGAACCCCTATGACAACATTGTTTGCAGTGGTAAATGATTCAAACCAGTTAAGTGAAATCATTAAAAGGGATGGCTACATGATTGTGGTGTATATACAGTGGAATATTATGCCTCTGTTCAAATGAGTAAAGCAGATCTCTATAGGCTAAGAGGTGGACATGAATAGGGGTTGGGAGACAATTCTCCATGGGTTTCTTATGTTTCTGTACTTTTTTCATCACAGACACTGATTGCTTTCATTCCAGGATATCCTTTTATGTATGTTTGTACAGAGAGTCTTGTAAGACACAGCCAGTGTCTCTTTCTAAGCAAAGAGCGTTTGTTTATAACCTAGTGTAATAAAACAGTGCATCCTTCTTTGGCATAGATTCTGGCATGCTTTTTTATTGTTCAGTCACTCTGATTCCTTGTGAGCCCATGGACTGTAGCATGGCAGCCTTTCCTATCCTCCACTACTGGGGTCCAGCCCCGGTGGATCCAGGGTAATTCAAAGCGGGCATGGATTCGGCAAGGGGAGACTTATTTATTTAGAAATATAAAGAGAGATTAGGAAAGAGTAGTGTAGTAGGAAAATTAGTGGAGAAAAGAGGCTGAATAACTTGGTTTACGTGGAAAACCAGTAAAACTCCAAGACAAGGAGTTTGCACCATCTACGTAGGCCACCAGCGCCTACTTGAATAGCTGAGGGTGCCCTGCCTTGGGCTCCCTCTCACGTGGGTCTTAGAAGCCAGGGCAAATAAGTAGACACGGTGAGCCTCCACGCTCCAGATGGGAATTCAGCCAGAAAAGGGAGAAAAGAACAACATGGGGGAGCCAAGCATCGGTGCCAGACCCACAACTTTATTTTCAAAAGCAGCTTGTATACCCCAAGTTGTACATAAAGAAATAAAGGAATATGCAGAGTTATGCAGGGGCAGCAGTCCTGACCCTTATAGAGACCAGGCTTTCTTTTTGCATACCTTCCCGTATACAAAAGGTCTCAGGTGGTTTTACATCATTTTCTGGCCAGGGGGCCTGTTAACATTTTTATGGCTCTTTTCCTAGATAAATGTCTATCAACCAGAAAACTCTTTTTCCCTTGAAGTGTTTTTTCTTTAATCTACATCACCCTCAAGGTACTAAATAAAGTTACATTCCTGTAGAACAAAGGTGCAGTGGGTTATAACAAAGAAAGTACTTAACTCAAAGATCTAATGTTGCTAATACCAGGGCTACTACCTGTTTTTTCTACATACCAACTATATCAACAAATAAAAGATATGGAAATTTGGCAGCAAGTATTGGCTCAACAAATGAAACCCTTAATCAGTCCTATTTTAATGAGTTTGCTCCTCGAAAGCCCCTGCGTCCCTAGGATGTTTTAAGCTTCCTGTCCCTCTCGCGGTCGGGAGGCCTCAAACAATCACATGTGCAGCTGTAAGAGTCTGGCAGGCAGGCTAGAAAGCCATCAGAGGGGTTTCTGGATTGAAACACTCTTATTATGCCCTGGAGATTTATTATCTGAAAGCTCTAAATTAACTTTTTTCAGAAAGAGGTGGTGGGGGGACAGCCCCCCTGTAATGTCAGAAGAGTAGGTGAAAGGCACAATATAGTAAGGCAGATAGACTCTGGTTTGGGAGCAGATGCATGAGCAGATCCAGCGAGGCTCCCTTAAGGCCCGACTCGCCTTTGCCTGTCAGGCTCCTTAACTTCATGACCTTTGCCACGGGCGGGACTCCTTGTGCTGGTTCCCAGCACTCCACTGCCTCCCGGAGTTTGCTCACAGATTCTTGTCCATTGAGTCGGTGATGCTACCCAGGCATCTCATCCTCTGCTGCCCCCTTCTGCTTTTAACTTCAGTCTTTCCCAGCATTAGCGTCTTTTCCAATGAGCTGGCTCTTTACATCAGTTGGCCAAAGTACTGGGGCTTCAGCTTCAGCATCAGTCCTTCCAATGAATATTTAGGGTTGATTTCCTCTAGAATGGCTTGGTTGGATCGCCCTGCAGTCCTGGGGACTCTCAACAGGCATGTTTATTCCACGTATATTATAAGAATCAGGATCCCCACCCAGGAGGTTTCTCTCCCATAAACCTGCCACATGTGTAGGAATCACCGCTCCTCCTTGTGTTGTCCTGTGGGGACTGGAGCTTGGGTAACTGATGGAAATCGAGATTTCAGTTACTGCTATTGATGTGAGTAATACAGTCCTTAGACTCTGAACCCAGAGTCTCATGTCCTCTGCCAGAGTCCATGAAATGGTGCAGGCTTATTTGTTCTCACTAGTTTCAAATAGAGGAAAATAAAATCTCAGCCCCTTCTTTGCAATTTTTCTTTACTTGTCATATTATAACCATACAGAATATTTAATACACAGTGTCTTGAAATTAGGCGTGCTTTTGTTGAACAAATATTAAAACCATAGGTGATTACCTTCCATTTTTAGGAATATCCATTTTGTGTGACATAGAAGCAAAGGTATTACTTTCTTTATGATTTCTCTACTTGTTAACAGTAGGACGAAGAATGGTGTTCAGTTTAAGCTAGTGTTTTCAGAAACAGAATTTGAGTATAGGTACATATGGTAAAGTAATTAGCCTCCAATTAAAATTAATTAATTTTAAAAATACATGTGGTGGTTGTATCAGATGTGCTGCCGCACCTGTAACTAGTCTTTTTGTGAAACCATTTTTTTTTTAATTCTTAACTTTTTTTGGAGTATAGTTGCTTTACAATGCTGTGGGAGTTTCTATTGTGCAGCAAAGTGAATCAAATATATCCTCTCTTTTTGGACTTCCTTTCTATTTAGAGCACTGAATAGCTTCCCTGTGCCATACAGTAGGCATAATTATTTTATACATAGTATCAGTAGTGTGTGTGTGTATACACACACACACACACACAGAGACACACACACACATATATATATCAGTTCCAGTTCTTCCCACCCCGCTTCCCCTTGAGTACCCATATGTTTGTTCTCCGTGTCTCTATTTCTGCTTTGCCAATAAGATCATCTATAGTTTGTCTAGATTCCACAGATATGCGTTAATATACGCCTTCACAGTTCTTTACAAAATCTCTCCAAGATATATTTTAGGTAGAAAAATAACATCAAAGCTAAGAACAAAGTCTGTTGCTAATTTTAAGAAAACTGATAAGTGAGTATATGTGAAGATTTAACTTTATTTAACTTGAAGCTTGCATATTTGGCTAAGCAAAGGAAATACTGCTTTTAATTCCTTTTCAAATTTTCTCTGATGCTCGTTATGAGTTTTCCTCTTATTTTCCAACTGTTCACTGAATGCCAGTGAAAAAAGTAAAATAATTAAACATGACTTAGTTCAAGCTTGCTTAAAACTTAGTGTGATTCAGTGGTGTAATGATGAGCTTAGTTTAATTAACTCTCTTCAGAATAAATATTCCAGTCTCTTTTTATTCCTCTTACTTCCCTTAGATTGTCTAAGATACACTGGGAAATATGGATTTTATTGGTGCTGTGTGTTCAGGCAGGATGGAGGAAGGTGAGGAGGCAGAGAAGGACAAGTGGCAGGGTGGGAGAAAGAGGGGAAGATGCCAAAGGATTGAGAAACAACTGGTAAGATAAGGACTTAAATGTTAATTGAATTAAGGAATAAAAAGCGTGTTAAATTTTCTAATGTCAGTAGAATGGTGGGACTGAAATTGGATTGTAGATAAAAGGTGAGACTGGCAGTGGAACACTACCTACTTGGAGCTTTAAATAAGGAACAGAGCATTGATTTGGAATAGAGACTAAGAATAGGGCCTTGGGTTTAATAGAGGGAGTGTTGATTACCTTTAGTAGAAACCAGGAGATGCTTGATGAATTTCACGGTATAAGAGGAAGGTGCTAACAACGAAGCTGAGGTTTGAGTCAGAGGAGAGGGAGGAAGCAGGGTTTCCAAAGAACCAGATGGCAAAGAAATTGAGACTCCCTGAAAGGAATGGACCTTGACACAGCCTCTGGGGCTGCAGGAAGGAGGCAGAGTGAATGAGGGTTCCTTAAGAGGGAGAACGGATAGAAAGCTGGGGGATTTCATTCCTGGTCACCCTTGTGGGTACCCAAGATGAGTGGGAGACTTGAGAGCTTGGTTGAAAGTTTAGAGGAATTGTTTAAAGGCATTAACTGAGAATTTTCGCTTCAGTAGGTGAGGATGGTAATACTGGTTTTCTGTTTTTTCATGTCATTTTGATACCCAAATAATACGAATTAAAGTGATTTGTAACTCAGAATTTTAATATTTTTAAAAAATTTTTAGATGTTCTAGTATGGTTTGGTGGAGAAGGCAATGGCACCCCACTCCAGTTCTCTTGCCTGGAAAATCCCATGGGCAGAGGAGCCTGGTGGGCTGCAGTCCATGAGGTTGCGAAGAGTCGGACACGACTGAGTGACTTACCTTTCACTTTTCACTTTCATGCATTGGAGAAGGAAATGGCAGCCCACTCCAGTGTTCTTGCCTGGAGAATCCCAGGGACGGGGGGAGCCTGGTGGGCTGCCATCTATGGGGTTGCACAGAGTCAGACATGACTGAAGTGACAGCAGCAGCAGCAGTATGGCTTGGTAAAGCTATTTTCCAGAATAAATATCTCTATACCAATGTAAAAAGGAATGCAAGATACATTATCTAGAATGATTAAAAAGGGATAATTTGAAATTGAATGGTAGGTGAAACTTATCTATCATGGATAATAATGATAACTATAACTTTTCAGAGTGGGGATAACTATAACTTTTCAGAGCATGCATCCTGGGGGTTGGTAAGTTTGGAATTGTTTGTATTTTTTGTTTTAACTTTCATGTATTTATTCATTATTTTTGGCTGTGCTGGGTTCTCGCTGCTGTGCAGGCTTTTCTCTAGGCGTGGCAAGTGGGAGCTGCTCTCTAGTTGTGATGCACAGACTCCCCATTGCAGTGGTTCCTCTTGCTGTGAAGCATGGGCCTAGGGCATGCAAGCTTCAGGAGTTGCAGCTCATGGGTCCCGTAGTTGTGACTCCCGGGCTCTTGAGCACCAGGCCCAATACTTGTGGCGAACGGGCTTCGTTGCTCCAAGCCAGGTGGGATCTTCCCAGATCAGGGATCAAACCCACGTCTTCTGCATTGGCGGGAGGATTTACCACAGATCCACCAAGGAAGCTCCCAAACTGTGTATATTTTCATGCAAGGTATTCCTTCTCTTTGGAGCTCAGGCTAATACCACTGTTGTCATACTCTTTTCCCATTCTCAAAACACCTTGATTTTAATGGCTTCAAAACAAGCGAGCATGCTATTATGGCAACCTTTCCTTTCTTTCTTTCTGTTTTTTTTTTTTTTTTTTAACTTCAAATAGCAATAGTTTATTTGTGCTCATGTGTCCATGGTTTGGGTGGGAGGGCGTGCTCAGTTGTGCTTGACTCTTTACGACCCCATGGACTGTAGCCCACCAGGTTCTTGGTCCATGGGATTTGCTAGGCAGAACACTAGAGCGGATTGCTATTCTTTTCTCCAGGGGATCTTTCCCCGCACAGGGATTGAACCTGCGTCTCCTGCAACGCCTGCATCAGCAGAT
Source organism: Aepyceros melampus (assembly GCA_006408695.1). Classification (NCBI taxonomy): domain Eukaryota; kingdom Metazoa; phylum Chordata; class Mammalia; order Artiodactyla; family Bovidae; genus Aepyceros; species Aepyceros melampus. The sequence continues at coordinate 232,841 of SJXQ01006238.1, read as the reverse complement.
GAATTCTCTACCACTGAGCCACCTGGGAAACCTTTGGGTGGGAGTTGGTTGACATAAACTAGTCACACATTTGGTTCAGATCTGCTCCACAAGTCTTGTCAATTGATGATAAAAGAGAAAAAGTCAAGCCCAGCTGTGCAAAGCATATTTCAAGCTTCTGCATAAAGATCTACTAGCATCCTATAGGTCAAGTGAGTTGTGTGTCCAAGCCCATTTCCTTTCCTTTCCATCCTTTAAACATACTGCTCAGTTAAGTTTCCCTCTCCTCTTCCAATATATATGGTTTCTATAAGAGCTACTTGTCAATGAACTGCGTCTAGTTTTTACTCCTCCTAAAATGAGTAGGGATGTCAGAACAGTGTAACAGAATATTATATCCTAAAAAGCACCTTTGCCCTCTGTTTTTTATTTCCAATTAAATTTTTCTGTCTGCTGATCTAGATTTTAATTTTTTTAAAAGGAAGCCAGAGGTGACAACTTATTTGAAAACATTTTACCTTGTCCATGAGTTGCTTTTTTTCCAATTTTCTAAATGACTTCTTGAGTTCCTAAAAAGTTTTAAAAATGAATAGTAATGAGCTCAATTTAGTCTCCATGCCAACTACTGATAAGTATTTTTTTCTGCTGACTGATTTTGTATTGTAGAAAATGTCTTGACTTAAAGTGCTTTACTTGCTTTCAAGAGAGTAGTTTCATTTTTTTTCCAATCAAGTGAACCAAACTGTCGACAACTTTTATTCAGTACCCGCTTTTGTGAACAGGTTAGAGGAGAGGTACCCTAGGGGGTTACTGAATTAATAGAAAAGTCCTTGCTATTAGAAGATTTACATTAAAGTTGGACTGAACATATAAATGTTTATTAATTTTTGAAGTAAGTGAGAAGGAAATAAAATAATAAATTGCTACCATCTGCTCTTTTTTAGTTGGTTGAGGGTAAAATACCTCAAGAATCTCTTGATTGTAATGCTTGAAGACCTTGAGGTGATCATAGCTTTGTTTTAGCCATTGCACAGACTTCTTTAAGGAGCAGTAGGAGAGGTCTTTTTTAAAAAAGGTAGATTACTAAAAGTCCATGTTTTTGGTAGTGTCCACTTCTGGGCATATTTTAGAAGCTCTGTATGGAGGAAGCTTCCTACAGCCCACTGGAATTTCAGAGTTGCAACAGGGCCAACAGGAAAGGCCTGGTATTCTTTTCAAACAAATAAAGTGGTTTTATTTTCTAGAAAATAGGGTTTGGGGAATGGAGGCATCCTAGGCAGAATGATTAGAAAGATAAGTCATGGAGAATCATTTTATCTGTTTCCCAGTGACTGCCCAGGCAGTGTGCTTTGTTATATGGGGGGTTTCTATTGAATTTTTTTCCTATTGACTTTTTAAGATTTATTTTTATTGTCATGCAGTTGATTTACAATGTTGCATTAGTTTCTGCTGTACAGCAAAGTGAGTCAGTTATACATGAGTGAGCTACCCGAGTGTATATATAGACATATATAAACATGTATGTTTGTCCATATGCCTGCGTCATGTGCTTGCCCGTTCACAGCTGTGTCACCTGTATATACATATATACGTATAAATATCTCCATTGAGATTCATATATGCATATCTCCATTGACCGATTCCTTGACACATATCTTTATCTAAATGAGAAGGGGGTGGTGATGGTGAGCATCGAGCTTCATTTTGTCCCTAGTGAAACTGGGGAGATGTCACTCATTCCCAGTTTCCTAGTCTGGTTACAGTGTTCTGAGGTTCTTAGATTCCAGTTTGACTAAGTTCATTTCCATCAGCTAAGAAATACTGTTGGTGGATAGTGAGAAATGGCAACCCACTCCAGTATTCTTGCCTGGAAAATTCCACGGACAGAGGAGCCTGGCAGGCTACAGTCCATGGGGTTGCAAAGAGCCGGACCCGACTGGGCGACTTTCACAAGACTTGAGTGGCTTCTTGAGATGAAGAGACGCTCTTGAGTAAAATACCCCTACACAGAGCAACAAGCCAAGGAAGAAACTAAAGGAACTGAGGGTACGTTTTATTTTATTTTTTAATTACAGAAGAAAATGAGGGAATCTTGGTAAAGATTTCTGATGAAAAAGCTCTTAGAACTGGAGCTAGAGGAATAGAGAACTGAAAGTTTCTATCATCTGGTCCAGTAATCTTTCCTTCTCTTCCCCTTCTCAAGACGTCTGAGAAATATAATACATCCTCTAATGATGGGGGAGGGTGGCAACACCAGCTTCCTGATAAACGTGGATAAAACAGAGCAGGGAAGACAATTCTAATAATTCCCCATTAGAGACACTCGTGCTTCCCTGTTGGCTCAACTGATAAAGAAACGGCCTGCAATGCAGGATACCCCGGTTCGATTCCTGGGTCAGGAAGATCCCCTGGAGAAGGGATAGGCTACCCACTCCAGTATTTTTGGGCTTCCCTGGTGGCTTAGCTGGTAAGGAATCCACCTGCATTGCAGGAGACCTGGATTTGATCCCTGGGTTGGGAAGATCCCCTGGAGAAGGGAACAACTACCCACTCCAGTATTCTGGCCTGGAGAATTCCATGGACTGTGTTGTCCATGGGGTCGCAAAGACTCAGACACGACTGGACAGAGCGACTTTCACTTTAAAGACACATACCCTGCATCCCTTGAGAAATACAGTATTTATGTACAAGTTACCAGACCCAAAGAACAAATGAGTCCTAAAGTGTAAGAATATGAACTCACCTGGTGAAGATCAGAAGACCGACTATGGCAGAATATATATGAGCAGCTAGGTTTCCTGAATTTCCAAGCTAGTGCTTGTGTCTGAGTGTCTTGTATAATTCTTGAATATGATGTATAATTATATGTTTGTGAATTTACTACCCAAGATTCAGCCAAAACATTGTGTATTGTTTGCTATAGTTTATATTTTATGTTTTACAATGTATAATTATTTCAGGTTACCAGAATTCTAATGTTAAATCCCTGAATTTTAGCAGCATTCAACCCAAACCCACTTTAAAAATAAATTTATCAGGATAATGTACAGTATTTTAGTGGGTGCTTTGAGTAACAAGTAGGATTTTGTTTCATGATATTGTCAGTATCAAACAGATTCAGTAACAATATCCACCACCACCCCCCTGATTTAATATGTTGATTGTGCTGTTTGAAGGGACTGCCTTGGTTTATTGTAACAAAAACAAGATAACTGAGGCTGTAGTATGGAATTTTCAAAGTGAAAGGAACCTTGGGGGTGATTCAGTCCAATCTCTTAACTTTGCGGATCAGCACAGTGAGGTCTAGAGAAATCAGATAACTAGACTCCTGAATTCTTTAATCTGCCAGCCTTAGCACTGTTTAATTTTCAGTAGTAAAGTCTGATGATTTTGCTGTTAGGATTCTTTCAACAAGTGTTGAGTAATCCAGTTCTGAGCATGTGCGTTATAAAAGGAAGCATCAAAGGCTAAACTGGGGTCATCAAGCTGCCAGTCCTCACTGACACCACTTTTCCTGGAGCAAAAAGCTGCTCTCATGTTTGTTGTTGTTCAGTTGCCCAGTCAAGCCTGACTGTGACCCCATGAACTGCAGCGCGCCAGGCTTCCCTGTCCTTCACTGTCTCCCTGAGTTTGCTCAACCTCCTGTCCAGTGAGTCAGTGAGGCCATGCAACCACCTCATCCTCTGAGCCCCCTTCTCCTCTTACCCTCAGTCTTTCCCAGCACAGGGTCTTTTACAGTGAGTCAGTTCTTCACATCTGGTGGCCAAAGTCTTGGAGCTTCAGCTTCAGCACTAGTCCTTCCAGTGAGTAATCAGAGTTGATTTCCTTTAGGATGGACTGGTTTGACCTCTCATGTTTACTGCATTGCAACTGAATGGATAATGTTGATTGTAAAAGGAAAAACACAACTTTTCAGCTAAGTGAGCTAATTATACTTTGTTCCTCTTATTTGTAAAACAAGGAAACAAAATTTATCTCACTGGCTCCTTACGGAAGCCAAAGAGACTAGCCTGCATAAAGTACTTATCACTCTATCCGGAAACCAATACTTATTAGTTTTCCTTTCTTCTCCTCTTTTCCACTTTCCTGATCCAGGTCATGTGTGGATTAGTGTCTAGGCAAGACTAAAGAGCAGATCTTTCCATTTCTGGGGCAAAGTTCCCTTCTACACAGAATCCTTCCATCCTTCACATAGAAATGGGAAATAACTATCTACGAAGTCTTTTTTTTTTAATAAAGAAACAGGGAGGGACTAGTGCCCCTGTCTTGAAAATAGTCATTTCTATTACAAGCCATGAAATAATTGTAAAATTAGCATGGGGATCCTTTTCTGAGAATTTAGATGTGGCATTGTTCTTTTGTTTCTTATACCTAAAGAGGCTGGAAGAGCTATAGTGGCTTAGAAAGAACAGGAGAAAATTTGAGTGTGTCTATTATTAAACAAGCTTGTTTGAATCCACTGGACATTAGGATACGATGCTGGTCTTGGAAGTTTACCTATTTGACCAAAGCAAGTAGATCTGTGGGCTTCCCAGGTGGCTCAGTGTAAAGAATCTTCCTGCCAATGCAGGAAATGAGGGGTCGATCCCTGGGTCAAGAAGATCTCCTGGAGAAGGAAATGGGAACCTACTCCAGTATTCTTGCCTGGGAAATCCTATGGACAGAGGAACCTAGTGGGCTATGGTCCCTGAGGTCGCCAAGAGCCAGACACAACTTGGCAACTAAGCAGCAAGAAGTTAGATTTGGGGGCCAACTGAATTCTCAGATTAAAACAGTCTATTTCAAGGATACTGTGTGGCTCTAGCAGTATATCTGACATGCATAGAGAATAATTTTTTAACATCTATCCTTCTATAGATGAAAAATTATTTTCAGTAGTAATGATGGGGTAGTAATTAATAATCAAGATTTATTTCCAGCTTTATTAAGATACAGTTGACATGGCATTGTGTAAGCTTAAGGTGTGCAGCATAATAATTTACATATAAATAATAGCCACAATAACTTTGGTTAGCATCTGCCATCTCATAGAAATACAAAGAAAGAAGGGAATGTGGTTTTCTCTTTGTCATGAGAACTCTTAGGATTGACTTCCTTAACTTTTGAATATACTGTACAGCAGGGCCCCCAACCTCCAGAATTTAATGCTTGATAATCTAAAGTTGACCTGATGTAATAATAATATAAATAAAGTGCACAATAAATGTAATGAGCTTGAATTATCCTGAAAACATTCCCTGCCCTGGTCAGTGGAAAAATTGTCTTCCACAAAATTGATACCTAGTGCCAAAAAGGTTGAGGACCACTGCTTCAGTGTGTGTGTGTGTGTGTGTGTGTGTGTGTGCACGCGCCCGTGCGTGCACGAGCGAGCACTTAGTCACTCAGTCGTGTCCGACTCTTTGCCATCCCATGGACTGTAGCCGCCAGGCTCCTCTGTCCATGGGGATTCTCTAGGCAAGAATACTGGAGGGGGTTTCCGTTTCCCTTCTCCAGGGGATCTTCCCAACCCAGGGATTGAACCTGGGTCTCCTGCATTGGAGGCAGATTCTTTACCGTCTGAGCCCCCAGGGAAGCCCAGTGTATATTAACTATGGTCATCGTGTTGTACGTGACATTCTGGTACTTACTCATCATACTACTGGAAGTCTGTACCTTTTGACCACCTTCATCCAATTCTCTGTCCCCGCCCTGTTAACTACAAACTTTTTTTTTTTTTTATGAGTTTGGTATTTGGCTTGTTTGTTTGCTTGGCTCATTATTTTCAGATCCATGTGTAAGTGAAATTACACACTATTTCTCTTTCTCCATCTGACTTATTTCACTTTGCATTTTGCCCTCAGGTCCCTTCATGTTGTTCCAAATGCCAAGATCGCCTTCTTTCTCATGGCTGAGTAGTAGTCCATTCCACCTCTGCCCCCCTAGCCCAAGGAGACTGGGACCAGGACCTTCTACCATGAAGATCTCCACATGTCTTTCAGAGCTTGTTGTGGCTTTCCCCCTAGTCTGGGGTGGTGTGGATGTCCTGGGACTGGGGGTGATCAGGGACCTTGATTGTAGGAGGAGTCGGGGAGAAGAGGGGCTAGCAGAGCTGTGGAAGCACACACGTGGACCTGGGCTGTTCTGTCGGTGGGAATTCTCAGGCCCTCCTAGTATAGCACAGAAATGGGGAGGGGCAGCTGCTCTCAGCTCTAGCCATTTATTTTCATATCTAAGAGGGAATAAAAAGACCACATCTTATATGTGAATGTGTAGTTCAGTTCAGTGGCTAAGTTGTATCTGACTCTTTGTGACCCCATGGACTGCACCATGCCAGGCTTCCCTGTCCTTTACCATCTCCTGGATTTTGCTCAAACTCATATCCATTGAGTCAGTGATGCCATTTAACCATCTCCTTCTCTGTCATCCCCTTCTTGTGTCTTTGGTCTTTCCCAGTATCAGGGGCTTTTCCAATGAGTCAGTTCTTTGCATCAGGTGGCCAAAGTATTGGAGCTTCAGCTTCAGCACCAGTCCTTCCAATGAATATTCAGGGTTGATTTCCTTTAGTATTGATGGTTTGATCTCCTTGCAGTCCAAGGGACTCTCAAGAGTCTTCTCCAGCATCACAGTTTGAAAGATAAATTCTTCTGCACTCAGCCTTCTTTATGGTCCAACTCTCGTATCTTTATGTGACTGTTACAGAAACCATAGCTTTAACTCTATGGACCTTTATTGGCAAAATGATGTCTCTGCTTTTAAATATTCCATCTAGGTAGGAAAGAGGGTAATCAGGATCTATTACTTGCAACTCTTAGGATTATGCCCCAGTAAAGGATGGGTGAAATCCCCCCACCTGGAGCCTTGAATGTGACATTTGGGAAGACAGTCTTTGAAGATGTAATTAAGATGAGGTCCTCTGGAGGTCTGATGGACTCTAAATCCAGTGACCCATGCACTTATAAGGAGAAAGATTTGAAGACACAGACACACAGAGGAAAAACCACATGAAGACACGAGCGGAGCAAGGAAAGCTTGCTCAGACAAGGAGCACCAGGACTGCAGGCAGCCACCAATAGGTGGGAGACAGGAATGGGAGCATGTCTCTGGCAGAGCCTCTAGAAAGAATCAGGCCATTGGCATCTTGATGTCAGTTTAGGGGTGCTAGAGTGAGGAAATTTTTGTTGTTTTAAGCCTTTCAGTTTATGGTACTCTGGATGACAGCTGCAGCAAACTAGTACACAGTGGATAAAGTGTTTTGCCAAACGGGATGTTCGGCAAAGCCACGTTGTTGACACTACAATGGAGATTACCTTGCTTCAATAATACAGCAGCCTCATTCCCTGCGGCTGGCCAAAGTTCCTTTTAACCTTGGGTAAAGCGGATCTTCCCTGGTGGCTCATGGTGAAGAATCTGCCTGCAACACAGGAGACCCAGGTTTGATTCCTGGGTCGGGAAGATCCCCGGAGAAGGAAATGGTCACCCACTCCAGTGTCCTTGCCTGGAGAATTCCAGGGACAGAGCGCCTACTGGGCTACAGTCCAAGGGGTCGCAAAGAGTCGGACACGACTGAGCGACACTTTCCCTTTCAAAGAGTAGGGCTTATTTGAAGATTCTTTGCTTTCTAAAAACATTGTGCACTTATCTCCTGATAAAGTTATATAGGCTATTCCTTGGTAATTTTTGACAGTAAAAAAAGAAAAAAGAGTCTACTCCCATGCGCTTTTCTAAACGGAGGAAAGCGAATCAAGAAGACCCTACTGGGCATGAAGTTTAGATAAAACATAAAAGCAGCTGACCCTATCCTACCTTGGCTGTCATCTTTGCCTGCAGTCAGACCTTAAGGGAAAGGTGAAAACACATTAGCTGGCAGTGTGTGCTTAAGATGTTAACATAAGATGTGAGGAAAAGGGGCCCTCAAATTAAAAAAAAATATGTGTATTCTAAATAAAGTTAAATAGCTTGAAAAGACCTCTGATGGGCTTCAGTGTGCTGGTATCTATCATGAGACTCTAAGAGAAGAATATAGCATATTTCTTTCCATGTTTATTTTATCATAGAGCCTTTTATGGAAGAAGTTTCTGAAACTGCACCTCCATGTACTGATAACTTTGGGGTATAAGCACCTAAAATATAACTGCTACTGATGCTTTATGGAGTCATTGTAAGATGAATGAACCTTTTAGTATCATCTGTACATTTTCCTAATTTTTCCTCTTTTTTCCAAATCTCCATTTTAAAAAGTCTGTAACCTTTGACCCACAAACCATTACCCACCTCTGTCATATATACCTAGTTTGGAGTTTAAGATCTTCCATCCAATATAAAAGGTGTATTTTTCTATACTTCCCTTTCTTCTAAATCATTCTTATTTTCTTCATAGTTGCTATGGGGCTTTCGTTATTGGGATAAACCATAAAAAATAGCTGACATTTAGATAGAAGTGGCTGTTTCTTTGCTGTATGACACAGGCAGCTCAAATCTGTTACTCTGTGACAACCTAGAGGGGTGGGATGGGGTGAGAGGGAGATTCTAGAGAGGGGGGACCTATGTGTACCTATGACTGATCCATGTTGGTGTACGGCAGACAGCAACACTATATTGTAAAGCACTTATCCTTCCCTGGTGGCTCAGAGGTTAAAGCGTCTGCCTCCAATGCGGGAGACCCGGGTTCGATCCCTGGGTCGGGAAGATTCCCCTGGAGAAGGAAATGGCAACCCACTCCAGTATTCTTGCCTGGAGAATCCCATGGATGGAGAAGCCTAGTCGGTTACAGTCCATGGGGTCGCAAAGAGTCGGACACGACTGGGCGACTTCACATATCCTTCAATTTAAAAATAAATAAATTTATTTTAAAAGTGCTATTTCACATTGTTTAACCTAATACACTAATATTATTAAAGAGTCATTATAGTGACCGAGATTCTTATTTCACCAAGAGGTTTAGCCACTTTAAGAATTTGGCTCAATACGTTCATAAATAGACTGGATGGTTGGCGGGAGAGATCACTTATGCTTGTCAGTGATACCAAGTTGGCTGAGATTGACAGTATCGTGTAGGACCAGACAGGAATGCAAGATGTTACAATCAGTTTGACAAAGTAACACGCACTGGATAAAATGAATTGCAATTAGGGCGCAGGCAAGGTGTTGTTTGTAAAACAGAATAATTAATTCAAAAAATGCAACAGAAATAGAAACCCTTACATGGACTGGGCCACACGCAGAGGAGTTTTAAAGTCAGAGCCGATCAGAGACCCAGGCTCTGCCCGACATGGCATGCCTTTGAGCCATCCACTCTGGCTGACCATCTGGACCTCATCGTGTGGATTTTGGCTGCCACCTCGAATGACTGTTGGCCCCAGATCAATGATTCCATTTCATTGTGGCCTGTGAGAAATTCACAGTGCCTGAAATAGGCACTAACACATAGCACTGTCACCTTGAATAATGTACAAATACTCTCTCCCTGGTGGCTCGGATGGTAAAGAGTCTGCCTGCTGTGCAGGAGACCAGGGTTTGATCCCTGGGTCACGACGATCCCCTGGAGAAGGAAATGGCAGCCCACTCCAGCATTCTTGCCTGAAGAATTCCATGGACAGAGGAGCCTGGTGGGCTACAGTCCATGGGGTCACAAAGAGTCGGACAAGACTGAGTGACTAGTATCTTCTTCATTCTCCCTGCAACCCATTCAAACTGCTCACCTTTCAAAGCCCAGTTAAAGGTTAAAGAAGTCCAGAAAATCTTTCTTCTCTTCTGTAGGTCTTAGACTACATCTTTCAACTTCATACAACATCCAACAAACAGTTCTGGCTGAACATAGCACAATCCTCTCTGCATATTAGCCTTGACTTTGCCGTTTGTAAATCCCTTGAGGACAAAACCAAGGATTGTATGTGTTTTGCACTTCTGTCTGATATGCAGTCAATAAAAACATTAGCTGGCTTCTTCAAACAAGACTTGATAAAAATTAATGACTGCAAAAATAAAAGCAGCAAAATGTTGATTTGAGAGAATGAAAGGTTGAGAAACTTTTGTGAAGGTGGATCGCTATGACTCTTATCCTTTTGACTCCTGAGCCAAATTTTCCCATCAGGAAACAAAATGTATACTTACTTTTCATGTTAATCTTATCCCAAAGTGGGAAAATTATAAATATATAGAGATATATATTTAATATGTCTGTACAATTTTATTGCATATGAAATTCAAATAAACATAAGGCCAATGTTTAGTAGAATTGTATCTAGGATTCCTTACTTAAAGTTTGTGGTTTTATGTGTTATGAAATGCAGCTAAGTGGAAACAATTTTTATTGGGTTTTTGTGTCTTAAATGTGCAAGTGCCTGGTGGACTTTTTTGGTGCTAAATTTTCTGATCATGTGTTTTTTAGACCTCTGGTTAATTATCTAGCCTAGTGTCTCTATGAGTTAATGTTTTTAGAATGAGTTATCAAGGTTGATTTTGGAAATAAAGCCCACATAGTCCATTGTATGGAGTATAAGTAGTGTTGCCTGCCCCAACTCCCCCACCAGCTGCTGTCATATACTTGTGTTTGAATTTGTTATGGTTCATTCCTGAGCCAGCATCACTCTTGAGATTTTTGGAGAACAATCTAAGTCTAACTGGATGTTGTTGAATTCTCAGGCCACGGTAAGTGTGACTGTGGCAGGTGCAAATGTGATGAAGGATGGTTTGGTGATGCTTGCCAGTACCCAACCCACTGTGACCTGACCAAGAGAAAGAGTAACCAGATGTGCAAGAATTCTCAAGACGTCATCTGCTCTAATGCAGGTAAGAATTCTGTCCCCAGAGCACCCTCAAATGAAATCAGCAAAGTTGGATTCTTAATGGAAATATGTAGGCGTTGAGAAATGTTGAACCTCAGAGTGAGACTGCTTTTGGTGTATTTTTTTTTGAAATGAAATTCAGATAAATCAATTGGGAAAAATGTCATCTTGCTGAGACTGGCAAGTCTGATGCTCTCCAGCTGTTCCACATGCCTCCTTCAAGCAGGATATTTTCTGGAATAAAAACCCCTGACAGCATTTTATGTCAACTGTGAGCCATGTTTTCAAATGCTGGATTAATTCTTTTAAAAAGGATTTGTATAAACTGAATTAATTGTTCTCTGTTACAGATCAAGGGGGCTTTGAATTCATATGTTACCATCAGATAGAACTAAATTTTCAAATTTGATGGAGGTTTCAGGTGCCCTGGATGTGAAACCCATTGAAGAAGATAGTTACAGCAAGAGTTTTATTTAACTATTTTTCTATCTTGTAGATGTCATTTAAAACTATTTTCTTAGAAATGTACAGAGGAGCTGTTAAAAATTAATTACCCAAATCATATAAAACTCAACAACTATGGTTTGGGTTTAATGGTGTGTAGCCAATATTACTATACTTAAATATTTTTTTGACAGTTGAGCACATAAAAGCTCAAAGTCAGTTTATAGTCTCAACCCTGGTTGACACTGGGAATGCTCCTGTCCTCACTGGAGGCTCTGATTTCATTGCTTTGGCATCTGCTATGAACTGTAGTGGGCTTTTAAAGTTCTCTGGGTAATTCTCAGCACAGTGGTCCCCAACCTTTTTGTCACCAGGGACCAGTTTCATGGAAAAAATTTTTCCAAGGACTGACAGTGGGGTGGGTGGTTTAGGGATGATCCAAGGGCATTTCATTTATTGTGCATTTTATTTCTATTATTACTACATCAGCTCCATCGCAGATCATCAGGCGTTAGATCCCGGAGGCTGGGCAGCCCTTCTTAAGTAGATCTGCGGGTATGAGTTCTTGCTTTGTGTGCTCCAGGCCAGGGTTTGACGACACGTGAATACCTGCCCTCCTGAAGTTCCCGTGATTGGGGGACTCCTTCTGCAATCAGAGCTGGGACCTCTCCACAGTCTTTGAGAGGAATTGCCTGTGTAGATTCAGGGCAATAGGCTGTTTTGTTAATAGTAATCAGGGCTGTTTCCAAGGCAAGTTGTGACTGGTGCAGCCAGGAACTGTGACGGAAGTTCTGACGGTCAGGTGTTAACCAGCACTCTCCTGGTTTCTCTCCAGCGCTTCCTTCTTTTCTTTCTTCTTAGTAAAATCTTTTTACTTCTGGTTCACAATACCCACCCCCACACACACCCTCTCTCTCTCTCCCTCTCTCTCAACTTCATGCTTTCTAAACTTCTTTCAATAATAAGTTTTGAAATCAATTTCAGTTTTGTTTCTTTGCAGTCTATTTTTTGATTGATTGATTTTCAAATCCAGTTCGTTTTTCTTTTTAATAATAATACATTTAATAATTATTAAAAATTTAATAATACATTTTAGCCACCTAAGGATTAGTTTAACTGTTTCTTTGAACTGAGAATTATTTAGCTATTTAATAGTAAACATGTTTAACTATCATGGAATCTAAACATGTGATTCGCTACATCATCATCTCAACACATCCAAAAGGAGAAAATTTACAGAATTGTTTTACGATGAAACACGTAGGATAAGGTATAAAATGCATTTCTAAGATATTTTTACCTCTATTTTTTAACATGGATATAGTATTTTTATGTAATCTGCTGTGCATATTCCAGTTTTGTCAACTGACCCAACAATGCCTTTTACAGCATTGCCCCCACCTCTGTTCCTGTCTAGGCGCAGTGTCACATCTGGTTGTCATAAATCTTCGGACTCCTTTAATGTGTCTTTAGACAATTTTCACAGACAACACAATCTTTTTCACTCTCATCCTCTCCTCTCAGTTTCTTAGCCTTTCAAGTTTACTTTGGGGATCTTGTCCTCACATGTCTTTCTTTAATGCCTGCTTCTACCAGCCTAGTTCAGGCCCACTGCCCACAAGTTACGTTAGTCTGAGTCGCTTGGACAACAGGGAGATCAAACAAGTCAATCCTAGAGGAAACAAACCCTGAATATTCATTGGAAGGAATGATGTGAAGCTGAAGCTCTAATACTTTGGCCACCGGATGGGAAGAGCTAACTCACTGAAAAAGACCCTGATGCTGGGAAAGGTTAAAGGCAAAAGGAGAAGGAAGCAGCAGCGGATGAGATGATTGGATGGCATCACTGACTCAATGGACTTGAATTTGAGTAAATGCTGGGAAATAGTGAAGGACAGAGGAGCCTGGTATGCTACAGTCCATGGTGTGCTACAGTCCATTGGAGTTGCAAAGAGCTGGACACGACTGAGTGACTGAACTGAACTGAAAATGTTGCTAAGAGTCGGATGCGACTTAGCAACAGACAACAGCAACAACTGAGTTGTTATTACTGATCTTTCCCCCTCATACCGCAGTGTGGTTTTTAGGAAGCAGCTTGGAGCAGAAAGGGAAGAGGAGCTGTATGGAGTGGGGAAGAAGACCGAAGGGCAGGGGGAGAGGGAGATGGAGCTGGGGACCAAAGGAGTCCCAGAAGGTGGCTCCAGAGGGGCGCAGAATGGCAAGGCATAGTCTGCAGAGCTGAGCCAGGGCAAAGCGAGTCTCCCTCATGATTGCATCAGGGATATAGGCTGGTGTTCAAGACAGGGAGTCATCCTAGAAAGAGCCAGCTACAGTAGGCAGAATGAAAAGTCAGAACTAAAATAATCTAGCATGAGACAGAAGACCAATTCTAGAAACTGAGCTAATTGGCAATCAAGAAAGAGCCACAGTTTGACACAGAACGAACGCGCGAGTCTGGCGCGTCTGCCGGGGCTTCCATATGCCGTTTCTTGGAGGCTCAGTTGTGAATTCCACTTGATGAGTAAGACAGGAAGGCTCTGAACTGTTGTAAACTTCCTGCGTCACCCAGGGATGGTTCAGATGTGTGGATTGCAGGGAGCCAGCCTGTGGGGGACGTCAGGGAGGATTTGTAGAATTCAGAGCAGAGACTATGCCTTCTCATCTTCCCTGAAAACAATGACGGCATCACAATCCTCATGATGGTACACCTCTCTCCCCAACCGGGAAGTGCTCCTGTATTCCAACAGATACATTCTAAAATCCTTGACCAATATTCTGGATCCCATACTTTCTGCCTGCAGCAGACACTTTTCTCCAAACTCAAGTCGGAGTCTTCACTGGTGTTTAATTCTTCATCCTATTCCTTAGCTCAGACTCTTTCTTCAGCATCACAAGGCTTTTCTCCATCTCCTCTTCTTGAAATTCTATCTGTATACCAAGTGCCAACTCAAAACTTACTCCTTTGCTGTGCCTTTCCTCCTTCACGGAGCCAGCCTGAGGTCCATGCTATCTTTATAGCATTTGGCACAGATCTGTTGCAAATGCCTTTGAGTCATCTGGTTTCATATATCCATTGTGTGATAAGTATCAGTCATCCAGCACATTCTTCCCGATCTATGATTTCCTTGGTTTTAATTTTATTCCTCTTATTATCTCCTATAGCACCTACAACTTCACCAGTGATATAATAAGAAATGAGAAAATGTAATGAATAGAGATGTGAATGGTTGAAAGACAACATGAATAAATGTGAAAATGAAAAAGAAGGGTGATAATTAGAAAAAAAAAAGAGATGAGGCAGTCCCATGAATTGTAGCATTAGATTCGAAATGAACCTTTATAAATCAAAATAGTTTTCAGGGGGAAAAAACAAGAAAATAAAATGTAATAAAAGTAAAATTCACACAGGCATTCTCAAGGAAGAAAAATAACAAGCTCAGGTTCTGTGAAATTACCATTTATTTGTGACTGTGAGAGAAAGAAGTGACCCGTGTAACAGAATCACACAGAGGGTTGAAAACCAGGAAACAGTGGGATCCATAAAGATAAAATGTGTCTGGAGAAAATATTTGGGAATATGACTAATGTACTCGAAGTCTTAATGGGAGAAGACAAAGAACCCAGCATTTTCTGGAAGTCTACAATGTGCTAGACACAATAGAGTTTTTAGAAAGATGACAGGGTGAAATATTTATCACTTGTTCTTCAAAGTAGCTCTATGAAGTAGTCATTATTTGCAGATAAGGAATTTGAGAGTTGAGATAAAAATAATGACCTCAAAAATGTATAGCTAGAGGGGATTAGGACTTGGATTTAGCTTCAGATCTTCCTTAGTCCTAAATCCATGTTCCTTCTGGTTCAACACATAGAAAATTTCCAATATTGAGTAGCTCAATTCAAATTTCAATATCTTTAGTTCCTTTCCATCCTTTACCTCTCAAAACCAGTCACTGAGTCATCTTTTCTTTCTCCTGAAAATATCCCCATGTGTATTTCCTTTTTTCTAAACTCATGACCATAACCCGGGTCAACCTCTATCTTCTTTCCTGCAGACTAATGAACCAACATTCCTTCAAATCCATTTTGCCTCATTTCAGTGCATTCGCCATGTGACAACCAGAATAACCTGGTGAAAATGAGTCATGATCACATGACTCTCTTGTTGAAATATTTCAATGGCTTCTCATTATTCTTGGATGAAAGTTGGAAATCTTTAACGTGACCTCTTTGTTGTTGTTCAGCTGCTAAATCATGTCCAACTTCTTGCAACCCCATGGACTGCAGCACACTAGGCTCCCCTGTCCTTCACTATCTCCTGGAGCTGGCTCAAATTCATGTCCATGGAGTTGGTGATACTATCTAACCATCTCATCCTCTGCCACCCCCTTCTCCTTTTGCTTTCAATCTTTCTCACCATCAGGGTCTTTTCCAATGAGTCGGCTCTTCCTATCAGGTGGCTAAAGTATTGGAGCTTCAGTATCAGTCCTTCCAATGAATAGTCAGGGTTGATTTCCTTTAGGATTGACTGATTGGATCTCCTTGCAGTCCAAGGGACTCTCAAGAGTCTTCTCCAGTAGCACAATTTGAAAGCATCAATTCTTCAATGCTCAGCCTTTTAGATTTCCATAAACTTCACCATTAGTTGCCTTTTTTTCCTTTCATGACACCCTCTGCTTTATTTTCCACTATACATCAGCTGTCTTTCCCCCGCCTCTTATTTCCTCTTTTACTGCAGAGCTTTTGCTTTTGTCTCTTGCTGGAAGTGGGCTTCTTCACCATCCACCTCTCTTAGCTGTTATTTTTTCTTGGCTTTCAGTTCTCAGTTTAAGAGCCATTTCCCAGGGACCCTTTGACCACTAGATCTCAGATAAATCCCCTTACTGTGTGTTTCTGCAACACTGTGCACTTCTCCATTTATTTTATCACTTTGGTTTTTACTCATATAAAGCTTTAAGAGGAGGTTATGGGTGAATTGATCACCTGTTGCGTTTCCAGAGTCTAGGGTGAGATCTAGCGAATGACAAAGTTTCAGTTACTCTGTGGTGATGGATGTGATGATGCATTAAAGATTAAAACATAAGCATTAAAAAGGAAGCTACTCAGGTGGACGTGCTACTTCTCAGGATCTTTTGAATGCTCTTTTATTGTCAGTGAACTCACTCTCAGGGGTTGTAGTCAAATCCTTTTACACTTGACTGGGTATGTAGAGAGCAGTAGACCAGATGGCTCTGGTGCCTCTGTTTCACCCTGAGCCGCCCTGAGAGTCTGGTGAGGTTCTAGGACTCCAGGTATAAGGGAAACCCACTCTAGGCCCTTTGTCATAGGGACATGGGTATCACTTTAACACTACAGATATGAAGTTTTTAGGAATATTTGAGTTTTTCATTTAAATTTAATAATGAATGCCACAAACATTTATTATATAAATAATAAGATGAAATATTGCACAAGGCATTGAATAAATCACTGGTGAGGAAGATAAGCAAGGTTACTTTTCTCACAAAGCTTAGCATTTTCTGCTTTAGTTCACTCAGACCCAGGTGTAATCAGAAGATATTCATTCATGCATTGATTGGATGGACATTTATAATGTAACTCTGCTCTTAGGGAGTTCAGATTTACATTCATGAAACTATTAGAGGTCAGTCATAATAGCTGTGTGCTATAAAATGTAACTAATGGGCTACAATAATCTCAAAAAAGAATGTCATTATCCATCTCATCATAACCACAGTAAAACCTAATGGGAATATAAAATTGACTGGAATTGTCTTTATCCATGAAAGAGAGGTTAAAATTCATAATTATAATTTATGTGCATTTAACAAATAATTTTTGCTTTGTTTTAATGGTCTAGGTACATGTCACTGTGGCAGGTGTAAATGTGATAATTCAGATGGAAATGGACTTGTTTATGGTAAATTTTGTGAGTGTGATGACAGAGAATGCATAGATGATGAAACAGAAGAAATCTGTGGAGGTATGTATATTAACTTTGCAAAAAACAATATAAGTACTTGATTTTGTCACCTATTTCATTGGACTTTTATCTCTATGAGTCTATGTACTGGGTTTACTCATTTAAGCTGAAGTGAAGTGAAGTGAAGTCGCTCAGTTGTGTCTGACTCTTTGCAACCCCATGAATTGTAGCCTACCAGGCTCCTCCGTCTGTGGGATTCTCCAGGCAAGAGTACTGGAGTAGGTTGCCATTTCCTTCTCCAGGAGATCTTCCCAACCCATTTAAGCTGAACCTATGTTTATTTGGAAAATACTTCATATAAGGAAATATAGACTAAGGCATTCAGAGCAGATTAATAAACCTTGTTACTATTGTTCAGTCGCTCAATCGTGTTTGACTCTTTGCAATCCCATGGGCTGCAGCATGCCAGGCCTCCCTGTCCTTCACCATCTTCCGGAGTTTGCTCAAACTCGTGTCCATTGAGTCGGTGATGCCATCCAACCATCTCATCCTCTGTCACCCCCTTCTCCTCCTGCCTTGAATCTTTCCAGGCATCAGGGTCTTTTCCAGTGAAAAATTGTTTATAATTTTTATTTTGTAACCATTTTATGGAAGTATTATTTACAGTGTTGGGTTAGTTTCAAGCATACAGCATAGTGATTCAGATGGCATATTTGTGCCTATGTATATTCTTTTTCAGATTCTTTTCCGTTATAGGTTGTTATAAGATATTGAACAGAGTTTCCTGTCTTATGCAGTAGGTCCTTGTTGTTTATTTTATATAGAGTAGTGTGTATCTGTTAATCCTAAACTCCAAATTTATCCCTGGTATCCCCTTTGGTAACAGTGTGTGTTTTGTATGTCTTGCATCTATTTCTGTTTTGTAAATAAATTCATTTGTATCATTTTTTCAGATTCCACTTACAAGTGATATCATATGATATTTAGAGCAGACTAGTATTTTTGGAGGTTTTCTCTTTAATTTTTTTATTATTTTTTAATTGAAGGATAATTGCTTTACAGAATTTTGTTGTTGTTTTCTAGTACTTTTAAATGCAGAATCAGATTGTTCCCAGGGAAGAGCCAGATCATTATGGCAACAGGCCAATTGCATGGTTCTGAAGTAGTCCTAGTGGAATCTGTCTTCTTTGCTCAGCTTTTATTTCGCCTCTTTTCTCCCAGTCTCTCTATTGCATGTTTTAATTTCATTTTCTTTCCCATTTTGAACCATAACCCTGTAAATACTCTCATGTGCTATTGGGGACATTGAAGACCAATTGGATTATTAGCCTGGAATCTATCCCTCCCCACACACTTAGATAACTTTTTTTCATGATTGTTTCTATGGACAACCATTACTCAATCCATTTTTCTGTTGTATCAGTTATTGCAGGCTTGCTAATGTCAAGAGCTGCAATGAGTATTTGTTATTCAATAGGTCATTTACCAGGATCCGAAATGACTTGCCAGGGATAAATGGAATATAGACTCCTGTCTGTCTCATGCCTGGCTTCCCTGATGGCTCAGTGGGTAAAGAACCTGCCTCAATGCAGGAGACACAGGTTCGATCCCTGGGTTGGAAAGATCCCCTAGAGCAGAAAATGGCAACCCACTCCAGTACTCTTGCCTGAAAAATCCCATGGACAGAGGAGCCTGGAAGGCTACAGCCCAAAGGGTTGCAAAGAGCTGGCCATGACTGAGTGACTATGCACACACACATACTGTCTCATGCCAAAGACTGTGCTATTGATTGCTCCGCATAGAGACCTGCCCTGGAGTTTGGAGCTCCACAAGGAAAGCCCTTCTTACCACTTGCACTATATTAATAGTTCCTTTCTCTTCTGCTTCCCTCTCTGCAACTCTGTGCCCAGGGTTTCAACCAAGACTGCACAGGGCAAGAAAGTAAACAGCAGTGAGAATAACTTCAGTTTGGGAGCACTCTTCTCTGCTGTTATGAAACATTTTATCCTGCTTACCTCTGGCCTAATCTCTCTATCCATAAGTAATTAATTCTTTCATTGAAATCTGAAGAGACTCCATCCACGGAATCCTATCCTGCATACCAAATGGGTGATTTCAGAGGAGTATTTTCCCTGAAAGGATCAGGAGCCAGCGGGGTGGGGAGAAACCAGAAGGCCATCAAGTGTCACTAAGCTGCTGCTTTGTTTACAAAACAAATTGAGGCTTCAATTCCGGTGGTCATCCGATGCTCTTGTTTTAGGTCAGCTTGGATCTCTCTCTCTGGTGTCCTTGCTGTACCACCAACCAGGAGAAAACAAACAGAGAAGAACCTTCATTTTTTCCACCCAGTAACCTAAGCTCGATGCTGCTCAGACAGTTCTGCTAAAGGGCTTGTTCCAAAATGATTAGAAATTAGATAAAGCTACCCACACGTGTGATGTGTTTGTCTTTCTGATATTTCATTTGCAGTTATCACAGATCAAAAAAGAGGAAGGGAACATGTGGAGCCAGTGTTTTCTGATACACACTGCCAAAGCAAAGTCTATTTGCGGGTGTAAATATAAATATTGACCTGGAAAGAACAGGAAATGTTTAATGCTCAACCTTTCCACTCATTATTTCTGTTGGTTTGAGGCTAAAGCAATTTCATGGTGCAAACTCTCTGACCACAGACAACCAACATTCCCGTAAAACCCTCTGGAGGTGGCACTGTGTAGGATTCTAGATTTTTCCATGTATCATTCACATGAAAACAGTCTGTTGAGAGGTGATTTTACAGCCCAATAGGGAAGCAATTCAAAAAGAGATTTTCTTACTCCATCAGTTTGCACAAAGCCAAGAATGATGTTCGTTGTCTGGGCTATGTATTGTCCTAAGGCTTATATTTTATCTCGGTTATCCAGCTATGTCTTATTATAGTATTTTCACTTGAATTATGAAGATACCTGTTAATTTTCCATATCTGCATATGGTATAGCTTTACATGATTTATTCTAATAATCCTGTTCACCTCTATCTCAATGATTTTTTAGTATAACCTTATCAGTACTGAATTTTATAAACATACAAAGAATTTGGGTGTGAGGAATGAAGATTTGTGATCATTTGTTAATCTCATGGTAAGCCTTACATGAGATTAACAAACTGCTGCATGTTACATGAATTTCTTATAATGACAGAGGAAATAAACTTTGAAGATTTCTGAGATTATACTATTTTAAGTATAATCTACTTAAAGGAAATTCTACTTTAAGAAGTTAATCAAGTCTTAAAAAAAAAAAAAACAAACCTGACTTCTAGGAAAAGCTTTTAGTAAGCAATTGTCTTGTTTTCTTTCAGTGTAACCCTCAGGTTCCTGAGGCTTGGGATATAACACTGACTCATGATATTTTTGTGTGCATACATGTAGAGATAGTTTTAAGTCAATGAATAAAATGTATAGCTTTTATATTCTACTATTTATGAAATCATTTGATGGTCTTTATGTCAGCTTAAGTGAAACAGTTAAAATTTGCTGTAGAAATGACCCTTGTCTATTAGCTTGTGTGCTTAGTCACTCAGTCATGTCCTACTCTTTGCGACCTCATGGACTGTAGCCCGCCAGGCTCCTCTGTCTATGGGATTCTCCAGGCAAGAATACTGGAGTAGGTAGCCATTCCCTTCTCTAGGGGATCTTCCTAACCCAGGGATCGAACCCCGGTCTCCTGCATTGCAGCTGGCTTCTTTACCATCTGAGCCACCAGGGAAGCCCCATCTCCAGCTTAAGAAGAGGTTTTCTGTAGATACTCTGATTGCAGCTCATTTAGACAGAAAACATGACATTATACATTGGGCCCTTGTCTCTTTCTCTGTATTTCACTCTAGCACTTTCTCTTCATCTCTGACTCTCTCTGTCTCTCTGATATGTATCTGCATGAAGGAAGTCTCATCTGAGAGGCAAAAGTAGCATGAAACCAGCATATTTTATTGTTTTTCCCTTCATATGTGTGTGTACCAGGCCCTACTGACACTCCTGCTATTGACCAGAAATGCCAGTGCTTAGAAAGAAAAATAGCCTCGCTGTTAGTTTCCCATGGACTCTCTGGGATGATGGCTGATGGAGAAGAGAGAGGCAAGAGCAAAGCCTTTAGCCATAGACTGATAAAGCATAAATTCTTGTAAAGCAGAAAGAAGAGACTAAAAACCAAAATGGTGCTGTTTTTCACCATAGGTGCAAGAACACACGTTCATGGTTGTTGACATAACTACAGAAAAAAAGAGGATATACAAGGAGATTTGGGGTGAAAAAGATGTCATCTTTTGGGAGTTTGTAGGGTTGCTGGACATGGGCACAGAAAGTGATGAGGTGACGTCTTTACAGATTGTATAGACATAAATATGAACAAGGAGAGTGTAATAGTTTATGGAGCAATGGGAGCTGCAATGGTGTGGGGCCAGCTGGAGACAAAACGATGGGCTGCCCTTACCTAGCGCTTGTAAACTCTTGACAGATAGGAAGGGGATTTGACTTTAATACCAAGGGTCCATGCTATTTTATTTGCAGTTAGTAGTTTAAGTAACTACTAAAAGTTGATTTAGCTGAAACCCTCTGCCACGTGGTAAAACACAATAGCTTGTCAGATACTGTTGAATGAAAAGATGAAATGTTTCCTCTGGCTAAAGAAATGGCTCAGTCACTAATCCTGTGCATCCAAAGAAGTATGCACCATTGGTGTCTCATGGTTGATTTCAAATGACTCAAGAAATGCTCTCAGAGTGAATGCTTATATACATTTGAGTTTGATGTACACATTTGTGACTGGAGGCCTGGTAGACTTTCTCTGTCTTTCATGCAGTTTCTTGAACACTCTGTCATTTTCATCAGCCAGCTGGCTAGGACAAATTAGAGGACACCGTGACTTGCTTTATGTGTGTGATGACGTAGTTATGGGCACACCTATGATGTTCTGGTGGCAAACTACATAATTTGATTATTTTAAGCAAGAACTGTGGGCAGGTTGATTATTTCCAAAGGCAGAAGTGATCACCAAGAGGTAGAAAGTTAATTCTGCTTTTGAAAGCTGCTTTTTTTCCTCACTGTATAAAATTCATTTTGGGTAAAGGCCACGGAAAGTGTTACTGTGGAAACTGTTACTGCCAGGCTGGTTGGCATGGAGATAAATGCGAATTCCAGTGTGACATCACCCCCTGGGAGAGCAAGCGAAGATGTACATCTCCAGATGGCAAAGTCTGCAGTAACAGAGGTGTGTCTTTCATACTCGTTACTACGTAATTGGGGGAGAAACAAAGCTCTTAATTATTGCCTCACCTTTTCTGTGTATTTCCTTCCATGTGGAAGTCATCTTTTATAGGGTTTGACTCTGATGTAAATCAATATTTCCTATACCAACATCCCTTTCTTATTTTTTTACTGGGCAGAACACAGAAAGATAAGAAAGTTGCTGTCATACTTTCAGCTTCACTGAACAAATAGTTAACTCAGGGACTGTAATTTCTTTGGCAGCCCTCCAAAAATGACATGGTAGAGCGAAAAGGCGATTCTTGTAGATACTTCTGTTAAATGTCTCTTGACTAACAGAACCAGCTATACAGCAAGAACATCTAATTATTCAAAGAGTATTCCAGAAAACAACTTGTCTTAATTGAGTCAATCAAAGGCTTGGTTACAATACTGAATTGATAGGAGTCATTTAACTTTGATACACAATAATAAAAATGTGATAGTGAATAAAATATAGCCATGTGAAATTGAGATTGATCTTAGGCAGGAATTTAAAAAATATATTAGTATTGCTATCATGTAATTTAAAGTGAGTTAACTAAGTGTTGATATCAAATCAACTAGTATTAAACACTTGGAAGAAAATTCTTGAAAATATGTGTTCTTTTTCCCTTTGTCAGCTGTCCCGGTAGATAAATAGCTATGTTGGGCTATTCTGGCTACTTGAAGTTATCAGTAAGTGGTCAGTTTTCCTTCTATAGAAAAGTTAAAATCTAGAAAGCTGGAAAATTACTTTTTGCATTTCTATAAATGAATGATACATTTTAATAGATAGTGCTTACATGGAAAGCCTGAACACACCACCAGTTTTATCTTTTAAAGTTTGACACAGAAAAGTAAAATATGCCCAGTTTCTGTACACAGAGAAAGGAAAGCAAAAGGCCTGAACTTGGGAAAAAAATTATAAAGAAACGTCCTCTCTTTAATTTATGCAGAGCAGGTCTGATTATTTATCATAGCAACTCACTTATATTTTCATTTATTATATAAGCTATGGAGGAGCCATTGCTTCATGAATGCCCTATTGATGGACATTCAGACCACCAGTGGTTTTTCAATGACATGATGCCACCATATTTAATGTTCTTATAGGTGTACTTTTCAGTTCTTTTCCTTTCCTCTACATACATTAATTGAAGTGAGCTGTTATGTTATAAGTAACATACATCTAAAGAGTCTGTGTTGTGAAACTGCCATCCAGAAAGTTGTACATTTTATACTCTGTACCTGCACCAACTCTTGATCCTAAAACAATCTTTTTTATTTCTGTCTATCTGATGTCTGAAATAATTCTAACTCACTGTTGTTTAAAGTTCTCTTAACCCTTAATCATTACAGGTTGAGTGGTAAGCATTTTTACATTTATCTATCATCATTATTTCTCTCTACAAAACTTCCAATTAGTGTCCTTTGTCTATTTTTCTGTAGGCATATTTGTCCTTAGATAATTCATTCATAAGAATTGCTTATGTTTGTGAAAGTAGCTTTGTCTTTTAAATACATATGACTACATGTTTCAGCTGTTTTTATCATTTAGTTCGTTTTTGGTGTCTTGCCCTCAGCCAGAATTTTAGATTTTTATGTCGTTAATTCTTTTATTTTTTCTTTAAATAATTTGCTTTGACGTTTTTGAATAAAAATGGATTTTATTTTACATTTCATGGTTTTATAACCTTAAATCTTTAGTCTAGCTGGAATTGACTTTGATGTAAGAGGTAAGAAAGGGATTTAACTTTGTTCTTTTCACAAATGATCAAAGATCATTGCCCTAAAGATGATTATTAATAGTTCACACAACGTTATATGATTTACAACTTAACACTTCTCTGTACAAGTCTCCAAACAGCCAGAGTTCTAGCTCTCCGCCTACGCCGGTGTGCTCTATAGCCTGGGCTTCTCTGACCCAGCCATGACCGCTTTTCAGTCTTTCTGGATATGCTCCTTCTGCTCCAGTGGCTCAGGTCTGCTTAGGATCCCATGTCCATCCCACCTTCCTTGGCTCACTCTTGCTTTCTTGACCTCCCTTGAATTGTTCTACCTCCAAAGCTCCTAAAACATTTCCCCTTCTCTCTTCTTATCCAGACCATCTACCTTAATTACTTCTGCTCACATTGACTTCCACTTTCCCAACTTTTAGAGTATTTATGTCCTAGTAAACATTAGTGCTTCACATGCTAGTTTTTTTATTAGCTTTTTTTTTTTTTTTTTTTGGTCAAATAAATTGTAAACCTCTTGAGAGCAAGGGTGACATTTTATGTTAATTGTGTTGGTGTTATCTTTGAGTCCCACCAGCACGGTGCTCCCGACACGTGCTGCAATCCCACAGAAGTATCAGCAGGGATAACAACTTTTGTTTATGAAGGATCTCTACTGGCCACTCTAGATGGTGTTTTCCTTTATAGACTATAATTCCTGAACATGTATATTATCCAAATATAAAGTGAACAACAGAACAAAGAGCAATGGGTAAGATGCTTTCTTTCATGATTTTTCTTCTTTTGACCCATACAAAATTATTTTTCCCCTCTAGGGATTTGTGTGTGCGGTGAATGTTCTTGCCACGATGTGGATCCCACTGGAGACTGGGGGGATATTCATGGAGACACCTGTGAGTGTGACGAGAGGGACTGCCGGGCTGTCTATGACAGATATTCTGATGACTTCTGTTCTGGTAAGTGCTTTCCTAACTCCTGTTTTTATTATATTCTTCTTCTTCTTCTTTTTAAAAATGATTTATTTATTTCTTCTATTTGACAGTGTTGGGTCTTAGTTGTGGCTATAGAGTCTACTTCCCTGATCAGGGATCGAATCTGAGCCCCCTGCACTGGGAACTCGGAGTCTTCACCACTGGACCAGCAGGGAAGTCCCTAATTCCTGTTTTTAAATAAGAAAATGTTCATTTCCCTTTTTTCAAGATTTATTCTGCTTCTCCCAGAAACATTCAGTGAAAGAACTGAATGTGCCTTCTGAAGAATTTGAGACCCATAGGACTCCTAATATCAACCTGAAAACCCTTTAGAGAATTCGCCACATTGGGCAAAGATTTGAGATGAAAACACACCCACTCTCTGAAAAGCAGTCTAGTCTTTCACCAAAAAGAACTATTACCTCCACGTATCTAATACTCAGCAGTGAGAACACAAAGCTGGGAGACCTGACCACGTACAGGAGGGCATCATTAAGGCAGCTGTTACTAACACAGTGCGAAACTAAGGACAGTGTGGCTCTCGTAGGCAGTTTATTGCATTGCTTCTTTGGTATAATTTATACACTAAAAGTTGTCCTGCATTAAGTCTACAATTGAATATCAATTAGTGGATTCAAAAATTCTATATGGACCAGCTACTCTTTGCCAGCATCTCTGCTGCATCTGGGTCACTGGTTCCAGCAATGAAGGAGACAAACATAATCCTTGACAGGGAGCCTGTAATCTAAATGCAAGGGGCTTCCCTGGCAGCTCAGCTGGTGGAGAATCCGACTGCATTGCAGGAGACCCTGGTGTCATTCCTGGATTGGGAAGATGCCCTGGAGAAGGGATCGGCTACCCAGACCAATATTCTTGGGCTCCCTGGTGGCTCAGTCTGTAAAGAAGCCGCCTGCAATGTGGGAGACCTGAGTTTGAACCCTGGGTTGGGAAGATCCCCTGGAGAAGGTCATGGCAACCCACTCCAGTATTCTTGCCTGGAGAATCCCTGTGGACAGAGGAGCCTGGCGGGCTACAGTCCATGGGGTCGCAAAGAGTTGGACATAACTGAGCAACTAAGCACACACAATCTAAATGAAAAGGGGAAAAAACAAAACAAAAACAAAAACCACCCTGCCAGAATTTCCAATAGTGCAAAGGAAAACAATAAGCAGTCAGATTTATCTTAAAAAATGTCACTCAACAAAAATGAAGTAATAGATTTTATTACATGGGACGATCCAGGAGGCGTAGACACATGTTCATGCTTGATTGCTTGGTTGGTATAAGGAAACAGATAAGGAGCTCTGTCTCCAGAAAAAGTTTGCCAGCAAAGGCAGATAGAAGAGCTGCCCTTTTTAATTTCGATGATTCAACTGCAAAGACTTCTCTGGCCTGGCCGAGGGGAGCTGGCTTCTGTAGCTTCTCCCTGCAGAAGAATCGCCCTGTTCTGATGCTCCCTTGGGCTTGGGAGAATTTCCTGAATAGGCTCACAGAGGTGATGGGGTCGTAGGCTGTGATTTGAACAATAAGACATCAGGGTGTGATTGTGATTTTATTATTCCTTTGTTGAAGTGAACTGAATGTGGCCAGTTCCCCACAGTCTGCCTCCCACACCTAACGTGAGAAATTTAAGCAAGAGGGAACTCATTAACAGAGATCCTGTGCTGAGAGACACCTGTCAAGTTCGTTCACACACCTCATTCCATTTTATGTTCACACTGACTCAGACAGGGATACATTATTATCTACGTGTAAGAGGGAACGTTCAAAGAAATTAGCGACTTGACAAAGTTCACACCGCCCTTAAGTGTCACCTGAAAACAACTTTAGCTGAAGTGCTCATGTCATTTAATCTCCAAATGATGCACAGAAGAGGCTTCAATTTTACTTTATTTCACTAAGGAAGAGATGTCCTTTGAATGCTTAAAATTCTTATAAAACTAAGCTTCTCTGAACATTGTTTTGATCTGGGGTGGGCGTCAATCTCTGGAGTATTTCTTCATGCTTAGTAAATCTTTAGAATTCTATATGCAATGCTTAGTAAATTACTAGTCTTCACAATTTTCCCAATTGCCCAGAGTTGCACCATGCGAAGGGAGCCGTGCAATTGACTATTGAGTGTGGTAGTACCTTAGGTTATGAGGTGGAAGTACCCCAAGGATGTGGATATTCTCTAGTGATTTATGCCAGGCTTCAGTGTAATAAGACTCAGATAAAATGAAGCTTTATTTTTAGCTCCCATTCCAGCCACCTTGAGAGTGTTGAGCTTATTTAAGTCCAAGAGAAATCTCTCATTGGATTATAGTTGGCTCATATAATTGACCTTCTAATTTTATTTATTCATTCCCACTCTTTCCATTCATGTATTCAATAATGCACTTAAATGTAAATATTTTGTGCCTGATCCATCATGGGTACAGGAGATGTGATACAAAAATTTTAAAATATGATCCCTGCTCCCAAATAAATCAGTTGTATTTATTTGTTCTTTCACTCCTAAAGTGCGTTTATCACTTCTTTCATACTTCTTTCACTCCTATTCACTGATACATGAATTCATCCATATACAAATATGACTCATATACCCACAAAGATACACACGCATGTACATGCCTCAAAGGGGATACTCTAGACAAGTTTAGAGTGTGACTGAAATGACGGCATGACCAGCCATCCTGAAGTATATCAGCTGCTCTGTTATTCCAGTTTTATGAACTGCTCCCCTGAACTGACTTTCTGATTCTGAAACAACTCCTTTCTTCCTGATGACTGCTTACCAGTCTGATCCATTTTGCCAAATTCCCAAATAGGAAAAAATATGCTGCAGTGTGACTTTCCACTTTTTCAGCTTGCTCCTGCCTAGCAAAATGATGAAAATATAAGGTTAGTCCTGGCCTAGAGTTCCCTTAGTTTGGAAAGTAAACTCATTTGGTAGAACCATATTATAGGAGGAAATTTGTCTTTGTGGATTAACAAAGAGTTAAGGGAAGAAATGGAAGGAAATCATTACATACATTCAGTTTACATTGTCTTGAAAGGGCAAAATAATATATCAAGTGGATTTAAAAAAAAATGACAAGTGCTAGTTAGATCGAATTCATTTCCCCCAATTTTTTATCTCCATGGTCTTCATATTTCCTTGTGAGAAGCAACTTGTAATATCATATTCCAGTTCATGAGCATTTTTGGTTCATTTTCAAGGAGAGAAATAGTCTCTGTGGAAGCAGAGCTTTCCGGAATGGATGGAACTACATATGCCCTGGATTGATGTTTCTGAGGTTAGATAGCTTAACACAAAAGAGGGCAATGATCACACACAAAAGGTGTCAGCAACCTCTTCTATAATTTCTTGAGAGCCTTTAAAGCTCAGTGTTTTGTTTTTTTAAGTAAGTTATTATTATTTTTTTTAATGTTTTGGCTGTGCTGGGTCTTTGTTGCGGAGCGGGCTGGGCGGGGACTCCTCTCCCTTTGCCGCGCATGGGCTTGTCATCGCGAGGTCTTCTGTTTGGGAGCACGGGCTCTAGGGCGCGCAGACTTCAGTAGTTGTGGCCCGTGGCCCCAGTCATCGCAGCTTCTGGACTCTAGGATGCGTGGGCTTCAGTAGCTGCGGTTCCCAGGCTCTGGAGCACAGGTTCAATAGCTGCAGTGCACGTGCTTAGTTGCTCCAGAGCTTATGGGTCTTCCTGGGCCAGGGATCGAACACGCGTCTCTTGCACTGGCAGGTGGATTCTTCACCACTGAGCCATTAGGGAAGCCCCTAACGCTCAGCGTGGCCATGATGCCTTTGATGTCCCTTGCTGCCAGCTCCCCACCCTTGTGATGCAGTTCTGGCTGTGATCCTATTTACATGCCAACACTAGACGCTGTTGTTTTTCCCTTCTCATGAATGTGTGTGTGTGTGTCTAAGGAGTGATCATAGGTCTTTGAAAGCAGTTCTCTAATGTATTTAATATCTGCAATAAAACAATAACATTCTATATCTTTCCTCTCTATTTTGTTGATTCCCTTGTCTACAGAGTTTAAAAGAATCTTTGTTAGAATCAATGAAATGAACTCCTGAAGGCCAAATATATGTGGATACATACACGCCTAAATTTGACACACAAGCATTGAAATGTGATGCTTCAGATCAGGGTGGTAGAATTCACTTCTTCTAGTTCTCTCTCTTTAAAAATAAAGGAGATGAGCCCAGAAAGGTGAACCAGGAGGACACGGATCTCCTAACTGCTTCACTTTTGCTTTTTTCTCTTATTTGTTTACAAAAAACTCTGATATAGTATGTTATGACAGTCTAAAGGGTTTTCATGATAAATAGATCCTCTCATTTCTAAACTTATGAATCAAAAGCAAGCGTTTTCATCATCTTTTTATCGCTATAAAATTGAGAAACTAGTAACCTCAGAAGAGAAACTGCAATTTCAAGTTTTGATTTCCTGTCTTTTCTGAAAAGCTAAATACCTGCTTCAGAATCTGGTATTGATACCTTACATTTCTAACTGGTTTCCTAAACCCACTGATGAAATACCATAAAGAATTTTAGTAGAAAAAGGTACCAGTTAATTTAGAATGGAATCCACAACTTATTTTTGGCTGTGACTTTGGCTGCATGTGACTTTAAGTTATTGAATATAATTTTATAATAAAAATATAATTTTTACAACTGTGAAAGCATAGTTTTGTTTATGTTTTCACTTGTCAGGTTAATCTCTGGTCAACATTTGGATTAGCAATACCACTGTCAATACTGGTTTTCACCATGCTAGACTAGAGTTACATTTAAGCCTTTTCTCCATTACTGTTAACATTTGCTTCTTCTGTGATATTCATCGGGGTATTGGATTTAGGTATACCTACTTTTCCCCAAACAATGAAACCTTCAAAACATTCTGTATGCCACTATTTCACCATTTAAACTGGTTGCCATATACTCACTGACTCTCAGGAATTACTTTCACTGTGAATGTTTTACTGAAGTCATTCATTTTTTTCATAACCCTTCCTTCCCCAGCTTGAGCTTGTTCACTGGATGTTGGCTTCTGGTGGCAAAGTGTAGAGGGCGTGGCCGTGGATGATTTGACGAGGCATGGGGGCCATCCTGAACTGGGCAGTGTTCTCCCACTTTGCTCCTTTCTGTTTAGAGGCCCGACCTTTCAGCCCAGGCCAGTCGCAGCAATGACAGTATCCCATCCGTTCTTTCCAGTTGTACACAATCGACCACAGCTGTTTCTGAGAGTGCCTTTTGCTCAGATGAGGCAGGGGCTGGGGTCCAAGGCTGAGCCCAAGACACAGAAGCTTAAGAATCATCACACATATAGTGAAAGTGAGGGCACATTTTATATCTTCTTCCTGTTTTTGTTTGGAGTTGGTGATGCCTAGAGGTGACGCATAAACTCAGAGTAGTAATCCTTGAGAAGGTCCGTGATGCTGCATTAAATGCACAGGAAATAGAGGTGAAGACCTTCTGGACCACGTTTCCCCTAGAACTTGTAGACGTGCTCAGAAATAGCAGAGGGCCAGAAAAGTGAAGCTGCATAACATTAGGGGGAAAAGCACAGAGAGTAAGAACTAAGCGAGGTAAATAGAACAAAAAGAGAAGAGAGGGGATATGAGGGCAACAGGGGAAAGACTTGCGTCTGTGCATTTTTTAAACATTTGTTAAAGCACCCACAATTAATGTGACTTCTTAAGGTAATAACTAGACCAGATTTTAATTTCAAGAATCTCTATTAATGGTATCTGACCATCTTCATGAGTTTGTTTTATGCCACTGCAGTGTTTTTTTTTTTAATATTGACATATGAATGAACCTTAGACAGAAAGTAATGGCTATTCTTTTTTAAGAATGGTTACTTATTTTTAAAGTACCTGTTATTAATTTATCGATTTGTTAATTTATCATTTATTTGAAGTCCCTGGGTCTTATTTGCGGTGCATCGGGTCTTCGCGGTGGCGTGCTCTAGGACCTTCAGTTGCACCGTGTGGGATCTAGTTCCCCGACCAGGAACCCAGCCTGGGCCATTGCACGGGGGGCGTGGTCTTAGCCACTGGACCACCAGGGAAGTCCCTGTAACGGCTGCTCTTCAGAATATCCTCCCATCAGTCCCCATCTTTGTCCACACAGACTCTGACTTTATTCCACATGCCAAGGGATCTGGACTCTCACTGCCTGTGAACTCCAAGCACCTGCAGTAGGAGGTGGCCTTCTCCTGAGTACTTAGGAATTCCTGGCCTCCTCACGATGCTTTGTTCTAACTTCCACAGCTATTTGAAACTTTCAAGAGGAAAGCCGTTTTCCCCTCTTTCAATCTAACTGTGTTTTTCAGTTTTATTGAAGTGTCAGCTCGTCTTCCACAAATGGCAGCACGTTCTGTACTTTGTCCAGCATCCTCCTGGCACATTCAAGTGCCCTACAAATGATGCTGCTTGTCTCCCAGAATTTCAAAGTCACTGGCTCTCATAGAACAGCAGAATTGATTGTACTTTAAATGTTAAAGATTTTGTTTTAAAACCTGTTTTTTATCTATGCATTTGCAATACAGCTCTGTTTGCAAATTTTGCTCTAAAAATTATATGAGGACAGGGAAGATGGGGAGGAACTTTGTAAGATAGGATTAATGGCCAGAAGCTAGGGAACCTAGTAACCTCAGAGCTATAAGTGTTAGTAAGTTAAACTTTTATAATAAAAATTCTTGTGTTTGAAGGTCTAAATGATCATAGTCACATGTCATATGTATCTATTAGTAATCAAAAAATTTTCCTTTAAAATTATGAGTTCTAAGACAAAGTGTTAGTATCAACAGCAATTTGTTCCATAGATTCTGTTACATAGCAGGTGCTCAATAAACTTGTTGAATGGAATTTAGTGTAAATGAGAGATTTGGGTACCATAGTCCCTATTAGCTCATCCTACTTTGACTATGATTTTATGATTTATTCCATGAAGAAGCTGGTTTATAATGAAAAGCTTCCTGATAGACTGATGCTTCAAACTTGACAGATAGACATCTGCCCACAGACCTCATGAGATACTGATAAAACAGGCCAGTCTTCACTGAAGACCAGTTTTCATACTCTGTGATATATATTAATATCAATGGACATGAGTTTGAGTAAGCTCTGGGAGTTGGTGATGGACAGGGAAGCTTGGCCTGCTGCAATCTATGGGGTCACAAAGAGTCAGACACGACTGAGCGACTGAACTGAACTGAATGCAAAATACAAAATAGCGTGGATTTTTATCCATTACAACATACTTGATTTACTTATAGGGAAAGTATGATTCCATTCCTTTAAAATCCTTCATGCATTTTTGGAGGAATTATTGAAATCTACTTTACTTTGCATTTGCAATAATGAGTTTCAGAACGGTTATGAAGAGTTAGAAAAACTCAGCTAAGTTATTCATTCCTTTCTGTTCCTACTTGGTTAGATGTGTGGGCTCAAATGAATAAAACTAACAATAGCTCACTTTTATGTAGCATTTTAAGATACAGTGTATACTTCTTGATAAATGTGAACAGATAATACGGTTTAAAATGAAGAACCTAAATGTCAAAGAGGCTGTCATTTGACCAGCTGTATTCTGTAGGGAGCAGGGTCAGGATTTGAACCTACTTATATGATTGATAACCTTGTCTATTTTCTGCTATACCATATCACCACTTATCACAGTTTTTTGCAGGCTTTGTGTCCATGTGTAAAGAAATTAATTTCTTTCCTGACCTCTTTTGTGTGTATGAAATTAGTCTTCAAGGGTTGTGGGTAGTAAAAAGGTCATGAAAACAAAGTCTGGGAGACTCCAGGAGCTGAGACCGTTTCAAAAACAAATCGCTTTCCATTTCCTATGGCTCTCCTCCATGTGAATTAATCACCAGATCCATTAAACCCTCCATTTGGGCCCCAGCAGGCTAATTCAGTCTCATGCACTTGGATTTTGAAAGATTCAGGTTGATAGCCCTCCGAACCTGTTTATCTGATCTGGAGTTGTTGCTTTTCTTTACCCTTCGTGATCAATCAATACAGCTCGGGTATTTAAGAACGTTGTTGAAAAATGGACTTTTGCCTTAATGTTTTCTGTGGTGCTGATGGAGATCCTGACTTCTTTGTGACACTCATGTTTGGAGACTAATTCTGACTTCAGTATATTTTTCTCATATACATGTGTATGTATATATATAATACCTTGTTACATACACTAATATAAGGCTTCCCTGGTGGCTCAGAGGTTAAAGCGTCTGCCTCCAATGCGGGAGACCTGGGTTCGATCCTGAGTCGGGAAGATCCTCTGGAGAAGGAAACGGCAATCCACTCCAGTATTCTTGCCTGGAGAATCCCATGGACGGAGAACCTTGTAGGTTACAGTCCACGGGGTCGCAAAGAGTCGGACACGACTGAGCGACTTCACCTTCTACACTAATATACATATACTTACTCTCGTTGTGAAGGTCACGGGCAGTGTAACTGTGGAAGATGTGACTGCAGAGTAGGCTGGTATGGGAAGAAGTGTGAACACCCACGTTCCTGCCCGCTGTCAACGGAGGAGAGCATCAGAAAGTGCCAGGGAAGCGCCACTCTGCCATGCTCGGGAAGGGGTAAGTGAGGGTCTCAGGCCTTGCCACCCACCACCTCTCACCCTCTGAGTGGAGTGAATTCAGTTCACACGTATCTTATTTAAAAGGTAGCTGAGATTCCTGAATGAGGAAAAAATTGCCTTTTCAGAATAATGACTCCAGTATCCACGAGGGAAATTATGGAGAACTATAATCGGTCTCTTTCTTCCTCTCTGTCGCACCCACCCACCCACACACACACTCACTCACTCAGTCTACTTTAGCTCTGAGATTTGTTCAATTTCCATCTAGTTCAATGCTGCATTAAAAGAAGGAAAAAAAAAGTGTGGATATTTGCTCAGAGCTTTATCAATAAAACCATCTAATTGTCCACTGACATTTCTGAAACTTAATAACATCCTATTGAATTGTACTGTCGGCTTTTGAGAAAGCACCATATAAACAGACAGCTTGGAATAAGCTTTCCTCCTCTCGGGTGGCATGTAGCCTCAGGTATGTTCTTGGTACCAAATCAGTACACATTGGGGGAGAAGAAAGACTTCATCTAAGGGAAAGCTGGTTTCATTGTTTTTGATTTCTCAAAATAAGAAATACAATTTCACTTCTCATGCAAAAATGACAAAGTTAGTGTGAAATATGCTTTTGGAGGAACTGGTAATTGAAGTTATTACAAATTTTATTCATGAAAGAGGAAAAGGAGAAAGATTTCTCTTATGTGATGTTAGATCAGAACCACCACAATATTGTAAAGTAATTAGCCTCCAATTAAATAAATTTTAAAAATTAATTTTATGTTGCAGGGCTTTTTTTTTGAAAAATGAATTTTTGAGATATAATTCAAGTGTCATAAAATTTATGCTTATAAAGTATAAAACTTAGAGGTTTTTTTTTTACTGTATTCATAGAATTATCTGACCTTCACCACTGACTTGTTCCAGAACATTTTCATCACCACAAAAAGAAACTTGGTACCCCTTCCCAGTCACTCTCCTGTATTCTCTCCACTCAGTCCCTTGAAACCATTAATCTTCCTGTCTTTGTACTTTTGCCTGATCTGGATATTGCATCTAAACATGAAATGTGTTCTTTTGCTTCTGGCTTTTCTCACTTAGTTTAATGTTTTCAACATTGTAATGTGTCGGTATCTCATTTTATGGCTGCATAATATTCATCTGTATGGATATACCACATTCGTTCATCCACTCATCTGTCAGTCAACATCTGAGTTGTTTTTCCTTTTTGGCCATTGTGAATACTGTTCTATGGATATTTATATACAAGTTTTGTGCAGAGCATTTTTGTTTTTCTTTCATTTCTCTCGGATATCTGCCCATGAGTGGAATTGCTGTGTCATATGGAGTTCTATGTTTCGGTTCTTGACTTGCCATAACACTGGCTTTAAAGTGACTACACTGCTTTAGTTTTCCTTCAGAAGTGTATGAAGGTTCCAATTTCTCCACATCCCCACCATTATTTATTATATTTCATCTTTTCTCTATTATTATTTTTTTGAGGGGTGGGTAGAAAACCCTCCCAAGTTGCCAAGGTTATTTGTAACATACTGTTTTCTGTACTCTGGTATTTATCCCTAATGATTATAAGAAAGAGGATAAAATATGGGTAGAAGGAATTTTTAATTTCAGAAGCATTTCTGATTTGCCCCATCCTTCACTAATAACCCCAGACAGGAACCACTGCTATACCAGCATTAGTAAAATATTGTGGTTCTAGTGCTTCAGCAGCCTATTATGCTCTTAAAATAACAAAGACTAAAAAATCAGTTTTTCTTGGACTATTGTTATTTATTTATTGCTAAGAATAGCAAGCTATATAATAGAAAAATAAGAAAAGCATATAAAATATCTTAAACATAGAAAATAACTTTAAGTGTGTGTGTGTATATATATATCTGCCAAAGTTTTCCATTTGTCTTGAATTTTTATATGATGTTAGTGCAAGAGAATTATTTATGGACTTCATATATCAATGTTTAATAAACTGTGACAAACATTTGTTTCTTATCTTTCTGAAGAATCTTTATTTAGTTCCTATTTTTCAGAACTAGAGTATATTTAAAGTTTATTGTACCAAAAAGGTGTTAATATGTAGAGAATTATATTTTTAATTTTTTAAAAAATTCTTTCAAGCCTTTTGATGCTCTTTACCAATTGTAAGCATCTCTAGTTTCCTCACAAGGAAAGAGAGATATTGATGAGTGAAGTGGTTTTCCAGGGAACTGTAACAAAATGTAAGAATTTTGAGAATGAAGACCAAGGATTTATGACAGGCAGGCCAGGGTTCGGACCAATGGTCAGAGACTTCGTTTTTTATAGGGCTACATCTGCAAACTCTTGGGCACTGGAGGTTTTAAAGCAAATGGCCAAGATGGAAACTTCCAAAGGATTAGTTCTGCGGTTTATGAATGACAACTGCAGCTGTGGTTACATGAGTGAAGAAAGCAATTACAAGGCCCATCGGTTCTCCAGCCGGAGAGCCTCAGCAGCTCGCCAGCTGGGGCCAAGGGAAAAAAAAAAGCAATTCTCCTGATAGAATTAAATTAGATTACTTGCTTGTGCTGGCGATGACTATGTATGATCATTATGTCTTAAAGGCAGGGGAATAATTTAGAGGATGTCTTAAATTCTTGGTTAATCCTGGATTCCTTGATTTCTGTTCCTTCATTTAGTTAGATGATTCTCCTGGAGCCAGTGTAGATATCCAGTGATTCATCCTAATTTCTGCTCCTGGGGTTGGGGGTTGGGGGCAACTTTCTCTATTTTCCTATCAGTGTTCCGCTCCAAATGCAAAAGAGTTGGACATGACTGAGCACACAGACACAGGTGATGTCTACATATCAGTTTTCAACTCTTCTTGGTTAAAAGCACACTTTTATTGTTATTGAGGTTCTCCTGGGTATGTGCCTGGCTTCAGCCAGAAAATATGAGCAAAAGGGATGTTATCGCTTCCGAGCAGAGGATGCAGAGGCGGTAAGAGACTGTCATGCTGCCGTGCTCCCTGGCATGGAGATTTGCAGTGCTTGAGATAGTGGCTGGTCATTAGTCTGGGTCTCTAAATAAGATGTCTGCTGACCCACCAAAGGTCTGTAACACAAGTGAGAAATAAACCTTCATTGTTTCAAGTGGCTGAGACATTGGTGTTCTTTGTTATGGCCGCAGAACTCCTGATCATACTCTCTTCTGCATGCAGAATTGCAGCACACAGCCAGAGCACCACAACCAAGCTAGCAATGCAACAAAAATTGCGCTTAAAGCCAAAGAGATAAGTATAAAAAATTGAGGTTTATTTTGAATATATCATATCAGTATGACACTTTCACTTTTCACTTTCATGCATTGGAGAAGGAAATGGCAACCCACTCCAGTGTTCTTGCCCGGAGAACCCAGGGACAGGGGAGCCTGGTGGGCTGCCATCCATGGGGTCGCACAGAGTCGGACACGACTGAAGCAACTTAGCAGCAGCAGCAGCAGCATGAGTATCTAAATCGGCATAAATAGGGACTTCGCTGGCAGTCCGGTGGTTAGAAATCCATGCTTCCGCTGCAAGGGACATGGGTTTAATCTCTGTTTGGGGAACTAAGACCCCATATGCTCCATGGTATGGCAAAATCAAACATAAATATATGTATACTTTATAAGTGATACATTTATATTATTCTGTTAATATCTGTAGCATTTATGGGCACAATAAAATGCTAAAAGCATTGAATGCATTACCTTTTTTAATATTCCCAAACACAATGAGGTAGAAAGAAATATAATTCTTCTCTTTTCACAAAGGAAGAGACTGGAATAATCTGTCATCTTACCTGCTAGGTGCAGGAGGTACAAGTTTTCATAGAAATTTAAATCTAGGCCCTTTGATGCAAGAGCTGCATTTATGATAATTTACTAACATTCTAACTTGTTAATGTATTCTTATAACAATTTTCTGAACAACTTGCAGTGAATATGTATTTTCTTATTATAAGTATTCTTCTGTAAAATTATTGATATGGCTGCATAGCATTCCATAATATAGTTGTATCCATAGCAAAATAATTTAATCAACCCTCTTTTATTAGAAATCTAAATTGTCTCTTATTTTATTCAAGTGACAAATGTCATACTTTATACTCTGATAGCAGAATATTTGCATAAACCGTATTATTCTTGGCTATGGATTTGTTGTTGTTGTTCAGTGGCTCAGTCATGTCTGACTCTTTGCAAGCCCATGGACAGCAGCAGGCCAGACTCCTCTGTCCTTTACTATCTCCCGGAGCTTTCTCAAACTCATACCCTTTGAGTCCATGGTGCTGTCTAACCATCTCATCCTCTGCTGCCCCCCTTTTCCTTTTGCCTTTGATCTTTCCCAGATCCAGGGTCTTTTCCAGTAAGTCAGCTCTTCACATCAGGTGGCCAAACTATTGGAGTTTCAGCTTCAGCATCTTTCCTTTCAATGTATATTCAGAGTTGATTTCCTTTAGGATTGACTGGTTAGATCTTGTTGTCCAAGGGACTCTCGAGAGTCTTCTCCAGCATCACAGTTGAAAAGCATCATTTCTTTGGCTCTCAGCCTTCTTTATGGTCCAACTCTCACATCCAAAAACCATAGCTTTGACTATATGGACCTATGTCAGCAAAGTGATTTCTCTTCTTTTTAATATGCCATTTAGGTTTGTCACAGCTTTCCTTCCAAGGAGCAGGGATCTTTTAACTTCATGGCTGCAGTCACTGTCCACAGTGGTTTCAGAGCCCAAGAAAATAAAATAGGTCACTGATTCTGCTTTTTTTCCTTCTATTTGCCAGGAGTGATGGGACTATCTTTGTTTTTCAAATGTTGAATTTTAAGCCAGCTTTTCACTCTCCTCTTTCACCTTCTTCAAGGGACTCTTTAGTTCCTCTTCACTTTCTGCCATTAGAGTGGTATCATCTGCATGTCTGAGGTTGTTGATATTTCTTTCTCTCAGCAGTCTTGATTCCAGCTTGTGATTCATCTAGCCCAGCATTTCTCATGATGTTCTTTGTATACAAATTAAATATGCAAGGTGACAATTTACAGTCTTGTCTTAGTCCTTTCCTGATTTGGAACCAGTCCATTGTTCCATGTCTGGTTCTACCTGTTGCTTCTTGATCCATATACACAGGTTTCTCAGGAGACAGGTAAGGTGGTCTGGCATTCCCATATCTTTAAGAATTTTCCACAGTTTGCTGTGATCAACACAGTCAAAGGCTTTAGCATAGTCAATGAAGAAGAAGTAGATTTTTTTTAGAATTTTCTTGCTTTCTCCATGTTCCAAGAAGTGCTGGCAATTTGATTTCTGATTCCGCTGCCTTTTTAAAAACTGGCCTGTATATCTGCAAGTTCTTGGTTCACAGTACTACTGAAGCTTAGCTTGAAGGATTTTGAGCATAACCTTGGTAGCATGTGAAATGAGTGCAATTGTATGGTAGCTTGAACATTCCTTGGTATTGCCCTTCTTTGAGATTGGAATGAATACTGACCTTTTCCAGTCCTGTGACTGCTGCTGAGTTTTCCAAATTTGCTGACATATTGAGTGCAACACTTTAACAGCATCATCTTTTAGGATTTAAAATAACTCAGCTGGAGTTCTGTCACCTGCACTAGCTTTGTTCATAGTAAGGCTTCCTCAGGCCGCCTTGACTTCATACTCCAGGATGTCTGACTATAGGTGAGTAGCCATACCATTGTGATTCCAGGTCACTGAGACCTTTTTTGTATAGTTCTGTTTATTCTTGCCACCTCTTCTTAATCTCTTCTGCTTTCTTCCCTTGTGGTTCAGCTGGTAAAGAATCCACCTGCAATGTGGGANACAGTAGCATATTGGACACCTTCTGACCCGGAGGGCTTAACTCCTGGTGTCATATCTTTTGCCTTTTCATACTGTTCATGGGATTCTCGAGGCAAGTATGCTGGAGTGGGTTCCATTTCATCCTCCAGTGGACCATAGAGCTCATCATTATGACCGGTCCATCTTGAGTGACCCTGCATGGCGTGGCTCATAGATTCCTTGAGTTACACAGGCCACTTCGTCATGACAAGGCTGTGATCCATGAAGTAGTGGATGTGGATTGAAAACATTTAAATGAATAAAAATATAACGTCTTAATAAACATTCCCAAACAATTTATATTCTCTAGAATAATTGTATCGGAGAAGGCAATGGCACCCCACTCCAGTACTCTTGCCT
Organism: Aepyceros melampus; assembly: GCA_006408695.1. Lineage (NCBI taxonomy): Eukaryota > Metazoa > Chordata > Mammalia > Artiodactyla > Bovidae > Aepyceros > Aepyceros melampus. The sequence goes on along the minus strand of SJXQ01006238.1, from coordinate 192,990 downwards.
GGAAAATCCCATGGATGGAGGAGCCTGGTAGGCTTCAGTCCATGGGGTCGCTGGGTCGGACCTGACTGAGCGACTTCACTTTCACCTTTCGCTTTCATGCATTGGAGAAGGAAATGGCAACCCACTCCAGTGTTCTTGCCTGGAGAACCCCAGGGACGGGGGAGCCTGGTGGGCTGCCGTCTATGGGGTCGCACAGGGTCGGACACGACTGAAGTGACTTAGCACTTAGAATAATTGTATTGGGGTGGAAGAGGGTTTCCCTCCGCCTACCAGTAGTGACAATTTAAATAATTAGTTAGTTTTCCTTGAGGTATTTTCTGTTTGNCTTTCATGCATTGGAGAAGGAAATGGCAACCCACTCCAGTGTTCTTGCCTGGAGAACCCCAGGGATGGGGGAGCCTGGTGGGCTGCCGTCTATGGGGTCGCACAGAGTCGGACACGACTGAAGTGACTTAACACTTAGAATAATTGTATTGGGGTGGAAGAGGGTTTCCCTCCGCCTACCAGTAGTGACAATTTAAATAATTAGTTAGTTTTCCTTGAGGTATTTTCTGTTTGTGTTGAAACTTTTACCATTTATCAAGCTCCTTTTATTGACTTCTATAATCATCAAAACAAATGATTTGTCTGCAGGCTTAGTATTCAGAAGCTTGTGTTCGCAGCATTTGCCTTCTTTGGTTATCGTTCGTCCTTGTGTCTAAGTCATCGTCTCGTTTGGTGCCGCAGTCCCACCTGCTTTTGTTGTCTGTCCTCTGTGCCCTTTGGGTTTCTTTCATCAGACTTGTTCTAAGAGATATTGCATGTGTTTTGGCCCTCCTACACACATACCCATACACCCCCACAAGGGGAGGTGTGAGGTGGGAGGAGAATGACAAATGGAAGCTGATTATTGAACATCGTAGCTTCTAGAAAATAGGAACCATGTCCTCATTTGTATCAATTAGTATGCCTTAATTAATGAATTAAGCAAATTGGTTCAGTTTCCTCACCTAGGAACATGATTTGAAAGAAGGATAACATGCCAAATTTGCACCATCTGGAGATTTTTCGATTTAAGCTATCATTTATCTCTCCTTTTTATTGGCAAAGCATACCTTTTCTCGCTTTGATCAACTAGAGAAGCTTTTTGTGATGCATGCATTTTTTTAACCTGTGTTTTTTTTACTTTACATAATTATTTTATAACTGTCATTTTTCTTATTTATATATAGACAGATACAACTGTTATTTGAAATAGAAAAAAATTTTTGTTTTAAGTCCTCTAAAAAATTATTGTCAATTTTTGTGGGTAAGAGAGTCTTTTAATTTTTTAATAAAATTTTTATCAGCTTTGTTGAGATATTGATATAAAAAACAAAATTGCACATATTTAATGTATATAATTTAATCAGTTTGGATGTGTGCATATACCTGTGACACCATCAGCACTGTCAGGGTGATAAACATATCTGTTAAATATCCTTGTATCCTTTTCCTGTTGTGTGTGTGTACGTAGTAACGCTTAGCACAAGCAAACAGTGACTATCTAACATAGTCAAACTAACAGAAGCAGAAAATAGAATGGTGGTCACCAGTGGAGCGGAGAGGAGGAAATGGGGGAGGTTTTTTCCAGTGGTTATATGTTTTATTTATACAAGGTAAATAAGGTCTGGAGATCTCCTATACAACGTAGAGTGGATAGCTAACAATTTTAACTTTTTTGTGTGGCTTCGTGAACTGAAAAAAATTGTTAAGAGGATAGCTCTCCACACATTTTAAGTACTGCGCCACCTAGTGTGATTTTGATTGTATTTTTAAAATTCCCAGAGGCTTAATTAGATATCTTATTGTAAGTGAAGTGGGAAATGTATAGACTAGAGAACCCAGTATTTCCTTTGAGTAGTACTTTGAGAACACTTTGTCGACAAAGGTCTGTAGAGTCAAAGCTATGGTTTCTCCAGTAGTTATGTATGGATGTGAGAGTTGGATTATAAAGAAGGCTGAGGGCCGAAAAACCACTGCTTCCAAGTTGTGGTGCTGGAGAAGACTCTGTGAGTCCCTTGAATAACAAAGACTGTTATCCAATCAATCCTAAAGGAAATCAACTCTGAATATTCATTGGAAGGACTGATGCTGAAGCTGAAACTCCAATACTTTGGTCACCTGATGCGAAGAGCCGACTTATTGGAAAAGGCCCTGATTCTAGGAAAGACTGAAGGCAAAAGGAAAAGGGGGCAGCAGGAATGAGACGGTTAGAGAGGAACAAAACGGCAGAGGAGTAGGTGGACGTGGAGGACGTCTCTCTCTACAAGTATATCAGCAATACACCTTCAGACACAGAAGTGCTTTCAGAACGCCAGCTGAAAGTGGCGGGAGTACCTGACCACCGGAAAAGAATATATGCTGCTGCTGCTGCTGCTGAGTCGCTTCAGTAGTGTCCGACTCTGTGCGACCCCATAGACAGCAGCCCACCAGGCTATATAGAACCACGCAAAACTCGGTAGGACGAAGGAACTAGGGGAAAACAGGAGTGTTAGGAGGACTGGACCTGCCCTCAGCAGGTGGTGGCACTGAAGCGGGGGTCCAATCCCCACCTCAGGGCGATTGTTTGGGTCAGAGGAGATTGTTAGCATCACCGACGCAATGGGCGTGAATTTGAGCAATCTCCAGAAGTTAGTGGAGGACAGAGTATCCTGGTGTGCTGCAGTCCATGGGGCTGAAAAGAGCTGGACATGACTTAGGGACTTAACAACAGCAACAGCTCTGAGAAGGAGAGTGGGATTCAGATTTACTCTTTACTAAGTATTCAGTTTGATTGATCCCCTGCGTCTGTCAGAGCTTGAGAACTCCTGAACAGTCATACACTGAATTATGACCTTTCAGACATAGTTGCTGAGCACCCCAGCCAAAGAAGATGCAGAAATGATCCTGTAAAATAAGCTTCTTTAATCTACCTTTTCCAGAAGGAATCATCCTACTTTCAGTGATGCACCAAATGGGGATAATATCAGTGAATTGGGAAATTATGCCAGAAGCAGAAGTCTATATTTTGTCATATTATAGACATTAAGTGATGAGACATCAGTCTTTGGATCCCCAGGGTGCCTCCCACGGATCTCTGAGCACACCTTAAATTTCCAGTGTCTCTTTTACGGCTTTTATGTGTGCTCTAAAGTCATGGACTGACCCAGAGCAGAAAAATAGTATCTAGGAAGAGAAAAAGCCTCTTTGTTGTTTGCTGCCTTTGTACTCAGAAAATACTTATTAGAATGTCTTAAACTCTATATGTGTTCCACATTTCACAAAACCTCAACAATGTGAATGCTCTTTATTATGACTTTGTTAGGGCTTCCAGGGTGGCACAGGGATAAAGAATCCACCTGCCGCTGCAGGAGACACAAAAGACACAGGTTCAATCCCTGGATCGGGAAGACCCTCTGGACAAGGAAATGGCAACCCACCCCAGTATTCTTGCCTGGGAAATCCCATGGACAGAGAAGCCTGGTGGGCTTCAGTCCAGGGAGGGGGTCACAAAGAGTTGGACTGACTGTATGTGCATGCACACACACACAACTTATTTAAAAAATAATATGGAGAGAAAAAGACTTGGATCTGGGAAAACTAAATATAGTGCCTCCGTCATTCTTCGTGGTTTCATGATGTGTTGGGACGTTTTCTACCTTCAGGAGGGACCAAAGGTGCAGGCGCCTTGTACGCCTGCAGACTGGTGTTTTTCTGGACAGTCCATATTAAATCTGATATTCGATCTCTCGATGCTATGAAGAAGCAGCGTTCACTAAACTACAGGCATAATTTGTGTACATTGAAGGAAATTGCTAAATATAATGGAAGCAAGCCAAGAAAAGAAGATCTCATGTAAGGTGACTCGGTAGGAATTCTCCTTTCCAGCAGGCAAATAATTATCTCTGTTCCTCCACTTTACTGCATCCTGCCCTTCCTCTTGCTATTTTAATATTCAGCAGAGCAGAAAGGAAAAGAAATTCAAAAGCTGAATTTAATACTTTTGTCTAATCTTTTAAAAAAGATGGTACAAAGTAACTCAGTGGAAAATAACAAATGCAGTTTTTTTTTTTTTTTGGATATCCTGAGGATTTTCTGATCCATAGTCCAGAAAACTGTATCACTCCCCAGACAGAGTGAATATTTTTTGTGTGTGTTCCAGTCAGCGATCTTGCCTAAATGGTTTGTCTCTAGCAACAGAACATTTTGTGTCAAAGATAGAAATCAAGCCAAATAAATGGACAATTTTTATTACATTTTGTGTAACTTTTATGCAGTAAATTGAAAACTGGCAAAATTTTCTGGCTAAGTAAAGTTCCCGGTAAAGACTGCAACAAATATTGTCAAAATCTATTTGAAATGAAAATAGAATGTTGGACATGAATTCAATCTTGATTTCTTTAAGTGACTTTAAAATAAAATGTGTGACAACTATGACAATTTTGTTACTATAATTATTTATTTCTATTAAAACATTAAGCCCACTGTGTAGGATATAGTGTGGGGCTCTAGTGGTTATTTACCTACTTTTATTCAATATAAACAGCAAACCAGATACATTTAATGGGGAACAGTCTCTGCTGGTTATCAGCAGTAATCGTCCCAGAACTACACATTCTATACACTTTCTTTTCAATAGAAAAATCAATGAGGCAGAGTATCATTAAGTAAGTAAGTAAAGTCACTCAGTCGTGTCCGACTCTTTGTGACCCCATGGACTGCAGCCCACCAGGCTCCTCAGTCCATGAGATTCTCCAAACAAGAATACTGGAGTGGGTTGCCATTTTCTTCTCCAGGGGATCTTCCTGACCCAGGGATCAAACCCGGGTCTCCCGCATTGGAGGCAGAAGCTTTAACCTCTGAGCCACCAGGGAAGTCCTAGAGTATCATTATTATGTCTAAATTTTAGGGTCATGTAGATGATCAAAACCCTATAATTCCTTTCTTGGATACATAAGATGTCATTAAAAATTATATGGCTTGTCATTATGTTAAATTTCCATGATAGATATATATGCAAATATTATATTGTTTAGTCACTCAGTCGTGTGACTCTTTGCAACCCCATGGACTCCCTGTTCTTCACCATCTCCTGGAGCTTACTCAAACTCATGTCCATTGAGTCATTGATGCCATCCAACCATCTCATCCTCTTCTTCTCCTACCTTCAATCTTTCTCAGCATCAAGGTCTTTTCCAATGTGTTGTTTCTTCCCATGCAAATATGATATTCAATAGAAAGTAGTATGTTCAATGTATAATCATACTAGACCATATTGACATATTATGTATCATATTTTCATTAGCGATGTTGCTTATCAAATTTAATAAATCTAATATTTGTTGATCATTTTACCAGGTATAGGGCTTCTCCTCCCCGATGGCTCAGGGGTAAAGAATCACCTGCAGTGAAGGAGATGCAGGTTTGATCCTCAGGAGGAAATGGCAACGCACTCCAGTATTCTTGCCTGGAGAATCCCATAGTCAGAGCAGCTGGTGGGTTACAGTCCATGAGGTCGCAAAGAGTCAGACATGACGTGTACACTGGTGGCTGATTCATGTCCATGATAGCAAAACGAATACAGTATTGTAAAGCAAAACAAACTAAAAAATAAAAATCAATTAAAAAAAAAAGAATCGGACATGACTGAGCACACACACACTTAAATGTTACCATAGAAATGCCAGCTTAACCTTGCTCAGTGCCTACTGCAGTGCATCCTTGCTAAAACACTAAGTTAAATGTAACTAAAGTGACCAAGATATAACCTTCTTATACCTGAGGCAAGTATGTTAGCATCCTTTCCATGTGGTTTTCTTCCTCTTTCCTTTGCCTCTAACCATGTTTCCTTATCTAATGGAATAGGAGAAGACACAATTCTACAGTGGCTGTTTTATTAAGAGTCATTCATATTAGCAAAGCAGTGAAATAATAACAGTTTAGTGGTTGGATTGGTATTTTGAGGGCCCCCTTATCTATACTGGGTATATGAACATATACCTGCCTGTTTTAAATGGCAAAAGGACACAGTATTGCAGTGAGGCAAGGAAGTGGGGTTATGTGTTTGGGCTGAAAGACTCTAGGCTGAGTCTGGCTTCTCACTGGGGCTACCTTCCTGGTGACTTTGAACTTCACTGCTTCAGGCTGCTTTTCCTCTCCTCTCCTCTCCTCTGTGCAGCAGGTGCACTTGAGTCTGTACTCTGACTCATTTGGGTCCTTAGATTCTGCTTGCTCTCCTGGGTCCCATGGATTTCATTTATGACTCACCTTCTTCACAGACTTTCTCTGGGTTTGCATCACTAACCTGACAGCTGAGTACTCTTCAGAAGAATCAGGTGACTCGCTATGCTGTTTTCTAGACTCTGCTTTCTCCCAAGTGACTGCTTTGATACAGATTCTTATATTCTTCAGTTAAGACATCCTCTCATTTGGACTGTAACAGTTAAGATGGATGAGATTTTGGTTCTTCATAAATATTTATTTCTCATGTGATGCCTTTTATTTGGATAAAGGAAGAAAGACAAGATTCTTTGGCTTCCTATTTAAGTTTCTAAATAGTCTTGGCCTCTTTGCTACTCAAAATATCCAGCCAGGTGGATGTTGTAAATAGTACCAAATGGTCTGGCATAGCACTGTCATGAGCTGTTTAAAGTTTGAATGGTCCCAAGAATGAAACTGCAGATATTTGAGGTTATATGTAACATTCTTTACAAGGACATGAAATCATTTTCCAGCATTTCTTTTTCTGGAGTTTTTCCTGTGGCCCTATATTGCATAGTAGTTCACTGAAGGAGCTTAAAAGAAATGCAAAAAAATTGTCAGAAGACAATAGAGTCTACAGTGACTAGAAAGTTCTCTTATATAGCTTCACTTGATGAATTTGCCAGAAGTCTGCATATCATGAATTATATTGAACTATGGCCACAATATGCCAGCAAATTTGGAAAACTCAGCATTGGCCACAGGACTGAAAAAGGTCAGTTTTCATTCCAATCCCGAAGTATGGTAATGCCAAAGAATGTTCACACTACTGCACAATTGCATTTATCTCATGTACTAGCAAAGTAATGTTGAAAATTCCCAAGCTAGGCTTCAACAGTACATGAATCAAGAACTTCCAGATGTTCAATCTGGATTTAGAAAAGGCAGAGGAACCAGAGATCAAATTGCCAACATCCGTTTTAGCATAGAAAAGGCAAGAGAATTTCAGAAAAACATTTACTTCTGCTTCATTGACTACACCAAAGCCTTTAACTGTGTGGATCAAAACAAGCTCTGGAAAATTCTTAAAAAGATGGGAATACCAGACTACCCTACCTGCCTCCTGAGAAACCTGTATGCAGGTCAGGAAGCAAGAGTTAGAACCAGACATGGAACAATGGACTGGTTCCAAATTTAGAAAGGTGTACATCAAGGCTATACATTGTCACCTTGCTTATTTAACTTATATACAGAGTACATCATGTGAAATGCTGGACTGAATGAAGCACAAGCTGGAATCAAGATTGTCTGGAAAAAATATCAATAATCTCGGATAGGCAGATGACAATACCCTTATGGCAGAAAGCTAAGAGGAACTAAAGAACCTCTTGATGAAAGTGAAAGAGGAAATGAAAAAGCTGGTAAAATTCAACATTCAAAAAACTAAGATCATGGCATCCAGTCCCATCACTTCATGGCAAATAGTTGGGGAAACAATGGAAACAGTGAGAGACTTTATTTTCTTAGGGTCCAAAATCACTGTAGATGCTGACTGTAGCCATGAAATTAAAAGACACTTGCTCCTTGGAAGAAAAGCTATGACAAACTTAGACAACACATTAAAAAGCAAGGACATTACTTTACTGACAAAGGTCAGTATAGTCAAAGCTATGGTTTTTCCAGTAGTCACGTGTGGATGTGAGATTGGGACTATAAAGAAAGCTTAGCCTTGAGAAATTAATGCTTTTGAACTGTGGTGTTGGAGAAGACTCTTGAGAGTACCTTGGACTGCAAAGACTGCAATCAATCCAAAGGAAATTGACCCTGAATATTCTTTAGAAGGACTAATGCTGAAGCTGAAACTCCAATACTTTGGCCACCTGATGCAAAGAGTTGACTCAATTGAAAAGACCCTGATGCTGGGAAAGAGTGAAGGCAAGAGGAGAAGGGAGTGACGGAGGATGAGGTGGTTGGATGACATCACTGACCTGATGGACATGAGTTTGAGTTGGTGATGGACGGGGAAGCTTGGCATGCCGCAGTCCATGGAGTCGCAAAGAGTCAGACAGGACTGAGCAACTGAACGGAAGTGATAGTCCCAATGGGCTGTCCCAGATAGTACAGGCTGAACAGGTACAATCTGGCTGTCCCAGATGGTGGCTCAGATGGTAAAGGATCTGCCTGCATTGTGGGAGATCCTGGTTCGATTCCTGGACCGGGAAGATCCCTTGGAGAAGGAAATGGCTACCTACTTCAATATTCTTGTCTGGAGAAGTCCATGGACAGAGGAGCCTGATGACAGGCTACTGTCCGTGAGTCACAGAGTTGGACACGACTGAGCAACTGACTCTTTCAGGATCCTTGTCATGATAGCGAGATGATGGCAAAACGTACACACTTGAGTATCAGTTCAGTTCAGTTCAGTCGCTCATTGTGTCGACTCTGCGACCCCATGAATCGCAGCACGCCAGGCCTCCCTGTCCATCACCATCTCCTGGAGTTCACTCAGACTCACGTCCATCGAGTCGGTGATGCCATCCAGCCATCTCATCCTGAGTCATCCCCTTCTCCTCCTGCCCCCAATCCCTCCCAGCATCAGAGTCTTTTCCAATGAGTCAACTCTTCGCATGAGGTGGCAAAGTCCTGGAGTATAGGTTACTATAATTATAAAGAGGCAAAACCCAAGGAGTGTAATTCATGCAAGACTCTAAATCCACTATTCTGGATGATTCTGTTGCATAAAGAGAGAAACCCAGAATGACTACAGTGGAAGAGAGTCCTGGGTGTGGTCGGAGGCCTAACGTCCTGTGGCTGCACAAAGGCATGGCAGGGCTGGAACATACTGCCATTATTTAACCCTCTCCCAAGTGTTCCTCCCATTACTCGTGTGATCCCTGGGAAAACCCCTGACAGGCAGGGACCTCCTGTTCGGGTTGAGGTGCTCACACACGGCGCTGCAGGGCTGTGCTTCCTCTCAGCATCTGTGGCCGCATCCCGCCAGCCACTTTCCCATCCTGGGGCCATGCGCCTCTGCAGGGGCAGGAATTCCAGACGTGGCCACGCGGCCTGTGAGACCCTCACCGCGCGCTTGTGCTCATCGCGTTCATGTTGGTGTGGCCCTGGGACGTTTCATTTTACGTTACAGACTGTCCGTTTTATCTCTGTATTGTAATTGCTGCTTCCTCTAAAATGTTGTGAGGGACAGGTAAGATGGCACATAGGAAATTGTTTTGTTAACTGGAAAACCAACCTGCAGTTGTGAGGGATTGCTGCGGTTTAAGTAGAGGACACAGCAGGTGAACTCAAGGCCATGGGATGTTAGAGAGAAAATAAGATCAGTATTCATTCACCTCATTCATTCATTCATTCACAAATATGACCCATATTTATTGAGGCCCTACTGTGTGCCCAGAACAGGTCTAGGTACGTAGGATAAAATAATAAGTAAGCAGCAGTGTCAGGGCTCTCAGAGAGCTTGTGGTCAGTTTGGTTGGAGAAGTGAAGTGAAGTGAAGTTGCTCAATTGTGTCCGACTCTTTGCGACCCCATGGACTGTAGCCTACCAGGCTCCTCCATCCATCCATGGGATTTTCCAGGCAAGAATACTGGAGTGGGTTGCCATTTCCTTCTCCAGGGGGATCTTCCCAACCCAGGGATCAAACCCAGGTCTCCCGCATTGTAGGTAGACGCTTTTACCATCTGAGCCACCAGGAAAGTCTAAAGAAGAAAACAAATAATTTCTCTTAGCATTAGGAGAGGAAAGTCAAGATAAAATGGCCAAGGTGGGGTATGCAGCCAGCTCCAGATAAGGGAGTCAGGGACCCTCTCTGAGGATTTCTTCTTGGCCAGATCTAAGTGTTGAAAAGGGGCCAGATGAGGGAAGATGGTCAGAAAACAGGAAAAAAGAAAAAAAAAGATTTATACCATACTTCAGATTCAAGTAATGAAGGTTTTCTAGAAGAGATCAAAGTTGGATGGGCTTTGTTCTTTGAGAATCCAGAGAGGAGACTTCGAATTTGTTGAAGAAGTACTTTAAAAATACCAACCTGAACTCCCACCTGACTTAATCTATCTGCGAGATGGCCTGGGCGTCAGGGATTTTAAAAGCTCACTGGGGACTTCGCTGTGTGGCCACATTTAGAATCACTGCTCTGCAGAGTTGTGTAATGGGCAGAGTCCTGCCACAGAAGGACGGACACTTTTGTTTTTGTCCTACTTCCCACAGAGCAAATGGGCCTTCGGGAGTGCTTAAGAGTTGCAGAAAAATGACTGTCCTGTGAGGTCTTTGTCGGATGCTCTCTTGAAAAGGTGGAAAAGCAGTGAAGCAGTGAGGGGTGGGGGCATGGGAAAGTTATGCTCCTGGTGAAAAGGATAAAGAATTTTCAAAACAGGAAGCCCCATCAGGAGGTACAGAAATATAAGAGTATGCTATATTTGTTCAGGGAATTGCTCCATCCAAGTTTTTGTATATCTTAATAGCAGTGAGAATCTGTATTTTAGAATAGATCCAGTGTAATTATGAAGCTTTTGGGTGTGAATGCTGGGGTTGAACCTCTTTCACAATATCATCCTTCCCTGGTCCTTAGTTGCCCAGAGCCCTCAGTCTGACTTTCAACCTTCATGGGTTGCTTTCTGAGAACTAATCTGTGATGTGTTTTTCAAACCAAATTAATTTATATTATAATGAAAGATTCTTAGACTTCTATATCCCAGGATTCTTAACCTGAAATTCACACAATTCTGGCAGTTTATGGTTGAGTGTCAGGGCAATAAGTAACTCATATAATAGTGGAAATTAACTGTACATACCTTTTTATATTTTTATGAAGATGGGGCCTATGGTTTCTTTTACTGAGTTCTCAAAGAACTGCAAGATATCAATAAAAGGTGCGATATTAAAACCACTGTGTAAAACCAAAACACTTTTACAGAGAGGTCAGAGCAGGTTATTAAGAAACATATTTTGCGTTAGATGTGCCTTAACTATACATTGTATGGTTTAATAGTTGAACTAGTCAATTATCCAAATAGTAATCAAATGTAGAAATACTTGGTGATATCCAGTTGTATTTGTAACTTATGATGTGACTTCTTTTTCTCTTTATTGAAGTATAGTTGATGTGCAATATTTGTGTAAGTTTCAGATGTACAACATAGTGATTTATCATTTTTAATGGTTATATTAAATTTATAGTTATTGTAAAATGTTGGCCATATTCCCTGTGTGGTACTGTGTATCCTTGTAGCTTCTTTATTTTATAGTTTATAGTTTACCTCTTAATCTCCCACCCCATCTTGTTCCTCTCTCCTCCCCTCTCCCCACTGGTAACCACTGGTTTGTGCTCTATATCTGTGAGTCTATTTCTTTTTTGTTATACTCACTAGTTTTGGCTTTAGGTTCCACATATAAATAACATACATTAATAGTATTTGTCTTTCTCTGTCTAACTTATTTCACTTAGAATAATATTGTCCAAGTCCATCCTTGTTTTTGCAAAGTCAAAATTTCATTTTTTTATTTATGGCTGAGTAGTATTCTATGTATGTATATATGTATATATGCAAACACACACACACACACACACACACACACACACACACCCCTACCTCTTCTTCATCTGTTCATCTGTTGATGGAGTCTTAGGTAGCATCCATATCTCGGCAACTGTAAATAATCTGCTGTGAAAATTGGGGTTCATGAATCTCTTTGAATTAGTGTTTTTGCTTTCTTTAGGATTAAATACCCAGCAGTGGAATTGCTAGGTCGTATGATAGTTCTATTTTTAGTTTTTTGAGAAACCTCCACACTGTTATCCATGGTCACTGTACAAAGTTACATTCCCACCGACAGTGTATGAGGGTCTCTTTGCTTTCCTGCCAACATGTGTTATTTGTGGTCCTTTTCAGTGATAGCTCTTCTGACTGATGTGAGGTGATATCTAAGTGTGGTTTTAGTTTGTGTTTCTCTGATGATTAATGATTAATGATGTGGAATATCTTTTCCTGTGCTGGTTGGCCATCTGTAAGTATTCTTTGGGAAACTGTCCATTTAGATCTGTCCTTTTTTAAACTGGATTGTTTGCTTTTTGATGTTGAGTTGTTGTTGAGTTGATGTATGAGGATGTAAGGGGATATTAACCCCTTATTGGTCTTATCATTTGCAAGTATTTTCTCCCATTTAGTAGATTAGCTTGGCTTTTTTTTTTTTAATGTGTTCACAAGATTTGAGTTTGGAATGAAATGACAGACCAAACTCAAAACCATTTTCTTCTGAGGCATGAGAATTTATCACTGAAGTTTCTTATTAGGATAATTTGAAACACAGATAAAATTTCAAGGAGGGGGGGGGAAATTCCATTCCTGTGTTTCCCTTTGAACAGAGTGACATTTCTTTTATAATGCTCTGGGTTTTATTCTCTACTCATGACAGGTGTCCATTCTGATTAATAAATGTTGCAGTCCTGAATGCTCAGAAGAGTGTAACCTGCCATTCTAGAAATAACAGGAGTAGAGGAACAAGACAGAAGGAAATTTAACTTGTATGCTAATAAAGTTCTTTTTGAATTTTATTAATATATATAAAAATTTAATAAAGAAGTATAATTGGTGTTTTGCAATTCTTCGGTGGCTCCAAACTAAGGTTTAGATAGTCTATAAACTTCTTTCCACTCAACATTCAGTCATGTTATTATTGTTTTAACTTTAGCTAGTTATTGTCCATATGAGACCTGGAATTATGAGGGACAGGGATGAATTATCAAAGAAAATCCCAAGCAGTGTGACAGAGCACATAACCTGAGGAAATAGTAGATAGACACATAGGTCAGGAAGTGGCAATAACTTCTGTGATTATTAATCTTGAATGAACCAAGCTCTACCTTCCTGGGCTTGAAACTGTTTATCATACATGTATCCATTCATGCATTCATTTCTTTATTCAATGCAATTAATTCCGTTGGCAATATAAAGTGACAAGTAGACTCTTCTTAATGGTTACCTTAACGGAATGATTTGCGTGGCTGTTATTTGAACTTTGATGTTGCTGCTAGATTCTGGTTCAATTCAGAATCATAGAAATGACGCCACGGCATAAACTGGACTGAGAGGAATGCTGTGAGTGAGAGTAATGGCTTTTATTTGTTCAGTGTAGGCGATAAATATGCAGAAGTGTTCCTGAGCCCGTGGTTGATGCTTACTCTAGATCACAGACTCTCAGTAACAAAAAGTTATGACATTACTGCTGCTGGATCACATTGGAGAGCAATCCCGTTTGGGACATATTACAAGCTGTTTGGATTTTATGTCCTGAAAATGTCTAACTTTCTTGATTATGTATTTCATTCCTTTGCCATTAGTTACAGTGCTAAGGATATAGCAATATTACACAACATCCATGTTAACTGANCTATAAGGTAGTACATTTTGTGTCACGTTTAGCCACAGAGTTTGTGGAAATTTGTTATAGCAGCAATGGAAAATTAGCACAGGGACCTCCCTGGTGGGCCCAATGGTTAAGACTTTGTACTCCCAATTCAGGGGTGTGGGTTCAATCCCTGGTCATCAGGGAGCTAAAATCCCACATGCCTGGTGGCCAAAAAGTAGAACATAAACAGCAGAAGCAATGCTGTAACAAATTCAGTAAAGAGTTTTAAAATGGTGTTGTGTTAGTCACTCAGTTGCGTCCGACTCTTTGAGACTCCACGGACTGTAGCCCGCCAGGTTCCTCTGTCGTGGAATTCTCCAGGCAAGAACACTGGAATGTGTTGCCATTTCCTTCTCTAGGGTAAACTCCCAACTCAGGGATTGAAGCCAGGTCTCCTGCATTACAGGCAGATGCTTTACCAATCTGAGCCACCAGGGAAGTGGTAGACATCAAAAAAATCTTAAAAGAAAGAAAGAAAGAAAGAAAACTAGTACAGTGCCACAGGGAAATATTCTTTGACATAGTCACAAGGATATAAATCAATAGATCAGAATCTTTTTCTGAGTGACTTATGTAGGCCCATGAATTTTTTTAGACTTTTACAGTCTGTCAAAGAATAATACTTGGAAGGTATTTCTTTTACTGCTCGTACGTCACCTACCAGCATAAACCTAAAAAGCTGACTAGTGTATAATTTCCATGTTGACGTTCCTTTGCATCATTTTAAAATAATGGAAATTAGTTTTTAAACACCACTTTATATCCTGCTTTTTGCAATTATGTGAGATTTTACAGATTATCCCACTTTGCAATGTTGTCTGGATATGTTGTTTTTAATGGCTGTATACTGTATTAAGAGATTTTGACCACATGTAACATTTATCTTTGTTTCCTCATTTAATCCGTTTTTCTACTTAAACGGCCCATGAACACAATTATATGATTTTCATATTATGGTCTGAATTTTTTTCCGGTTTCGACATCTTAATACGGGGTGAGCATCATTACCTGGAGTAAGTAAGTAGATCTAAGTTTTCCTGGGCCCACATTTTGGGAGTCTCTTTTAATAAAATGAATTTAAAATTACAGGTACAAAATTAGTTAGATGAATTTCTATTTAGGATGAAAAGGGAAATCAGCATACTTGTTTTCATCTTACTGATTGTGTCTACTTTCGGCTGTGCTGGCTCTTCGTTGCCGCATGCAGGCTTGCTCTCTTGTGACACGCAGGGTCTACTCTAGTCACAGCTCCCTGGCTTCTCATTGTTGTGGCTTCTCTTATCGCGGAGCACAGGCTCAAGGCGTCCAGGCTTCCGTGGTTGTGGCACACAGGCCCAGTTGCCCCCAGGCTTGTGAGATCTTCCTAGACCAGGGACTGAACCCATGTCCTCAGCACTGGCAGGTACATTCTTAACCATTGCATCACCAGGGAAGTCCAACATACTTTTTTAAAGTAGACAGATACCACAAACATCACAAAATCCAGAGTACGACAGAACTATAATTTTTATGATTTGGCTGTAAATGACTCTGTGTATATACATCAAGACTTGTTTCTTCCCAACTTTCCAAAGTTTGCAAATGAGGGTTGGGCCTTACGGAATACGTTCACTGTTATGACTTGGTCTCTGGCCTGAAGGCTCAATATTGGCATTTTTTGTTTCTTTTTCATTCAGGTTGCCATTTCTCACCTGAACCCCTTGTAGACCTCAAGATCTTCCAGCAAAATATAATGGTGACCTGGAGTCTTGGTTTCACAGTGCATAAAAAGCTAGATTTTTAGGTAATAGAAATTCAGAGTTACAACCCTTCTGACTATATTTCACCTCACTTGAAAAGAGATAAGGAAGCTGATCGAGGCCAGATTGAAGCTAAGCCTAAAATGAGCTGCGCCTACTCATTGAAAAATGTTCCCACACTCTAGAGCCTTTATTCTACCTTTAAAATGCTCTTGTCCATCTCTTCACAAGACTTTGGAGACTGGAGATTTTCAGAGTCTTAACGTGTTGATGTGAAGATAATACAAAAAGAAAGCCTTTTTCAAAACTTTCTTACCCTCAACGACTTCTCTGGGGTTAAAAAAGCAGACTTTATCTAAAACTGTTGGCCATGACAGATTAGGGATGGAGGGGATCATTGAAATCAGGAAGTGGGAAAGTTTGGCGGATTATCCCTAAAGCCTGGATCAGACAAGGAAATCAGCCAGAGGGAGCACAGATTTAAGTGAAGATGGGCACCCTCGGGTCAAGGGCCTGGGCTGGTTGGAGCAAAGAGATAGAACAAGAAGAAATGGGAGGAAATGTTTTAATGGATTGAAGACAGGATGGATATGAGTGGAAAATCTTTATTTCAGTGAATACAGGGCCTTCCTCCATGGATTTAGTTCTATATTCCTGGCACTGATCTAAAAAGGAAAAGACAAATTGAACCTAGAGTGAGGCTGGTGTGTGTGTATATATTTTCCTGTACTTGTGACTTAATTCTAAAGTCAATTAGCAATAATATGGTAATCTCTAACAGAGTAGATTCTGTTTTGCAGACAGATGAACAAAATGTGAATTCATTAATAATAGGTAATTTCTGTCATTGTGATTAACATTATTAATATGGATTTCATTCTGCATTTAACTTGTACATTTTAATCTTTTCTATTAAAAATAACTCATCATAAATTTGAAGAAGACTTATAAATTGATACAATAATGTAATCTGTGGTTTATTCATTTAACTTGACCCTGTGACAGGGTGATCTAATATTTAGTGTATGATCAACAATCTGTAAGAAATTTTTAGAGATTACCTCTTAAGTAATCCTCTGCTAGGATGATGAATACCTACTATTTCTTTCTAAAAGTCTAAAAAGTTTGTTAAATGAATTATCTCATATTTTCTTGTACTGAAATTGTTTTCTAATTTCTGTCAAAATACCTAATGCAGAACTCTATGTTATTTCTCATTCCACATGCAGAAACACTGTGTCATTATTTTCGAAAAGGAATGTAAATGCATTTAGTTGCTCTCTTCTATATGGTTTCCATATAGATTCCTGACTAGGTGACCCTATAAAATTATAAAACTCAGGTCTCCTGTTGATTTTTATCTGAGGATGGGTAATGAGTTTAGCTATGAGTCATTGCCGTTCCAAAGCTGTAAAAAAAATCATTGCAATCACACTTAACCTTCACACTGCATGGATCCAAGGCAAGACGAGACTGTAAAATGGACAGTTGATATGAGAACTTTCTCCTTCATGTTGGAGGAGATCATCAGGGTAGTCTACTGAATAATCTGCAGGTAGAACATTTACTTATTTTTTATTTTTATTGAAGAATAGTTGATTTACAATGTTGTGTTAATTTCTGCTGTACAGCAAAATGATTGTTATATATATATATAATTTATATTAACACAATTTTTATATATATTTATTCTTTTCTTTTAAAATATTTTCTTCCATTATGGTTTATTGGAGGGTACTGAATATAGTTCCCTGTGTTATACATTCAGAACTGATGTTTATCCATTCTGTGTATAATAGCTTACATCTACTAACCCCAACCTCCTACTCCATGCCTTCACCTCTCCTTTCCCTTAGCAACCATAAGTCTGTTCTCTTTGTCTGTGACTCTATTTCTGTTTCATAGATAGGTTCATTTGTGACATATTTGAGGTTCCACATGTAAATGATATCACATAGTGTTTGTCTTTCTCTTTCTGACTGGCTTCACTTAACATGATTATCTCTACTTCCGTCCATGTTGCTGCAAATGGCATTGGTTCATTCTTTTCTATGGCTGAGTAGTCGTCCACTGTGCATATATACCGCATCTTCTTTATCCATTATCTGTTGATGGACATTTAGGTTGCTTCCATGTCTTGGCTCTTGTAAATAGTACTGTTATGACCATAAGGGTGCTTGTATCTTTTTGAATTACCGTTTCCTCTGGATATGTGCCTAGGAGCGGGATTCGTGGCTCTCATTGGTAATTCTGGGCTTCCCAGATGGTGCTAGTGGTAAAGAATCAGCCTGCCAGTGCAGGAGATGTAAGAGATGCGAGTTTGATCCCTTAGTTGGGAAGATCCCCTGGAGGAGGGCAGGCAACCCACTCCAGTATCCTTGTCTGTGAATCCCATGGACAGAGGAGCCTGCAGGCTACAGTCCGTAAGGTCGCAAAGAGTCAGACACGGCTGAAGCAACTTAGCGCAGCACAGCACAGCACATGGTAATTCTATTTTTAATTCTTTGAGGAACCACCATACTGTTTTCCATAACAGCTGCTCCAGCTTAAGAATGTAGAACATCTTAAAGGAATGAAATCTTACTTTTTTGCATTTATACAATAGCCTTTTGAGTCTGTTTTAAATCTCATTCAAAATACCTTATTGATTAAAATAATTAAAGTAACCAATTTAATAAATATTCCATTAGGCTGATTAAACATGTCCCTCTGCACTCTATTGAAAATAGAAATATATACAGGGTCTTGTATTCATTCAGAGTAGTCATGGGTACAGGGTGACCCAGAGCCCCCAGGGTTCCTAGAGGTATTCTGGAGATATCCTGGAGGGATCCTAGAAAGGTTACTTTGGAGAGAGAAAAATCTGGATTTGTTGCTTTTCCATTACCCCTATCTCTTGCTTCTTCCAGGTAAATTTCACTTACATATGTATTATTTAGTAAGGATCTATTAATAATTTCATTTGGAAAAAAATGTTTTTGCTGGTTTCTTATTGCTGTTGCTGTTCAAACGTGAAAACCTTTGCTTTATGAAAGCCAACACTGTTTCTTCCCGAATTTATCTCCAGTTTAGGCAAACATTTACATTCTATGCTCTAATAACTACAATGCATTTCATTTTCCCTGCTCAGAGCCTTTAGTGTTCACCTGAAATGATTTAAAAATAAACTGTCACTCCAAAAGGAAAAAGAAGCGTCTGTGGATGGAGAGCTCAGGATTGTAGACATACCTAGGGTTGGTCACAGACTGAAACCCAAATGTTGAGGAAGAATAAAATTAAAAGAATAACTGTCCAGTGCTGCCATGGGGCTTGAACCGCTCTGCATTTTATTTCTCTTAAATCTGTGACTTTCCTGAGAGTTAGACAGGAGGGCCCAGCATCAAGGATTTGACCTCCCTTTAAATCCTGGGCGCTGCAATCAGCTGGAGCCACCCGCAGATTCTTTTGTTGATAAGTGACTCAGGAAGAGACAGGAACCCTCCCTCCCCGTCAGCAGGCTGCAAAAGAACTGAACTGCAGCCTGGTTCATGATGTGGCTAACAGTTACTCTCGTTTTTTTGTAGAGGGTGGCAAAGGCATTTTTTATCGTAATAAGGTGCAATCTGCGATCCTGCCATATACCAGATTAAAAGAGCTGCGGCTACATAAGTGCAGAGAGAGTAGAGGCAGGTAATTATTCAGAGATAATGCTTCGGGGACAGAACGTTGTCACCCATAATGGCCCCCTGCTGAGAGATAAATGGAGAGGCCGAGGCAGCCTACTTATTTTTTGAAGGCAGAGATGTTTTTTTGGTGACACAATTGCAGCTCTCGTGATTACCTTTCCTGTTTTACCAAATGAAAGGTTGTAGATTTTAATCATCATGTCTGATGGAGGGCTGATGTCGCAAAGTGACAGAAGGTGACAATAGCCTGCAGTGTGCAGCCTGCTTTAGTACACAGTCCTGGTGCAGGATTGGGAGAACCACTTGCTTATAAATAGGTAGATTGTTGGCTTATGCATCTTCTCAAATTCTAAATTAGTTCTGTTTCTGCCAGTTAAGACTTCATCTGTCTTTGCTTTAACGATGAAAATTCAGCTGGGAAGTGACCTCTGAGATGACAGATTTCATTCGATTTCGGGGATGACTCTGTTTCATCTATAGCTTGAGGGTTACCTGTAGGACTAGATGGCTCTATAACTGTGTTCTTTGAATGGAGACAGTCCCTTTCTCTGATCTTGTATTTATTAAATAAAGGACTTCATCATTGTGTGAAGTGGACAGAAACACTATTCTGCCCAACTTGAAATGTCTGAGCTGGCTATTAACCTATGGGACGGAAGCCACTTGGTAGATGGTTCAAGAGAAATTTGATGTGGTTTGTTTCCTTGCAGTCTATTTGCCTTGATCCTATTGTAACTGCTAATAACTGGTTTTTATTTTCTGAGCGTCACCAGTTTTTCTTGATTTTATGAGAACTTACCTTTGCCTCCTGTGATTTTTATCCTATTTCATCAAAATCCTTTTCTTTGTATATTTTTGGTAAAGCATCTGCCTACAATGCGGGAGACCAGGGTTCGATCCCCGGGTTGGGAAGATCTCCTGGAGAAGGAAATGGCAACCCACTCCAGTATTCTTGCCTGGAGAACCCAGGGATGGAGGAGCCTGGTGGGCTATAGTCCATGGGGTTGCAAAGAGTCGGACACGACTGAGCGAGCTTCACAAAGGAATAGAATATTTGCAACTAAAGCTTTTTATCTTGTACAAAACCAAAAAAAGTTCATCTGGCCCCACTGTGTGTTTGTATTTGTATCCTATCACGTATGCTCAGTCATGTCTGACTCTTTGTGACCCTATGGATGGATTGTTAGTCCTCCAGACTCTGTCCCTGGGATTCTCTAGGCAAGAATACTGGAGTGGGTT
The DNA here is from genome assembly GCA_006408695.1 of Aepyceros melampus. Classification (NCBI taxonomy): domain Eukaryota; kingdom Metazoa; phylum Chordata; class Mammalia; order Artiodactyla; family Bovidae; genus Aepyceros; species Aepyceros melampus. The sequence goes on along the minus strand of SJXQ01006238.1, from coordinate 172,724 downwards.
GCCGTGCCCTCCTCCAGGGAAACTTCTGGACCCAGGGATCCAACCCACATCTCTTACGTCTCCTGCATTGGCAGGTGAGTTTGTTGTTGTTTTTTACAGCAGGCACCACCTGGGAAGTCCATATCCTGTCATAATAATCATTAACTTTTACTGAGCATTTGCTTATGTTCTAAGGGCATCACATAAATTTATCATGAATCGTATAATGTTTTAAAAAATACTCAGTAGGTGTTCTCACTCAACCCAGGAAGAAATTGCACTCAGGGCGATGACTTGTGAAGGATCTCATAGCTGAATAATGGGGGGATTTGACTCAGTTGAGTTGAATGTCAATGCCCAGTCTCAAGCAAGGTACAAGGTGCCTTCACTGTTCAAAGTGTGGTCCTTGTATCCACAATAGCAGCATCACATCATCTGGGAACTCATCAGAAAGGCAGAATTTCAGACCCCACCCTAGACCTACTTAATCAGAATCTGCCTTGTTAGCACCATCCCTGGGTGACTGATATTCACCAGCAGGATTAATAAGAGCTGCACTGTTCCTCTGTTACAGGTCTGCCAACCTGTTTTGCTTCTGTTTAGGAGAGGAAGGGTTTAGAGAGGGTGTCAGGGTGAGTGATGATGCCTGCTTTGGAGAACTTGTGAAAAATTATAGCAGTGTCTCAATGTTGAGACTTTTCTCTTAGCACAGTGGAAAAACGATTCTTCTGGTTTCAGTGACAATGGGCAAAAGAGTGCCCAGGGAAAAGCCCTATGAAATCCTAAAAGAAAATAATGATAATAAATTCAGAAAGACTTATTGAGGGATCCAAGCATGTTTTTAAAATCCTTTCCTTTCCTAGCACCACATCTTTTAATTCTGGATCATTCTACTTCATGTCTTGGCACTGTATTTCTGCCCACTGGAAACACATTTGGGTTATTATGAGGGCCTGCCTTTCAGCCCTGATGGAGACAAATTCATGACTAAGGTGTGCTAGGCCCCTTCCAAGCTGGATGGTAAATTTGTAGAGGAAATTGAAATCTGTAACTCAAATACACTAGTAATGTACTTAACCTTTACAGTCTAAAATGCTTTCTCAATGTGCAACAAAGGAAGGTTGATATTTAAGCATTTTACAAATTAAGGTTTAAGAAGGAAGTTCCTTTTTTTATTTTGAAAGATTGTGTTAATTATTGACGAGGCCAGGAAATATACTTTAATTGGTTTTTCTTCATGGGATAGTATTTCAATTCAGTATTTTGAACAGACTCTAGAAGTAACATTTAAAAATCGGAAACTAAAAGTGATATATGCACCTCCTGAAAGAGAAGCCTAATTATTTTCATCATTTTTCATAATATTATATTTGTTGTTAACTTTAATTATTTGAACACTCGGTGGAAATGAAACTGATATTTCAGGCTCTGTGATGATTAAAGCTTCTGTCAGCTTTAATCTCCCTATCCTAATAGAATAAATTTGAGTTGGTGTGTTCAGTGAAATAACCACAAATTGAAACTTCAGAAACAGGTACCAGTGGATGAATGTCAATTTCTTTTCTCTTGACAGCTCTGTAGAAAGGGATAATGATGGGTCCAGAAAAAAGTGCTTACATCCTGATATAACTAGCATAGCCTGTTTCCTAGATTTAAGACATTCAGTGATGAAGCAGACCAGTGATTTTGTTGCTGTTGTTCAATCTCCAAGATATGTTTGACTATTTGCGACCCCACAGACCAATGATTGGCAGTAAGTAAGTAACAGTGTTGGGAGTAGAAATGTTATAAAAATGCCCACATTGAGAAAAAATTAAAATTAGCAAAAATTTATTAATTTTATTATCCATAACAAATCTAAGTCTTTTTCATAAATAGTGCCTGCAAATTCTTCATAATTTCTTTTGCTATTTAAAAATAGGCAACATTAGAACCCATAAATGTTCAGAGCCTTTCCCATAATCCTTGATCTGTGAAGCATTTTGAAAATGGCACAGTAATTTCATGGTGCAAAAAGAATAACAGATTTGTGGGCATTTCAGTGTTTTAAAGAGGACTTGTAAGTGAATAACAACTTTCATCAAGACAAGCAGCTGACCTTAAATGTTAGTCACTGATTGGCCTTTGTACATGAATGATGGGCCTTCTAAAGAATCAGTCACATCTCTTTCACCTAGTTTTTAAATGTACCATCTACTCCAGGAAACCTAGCAATTTCTAAATGCCTTGATTTTTGCTTTTCTTGTGAAAGGTTCTTTTTATTGCACACACAATGGCTTTCGTGTATTTCAGTGCTTTGTAAAGGTTTTTTAAAATACAAATGAAGGATTTGAATTTAAATTAAAACCCAGCTGCACACATTCTTATTAAAGTTAATTCAATTGTGGAGAAAAGCTAATCAGATATTTTCTTGTGTTGTTAATTTGCCTCTCCTCAGGCAATGAAAGCACATCATTTTTAAAAGAAATCATTTCAAGATTCATCCTAATTTCAAAAAACTGAAAAAGTCTTGGAACCAAGAGATTGGCTAATTAAATACTTTTTGATTATGATCTTAGTTTACTCAACAGAGAGCCAACGGGGTATCTTGAAACTTTACCTGAAATAGAAGACAAGATCTGAATGGAAGTCCTGGTTGGGACACTTTCATGCTATTACATAACCAGAGGTCATGTAACCTTTCTGATTCTCCTTTATCTTGTCTGCAAGTAAAGATAAGACTCTTGTTAGGATTAAATGAGGATTAATTGTGCAGTTTTCTGTTTCACTAATTTCTCTAATAGGTTTTATGGTTTACTTTCATTTTCACTGCTTTCGAAGTGTAGTCTGCGTTGAAGTTCACTTTCACTTACCTTTTTTCCTGGGGATTTTCTTTCTTTCTAGCTTTATGGCATTGTGATCATAAAACATAAATAAAGAAATCATGTTTTAGAATATTCGAGTGACTTTTATGTGATCTAGTGTGTCATGTGGAGGCTTCCCAGGTGGCTCACACGGTAAAGAATCTGCCTGCCAGTGTAGGAGATATGGTCAGGAAACCTGGGTTCGATCCCTGGGTCGGAAGATCCTCTCCAAGAGGAAATGGCAATCCACTCCAATATTCTTGCCTAGAAAATTCCATGGACCGAGGAGCCTGGTGGGCTCTAGTTCATGGGGTCTGGAAGGATCGGGCATGATCAAGCACACACATGTGATGTATAACGTCAATTTTGGTAAATGTTGTATGGGTGAAAGTGAAAGTCACATCCGACTCTTTGCAACCCCATGCACTATACAGTCCATGGAATTCTCCAAGCCAGAATACTGGAATGGGTAGCCTTCCCTTCTCCAGGGAATCTTCCCAACTCAGGGACTGAGCCCAGGTCTTCTGAATTGCATGCGAATTCTTTACCAGCTGCACCACAGGGGAAGCTCAAGAACACTGGAGTGGGTAGCCTATCCCTTCTCCAGGGGATTTTCCCCACCCAAGAATCGAACTGAGGTCTCCTGCATTGCAGGCCGATTCTTTAACAACTGAGCTATCAGGGAGCTCCTTTGTGTAGTTTAAAGAAGTTAGCCCTAGTAATGATTTTGTCCAGATCCTAAGTGATCCTGTTTAGATTTGATCTATCCAGGGTGGAAGAGTGTTGATCACTCAGTGGTGTCCAACTATTTGTGACCGCATGGTCTGTACCTGCCAGGCTCCTCTGTCCAGGGGATTCTCCAGGTAAGAATGGTGGAATTGGCTGCCATTCTCTTCCCTAGATGGTAGAAAGGAGAGTACTAAATTTCCCATAACAATAATCAATTTCTCATTTTGTTTCTAGTAGTTTTTTATATCATATGTATTGATGAACATGACATGAACAAAAAATTCATGACTTTATGTATTGATTAACATTCAAATTATAAAAGAACAATATCATATGACATTGTTTGTTTAGTTTCTTTATATTAAATTCTGCTAGGTCTGAAATTTATGCTACTGCTCTTCATACTACACGCTTGATAAATCTTCACCAACAGCTTTACTTTTATTCATTTTCTTGAGTCAGATTTATCTTTTATGGGCATCACATATTTGAATATTTGATTTTTAAAAATTTTTATTGAATCTGTGAATCTTTTAAGAGGGTCGAGATTAAACTATTTGAGTTTATTATCCTAATATATTTGGTTTTACTCCTGCCAACTTCTTTTATCCTTTTTCATGCCATTTTTTATTTTCGGAATTTTGTTTCAATGCCAGTATGAAACACATTGTATAGGTTTTAATCTCCAATGCTTTTCAAATGAATATATCTCTTTTTATGTCTCTGATTATCTTATAATATCTTAAAAACATTGTCAGTATGAATTTTTGTAATTATCAAGGTCTTCAGTTGAACGGTGTCATTTGTCTTTCATGAAAGATTATCTTCATTTCATTTTCCCCTCATCTTTACTCACTGGAAATTATTATTATAACTTTAGATTTTTAGAATTCACTAAATAAAATTAAATTATAACTATTTCATAGTGCTTCTGTTTCAAATAGTATTTTTGACATTTTCATTGAACTGTTTAACCCGATTTATAATAGTTATTAAACCCAACTACTGTAAGTAATGATTACAGTGCTTATAATTGGTCCTATTTCCCACTTTTCCTGTGTTTTTCTTAAAAGAATTTCCTCTGTGTCGTTTCCTTGAATATCGAAAATTATTTTTCTGTTTCCCCCAAACCTTAACATCACGTTCCCTTTAGAAATCTTTATTTTGAGTGATAACATTTTATCTAAATGTTCCATTTCCTTCTGATATTTTAATTATAATAAATCTGATCCTTTGTAGGTGATCCACATTTATTTGCCATCTGTATATTTAATTTCTATCATTATGTGAATCTCTTTTAATTGCATTCTTTCCCTGGAGCATGGTAAATCATTTGTGGCTTGATTTTGGGTTCAGGATTTCAAATAGGATTCAAGTTTCAAAATTTCAGGATTCGTAGACCTGATTTGGGTTCAAAATGCTTTTGTCAATGATTTTTCAGTGTCACTTTCGTACTGTTATGCTTGTTTCTTCCTAGGAAGACCCGTGATTCATAGATCGGATGGACCTACAGCTAGCATCATCTGCCAATAATTTTGTCTTTGTTCATTTCTTCTGCATTTTTATAGTATTTTTGACATTTTCATTGAACTGTTTAACCCGATTTATAATAGTTATTAAACCCAACTACTGTAAGTAATGATTACAGTGCTTATAATTGGTCCTATTTCCCACTTTTCCTGTGTTTTTCTTAAAAGAATTTCCTCTGTGTAGTTTCCTTGAATATCGAAAATTATTTTTCTGTTTCCCCCAAACCTTAACATCACGTTCCCTTTAGAAATCTTTATTTTGAGTGATAACATTTTATCTAAATGTTCCATTTCCTTCTGATATTTTAATTATAATAAATCTGATCCTTTGTAGGTGATCCACATTTATTTGCCATCTGTATATTTAATTTCTATCATTATGTGAATCTCTTTTAATTGCATTCTTTCCCTGGAGCATGGTAAATCATTCGTAGCTTGATTTTGGGTTCAGGATTTCAAATAGGATTCAAGTTTCAAAATTTCAGGATTCGTAGACCTGATTTGGGTTCAAAATGCTTTTGTCAATGATTTTTCAGTGTCACTTTCGTACTGTTATGCTTGTTTCTTCCTAGGAAGACCCGTGATTCATAGATCGGATGGACCTACAGCTAGCATCATCTGCCAATAATTTTGTCTTTGTTCATTTCTTCTGCATTTTTTAAATTATTGTCATTTTTATTCCAAATCACTGATGAGACTGATTTCCGCCCTCTTGTGAGTCTGCCCTTTCCTTTTCTCTCCTTAGAGACTTTAATGTTACAAATGTGCTTGGCTTTCTGTGTTCTTCTCCCCTTCTCACCCCGCTCTCTTATCTCAAATAGCTCTCCTGCATGACTTTTTTTTTTCATTGAAGCTATATCTCTTATTGCAATCAACAAAGAAAAAAAAAGATCTTGTAGGACTAAAAAAAGCTTTTAGAAGCATGTTTCTTTCTGAATTTGACCTGTCGCTGTGCTTGCTCTGTAGCTGTTCTTGCCATTCTGGGTGGTTTGCTCTATGCTCTTTAGAAATACACAGCGACCATCAGTTTGCTAAAGGCAAAGGTACCTCCTACAGTAAGGACATTTCTGAACTGTCTCCAGCCCAATATGTTTGAAAATTTTAATTGATCCTAGAACGTTTACAAAAATATTTACTTATTTTTTGGCTGCATCTGCTCTCAGTTGCAACACAAGGAAGGTTGAGTTGTGGTGCGGGAGCTTCACTCTGGTTGTGGACTGTGGGCTTAGTTGACCTGCGTCACGTGGGATCTTAGTTCCCCGACCAGAGACTGAACCTGTGTCCTCTGCACTGGAAGGCGGATTCTTAACCACTGGACCACCAGGGAAGTCCCCGATCCTTGAGCTTTTCTCCAAAAAGTTCACAAAATATCTCACAGAGCCTATGTTTCATGGAATTATATTTGACCACAAATGGCTAAAGATATATCATTTTATAAGCTGTAAATATTATGAGAAATCCTTTGACTGCTGTAATTATCTGCTAGTATTCATTTTCACTTTAAAGCCAATTTGCTATGATTTTATATTTAGATAGAGCTTCTTTACAAATGAGAAGAAATAGTGATGAAGAGTTTCCCAGGGTTTTTCCTTGTTTTGTAAAAGTAATATGTAGATGTTCAGTATATGTATATATATATATATNGACTGAGCGACTGAACTGAACTGAACTGAACTCCTCTGCCTTTTCTAAATCCAGCTTGAACATCTGCACAGTGTATAAAATATACAACTAATGAGAACCTACTGCGCAGCACAGGAAACTCTACTCAATGCTCTTTGGTGACTTAAATGGGAAGGAAATCAGGAAAGAGGGGATATGTGTATATAGCTGATTCCCTGTGCTACAACAGAAACTAACATCGCATTGTGAAGCAACTATACTCCAGTAAATTTTTTTTTAAGTAATGATTAGAATTTTTAAAAATGATGCTGAAATGATGAAATAAATGTATGAAAAAGAATGAATGGACACCATATATAACCAAAAGTCAAAGCTAAAATTACCAGTTTCTAGAAGAAAACATGAGACAATATTTTAATGACCTTAGGTTAGGTGGAGATTTTTGTAGGGAATGAAAGAACACAAAATAAAAATTGATAAATTGAACTGCCTCATAATAAAACGTCAACTTCTAGTTATTAAAAGATACTGGTTCAGTCAGTTCAGCTCAGTCATTCAGTCGTGTCTGACTCTTTGTAACCTCATGGACTGCAGCACGCCTGGCCTCCCTGCCCATCACCAACTCCCAGAGTTTACTCAAATTGATGTCCATTGAGTTGGTGATACCATCCAACCATCTCATCCTCTGTCATCCCCTTCTCCTCTCGCCTTCAATCTTTCCCAGCAACAGGGTCTTTTCAAATGAGTCAGTTCTTCACATCAGGTGGACAAAGTATTGGCGTTTCTGCTTCAACATCAGTCCTTCCAGAGAACACTCAGAACTGGCCTCCTTTAGGATGGACTGGTTGGATCTCCTTGCAGTCCAAGGGACTCTCAAGAGTCTTCTCCAACACCACAGTTCAAAAGCATCGATTCTTTGGCACTCACCTTTCTTTATAGTCCAACTGTCACATCCATACATGACTACTGGAAAAACCATAGCCTTGACTAGATGAGCCTTTCTTGGCAAAGTAATGTCTCTGCTTTTTAATATGCTGAGAGTTCCTTGGACTGCAAGGAGATCCAACTAGTCCATCCTAGAGGAGATCAGTCCTGGATGTTCATTGGAAGGACTGATGTTGAAGCTAAAACTCCAATACTTTGGCCACCTGATGTGAAGAGCTGACTCATTTGAAAANGCAAAGTAATGTCTCTGCTTTTTAATATGCTGAGAGTTCCTTGGGCTGCAAGGAGATCCAACTAGTCCATCCTAGAGGAGATCAGTCCTGGGTGTTCATTGGAAGGACTGATGTTGAAGCTAAAACTCCAATACTTTGGCCACCTGATGTGAAGAGCTGACTCATTTGAAAAAATCCTGATGCTGGGAAAGATTGAGGGCAGGATGAGAAGGGGATGACAGAGGATGAGATGGTTGGATGGTATCACCAACTCAATGGACATGAGTTTGGGTAAACTCCGGGAGTTGGTCATGGACAGGGAGGCCTGGCCTGCTGTGGTACATGGGGTCGCAAATAGTCAGACACGACTGAGCGACTGAACTGAGGTCTAGGTGCTGGTAATAAAATGAAAAAGAAAATCACATGTAGGATAGCTTATTCTCGATACATATGTCTGACATTTACTTACTTGTACTTAAAATGTATAAGCAACTTTTACTACTCAGTAATAAAAGATAAACAACTCAATTACATGGGGAAAAGACTTGATTAGACTTCACAAAAGAAGACATATGCTTGGCAAAACCATATGGGAAAGTATTCAGCATCATTATCAGGGAACTATTCATGAAAATCTCAGTCAGTTATCCACCCCTGTATAACCATTAGGTGGATGAAATCAAAGAGACTAAAAACAGCAGATGTTGGTGAAGATGGGAAGCCCAGAATTCTGATATTTTGCTGTTAGGAGTATAAAATGGAACACCTATAATTTGGAAAAAATATACTCTGTGCCACTTAGATGTTAACCCAAGGTAAGCGATGAATGTCTGCAAAAACAAACAAACAAACAAACAAAAAAAAAACTAATGGATAAGTAAATGGTGACAATTCATAAAATGAAATATTTCTCAACAATAAAAAGTAATACACACTACACATAATCATATGGGTTCTCTGGATGATATATGCAATAATATGGATCTATTTATACAACTTGCATCCTCATTCAAAAAATAATTTGTGGAGGAAAATGCATTCTTTTCTGTCTTGACCTTAGTTTTTTGAAAACAGATGGTCAAGTTTTCAATTTTGGAAATAAAAATGCTGCTCTTCTGAAATATTGATTCAGAAAAGGGCAACTTCTAAGTCACAGACTAAGTTCAGCCATCAGTTTAATTTCATCTGGTAATACTGTTTTTATCTCTGATGATTGCTGTCAAAGACAAAGCAGTGGTTCTCAAACTTTAACGTACATCAGAATCTCCAGGAGTTTCAGATTGGCAGGTCTGGGGAGGAGCCTGAAATTGTTCATTTCTGACAAGTTCCCAGAGGAATACCTCTGGTCCAGAACAGAGGAATACTGTTGGATAATGGGCTTTCTTGGTACTGGTTGAAGAGCTCAGAAAAAGAGTTAACTGTCCAGTTTGTATTTCAACGAGTGCATGAATATCAGAGTATGGTGGGAGCAGCTGCTGAGTCTTGAATTTCAAGGTGGATCACTGATCTGACCTTTATTTGAGTTCTGGTAAACCACTATAAGGCATACTCATAATGAATATCTACTTCTGGGCAAAATTTTGTTTCCATATCCACCTGGCCTTTGAAGAAGCAATTGTGAGCTGTTATTTAGCCATGTCACTGATTTATTTAAGGGGTGGGATGGTGTGGTAGATACAGTCCTTTCCATGTGCGCTGCCCTGTGACTTATAAGGATGTCTGGGGGTGGGGGGAAAGGATATTTACTCATTGGATAACAAGCTTAGTCATGTGACTTGTCTTGGCCAATGATAAGTGAGTAGGATATACAGTTCTAAGGAGCAACTCTAAAAGCCCTCCTCTGCTTTCTCAATTGTTTTTGTCCTCTGCCCTTAAGAGTGGTATTTCACAGAGAATGGCCATTCCATTGACCAGAATGAGAAAAATATGTGCAGAAGAGTTGTAGCCTACATGTAACCTGAGCAAGAAATAAACATCTGGTCTTCTATGGCAGTGAAATTTGGCGGCTTTTATTGCAGCAAAATCTAGAGAAAATTATTGAAATATTCCATACCTCACAGTTTATGCCAGATATTGGACTAGGCTGATTATATATATTACTTTGCTTTTAGTTACCACAATAATCCTGTTAGTTAGATATTTTTCCTTCAAATTATAGGGGAGAAAATAAGATTTACAGATTTAACCACATTAATTCTGGTAAGAGATTTCTTTCAATTATACCACAGCGTGGTAATACATAAAATGTTAAGCTATAAATAAATAAGGTTATGTGGGAAGGCGATCAAGTTTATCAGGAAATATGTCAGAAGAGGCGACTCATTAGAAAAGACCCCAATGCTGGGAAAGATTGAGGGCAGGAGAAGGGGGCAACAGAGGATGAGATGGTTGGATGGCATCACTGACTCAGTGAATATGAACTTGAGCAAACTCCAGGAGATGGTGAAGAACAGGGAAGCCTGGTGAACTACAGTACATGACGATCACAAAGAGCTGGACAAGAGTTAGCAACTGAACAGCAACAGTTGTTAGTTGAACCTAGGCTTCCCACGTGGCGCTATTGATAAAGAACCTGCCTGCCATGCAGGAGACATAAGAGAAGCGGGTTCAATCCCTGGGTCAGGAATAAGGAGCAACTCTAAAAGCCCTCCTCTGCTTTCTCAATTGTTTTTGTCCTCTGCCCTTAAGAGTGGTATTTCACAGAGAATGGCCATTCCATTGACCAGAATGAGAAAAATATGTGCAGAAGAGTTGTAGCCTACATGTAACCTGAGCAAGAAATAAACATCTGGTCTTCTATGGCAGTGAAATTTGGCGGCTTTTATTGCAGCAAAATCTAGAGAAAATTATTGAAATATTCCATACCTCACAGTTTATGCCAGATATTGGACTAGGCTGATTATATATATTACTTTGCTTTTAGTTACCACAATAATCCTGTTAGTTAGATATTTTTCCTTCAAATTATAGGGGAGAAAATAAGATTTACAGATTTAACCACATTAATTCTGGTAAGAGATTTCTTTCAATTATACCACAGCGTGGTAATACATAAAATGTTAAGCTATAAATAAATAAGGTTATGTGGGAAGGCGATCAAGTTTATCAGGAAATATTGTCAGAAGAGGCGACTCATTAGAAAAGACCCCAATGCTGGGAAAGATTGAGGGCAGGAGAAGGGGGCAACAGAGGATGAGATGGTTGGATGGCATCACTGACTCAGTGAATATGAACTTGAGCAAACTCCAGGAGATGGTGAAGAACAGGGAAGCCTGGTGAGCTACAGTACATGACGATCACAAAGAGCTGGACAAGAGTTAGCAACTGAACAGCAACAGTTGTTAGTTGAACCTAGGCTTCCCACGTGGCGCTATTGATAAAGAACCTGCCTGCCATGCAGGAGACATAAGAGAAGCGGGTTCAATCCCTGGGTCAGGAAGATCCCCTGGAGGAGGGAATGGCAACCCACTCCAGGATTCTTGCTTGGAGAATTCCACGGACAGAGGAGCCTGGCAGGCTACTGTCCGTGGGGTTGCAAAGAGTTGGACATGACTGAAGAGACCTAGCAAATCCCAGTATCTTAATCAATGGGCAACTACAGAAAATAAAACCTTCTCTACCAGAATTGGTGTTTCCATTAAAAGTTAATTAAATAAAATTTTACCACTCAGTGCAAAAACCTCCAGTTAAAAATGTTTATTCTTTAAAACTCTGAGTACTATTTACTTGGAAATTTTTTTGAAGTAAATAGGCTAGGATTTTGATGTTTGAAAGTTGAAACTAGATCCCAGTAAGATGAATGAATGGGGAAACGTTATTAGCCGGTTTTAGAAGCTTTTAGTTGAGTAAATAAACATGATAAACTTGATAAATAATTGAAGGTTTGATTGTTAGTGAGGCAGTAAATGAGGAATTCAAAGACAGTAAAAGGTCTGGAATCCAAGGTTTGTGCTTAGGAGGTCTGTGTTGATGAGTAAACTTGGGGTATTCAAGGTGAAGTACTTTCCCATTAAGATGGGAAAGATTCCAATAAAGATGTTTTATGAGAAAAGATTAGTGTATCTATTGGGCAAGGCATTTGGGACTAGCTTTCTCAAAAGTTTTATTTTTAAAATAAGTTTTTATAGTGCACCTGCTCTCTGCCAAGTGTTCTCAGTGTGGGTCGTATGCAGTAAACAGGAAATAAATCTGCTCTCACAAATCTCTTACATTCCAGTGGGAGAAACAAACCAACAGAAGGGACGATCTTTTGAAATCCTAAATACAATGAAGAGACTGTTAAGAGAGGACTCAGTGTGACTGTTGGGAGCGAGTGGTATTTGCCGGAAGGGGGAAGAAGAAGTGAAGTCGCTCAGTCGTGTCCGACTCTTTGTGACCCCATGGACTGTAACCTACCAGGCTCTGAGGAGCCTCTCAGTCCATGGAATTTTCCAGGCAAGAGTACTGGAGTGGGTTGCCATTTCCTTCTCCAGGGGATCTTCCCAACCCAGGGATCGAACCTGGGTCTCCTGCACTACAGGCAGACACTTTACCATCTGAGCCACCAGGGAGACTTGAATGATAAGGGGGAAGAAGGGATCAGCAGAAAAGGCCATGGGTGAAAACCTGCTGTTTGAGCTGAGCTCTGAATGAACTTGAGAGCTCTTGGATTGGAAGGAGATCAGTTGAGACAATCCTGAAGGAAATTCACCCTGAATATCATTGGTTGCTTAAGCTGAGCTCAAATACTTTGGCCACCTGATGTGAAGGTCGATTGATTGGAAAAGACCTGATGCTGGGAGAGGTTGAGGGCAAAAGGAGAAGGGGGTGGCAGAGGATGAGATAGGTTGGATGGCATCACCAACTCAATGGACATGAGTTAGAGCAAACTCTGGGAGATAGCAGAGGACAGGAGAGCCTGGTGGACTATAGTCCATGGGGTCACTAACAGTTCACAGGAGTTAGGAACTGAACAATAACAACAAGAAGTGAATGAACTAAGAAAGCAAGCTGGGAAAGGCTAGAAGGAAGAGTGATCCTGGCACCCCAGCGAGGGAAATTGCTTTAAGGCAGCAGTGAGGTTCTCATGTTCTGTGATGTCACCAAGGCCAATGCTTCCCACATTTAGAAAAAATATATAGATCCTTTTGAAAATAAGGGTGTGTGTGTGTGTTTCCAATGTTGGGCTCCTTTTAAAGAATTCATTTTATAGGCAGGTAGGCTCAATTTCTATTTTTATTTGTCTTTGTAGCTTCATGGGCATGTCTTAACTGTAACAGCTGTATTGGGAACATGTAAATTACATATTATATAGTCAAAAAGAAAATGAGAATGCACAATTATCTGGGAATTTCCTATCATTCATGCATACTTAAAAAAAATAATTTTGGTTGCCTAAATGATCTGTGCAACCTCAGCAAATAAGAGTTCCTCAAGCTTTTGTAGCACAAAATATTCTATGAAGCAAAAGATTTAGTCAGCAGCCTATCCCCACCCCACCTTCCCCAAAACCTCAAACCAAAGAAAATTAAACACATGTTAAATGTCTGGATAAATAAACCAAATAAAAGAAACCAAAATAATATATATTTTAATAGAATGAATAGAAATATTTTCTCTTTGAAATAAACTCCACTTTAATCATAAGCAAATTACTTATGTTAATTACAACATTATTTCACGTCATATAGTTACATGCAGTAAAAAAAAAAAAAACAAACCTCTCAAAGTTTATTTTAAAGGAGTATAATTATGTTGGTCTTCCCTGGTGGCTCAGTGGTAAAGAATTGCCTGCCAATGCAGGAGACACGGGTTCAATCTCTGAGCTGGAGAGATCTGCTGGAGAAGCAAATAGCAACCAACTCCAGTATTCTCGCCTCAGGAATCCCATGGACAGAGGAGCCTGGAAGGCTGCAGTCCATGGGGTTTCAAAGAGTTGGACATGATGTAGCGACTGAAAAACATGATTGTGTTATATATTCAGAGGTTAGAAATACTTAAAATGTGGCTCCATTTGAATTCTTGCTGTTGTATAAATACTTTATTAGTATAGATGGTGGGGACAGGGAAAACATCTCTTGATCTGATGCACTCAAGTAGAGAAGGTTAAATCTATAGCTTCTTATATATTTGGATTAGCTCCAATAATATAAACCATAACAGTATATACAAGTTAGTGATTACATGAGAATAAAGATCCAAAATCACTGTGGAAAGACTCTTGAGAGTCCCTTGAACTCAAAGGAGATCAAAACAGTCAATCCAAAAGGAAATCAACCTTGAATATTCACTGGAAGGACTGATGCTGAAGCTGAAGCTCCAATCCTTTGGCCCTCTGATGCATAGAGCCAACTCAGTGGAAAAGACCCTGATGCTGGGAAAGACTGAAGGTGGGAGGTAAAGGGGACGACAGAGGATGAGATGGTTGGATGGCATCACCCACTCAATGGACATGAGTTTGAGTAAACTCCTGGAGATGGTGAAGGACAGGGAAGCCTGGCATGTTGCAGTCCATGGGGTCACAAAGAGCTGGACATGACTGAGCGACTGAACAGCAATGAATATTATGATGGGCATATCAAGCCTTTTCTAATACTCTAAACACTCGCTGTGTTGATTTTTTACTTTCATATGAGAATCTGTAGAAAATCCATCCTAAAAATGCTTCAATATCTATATTCATCATAGTTTAATTTTGGCCTAGTTTGACCAGTATCTAAATAAAAAGTGGAGGAAACTATTACTGTCTGTCTAACCATCAACACCAAACCATATATCTACTTTAAGTGACATAGTTTCCAATGAACTATTACAAAATACACAGCCTTTAGGACTCTAAGAATTACTAATAACAGTTTACTCAGTGATGAGATTGAATGTGTTTTTCCCAGTGGGTAGGAGACCCACTCCAGTTCTCTTGCCTGGAAAATCCCATTGACGGAGGAGCCTGGTGTGCTGCAGTCCATGGGGTCGCTAAGAGTCGGACACGACTGAGTGACTTCACTTTCGCTTCTCACTTTCATGCATTGGAGAAGGAAATGGCAACCCACTCCAGTGTTCTTGCCTGGAGAATCCCAGGGATGGCGGAGCCTGGTGGGCTGCCATCTATGGGGTCGCACAGAGTCGGACAGGACTGAAGTGACTTAGCAAGCAACAGCAAGAGACCACAGTTTGATACTTTCCCTTCCATTTTACTGTTTTATATGATACATTGAAAAAATGCAGAATGTGTTTCCTTTTTAGTTTGTTCCTAATGTTAGCTAATTGATTCCCAATGGCAATTCAGAATAGAACATTTAAATCTAGAAATATACTTTGGGGAATCAGAAACCTTTACAGAGGCTTTTTAGTCAGGGAGAAAGGCGACTCTCTCATTAGGCAGTGCCAAGGGCACCTGTGCTTCTAATCATCAAATATGTATCTGCTTAGGGCAAAAGTTACCTTAGTTTACTGTCGTTTAATCTCATGATTCATTTCCAAGCTGAGAGGTCGTGCAGAAACCTGCACGACCTCTTGTTTAATGAAGGGACACTGGGAAGAATGTAGGGCTCCCCATAAATACAGATTCTCCCTATTTGATTGGAACTCTGTTCAAACATTAGATTATAGGCTTGTAAATATCCTACTTATATTTTCACCGATTTAAAAATTAATTGGAACCTTTTCTTTGACTTTCTTTAGAGACACTGAGTTCTCATGGTATGTAGGCAGGGTACTTTCTCGTGCCTTGAATCACTTAAAAATAGCTTCAGCGTGTGCTCTGCAGAGATGGGAAGGAGAAGTTATACACATCATGCTTCCTCACATCCTCTGTGTAATAAACTGGTCATGATTTTTAATACTTCAGTGTGTTCCAGCGTTTCCGAATTGATCTTGCTACATCTTGTGCTGGGAACAGCGTTCATGCTATTTGTTTGGGTGCCAAAGATTCAGACTGCTGCCTTGTTAAATTTTGTTCTAGCTGATACCATCAAATATGTTTTATGAAGAAATTGAATTAGAGTCATTTTATATATGATATAATTAAATAATCACATCCAACTTAATTCTGAAATTCACTGTTCTTGGAGGCTGATATTTGAATCTACTAAATCTAGACACTTGCATGGGTACAGGTTAAAATTTTTTCTTTTCATAGTCATAAAGAGTTTTATGTTTTGATCACAATATGACAAAATGGGAACGTACATCAGAAGTTGTTTAGAGCAGGCTTTGCTGAAACTGAATTTTCAGTACATGTTGACCTTTTCAGTGACTTATATAGTATTTTCAAAGAAAAGTATTTAAAAAATATTTCAATTCGATGTGTGCTGTATATATACATAAAGATGTGAATATATGTAAGCATATGTGTACGTGCATGGATTAGCTTTGAAATCAAATAGTGATGGGGGAAGCAAAGCCAGAATGATTGAACAATAATTTTAAAGCCATCAATCATTGTTATTTTGGCTGCATCACACAGATAGAAATATGCCCATTACTATACGCCAAGTACCTCTTTTACTCTTGGTTTTCATGGGAATTCCATATCTGCATAAAAAGTACATTTCCTGGGAATCGGTACTATATTTTCCCATTGTTCAACATTGCCAGCTCTCAAATTAACCTGATGTGATTTATCTGCTCATGACTCCGTTGATTTTGTGCAGGAACTTAGTTCTGTAACAAAAACAAATTCTCACTACTTGTGTTGCACCATTTAACTATTACTGAATGAACACTGATTAAAATAAAAGAGAGCCCTTTATTAAAGGAATATTCCTAGTACACAGCAAACTGTTGTGTGTGCTCAGTTGCTTCAGTTGGTCCGACTCTTTGCAACTCTGTGGACTGTAGCCTCTGTCATTGGGATTCTCCAGGCAAGAATATGGAAGTGAGTTGCCATGTCCTTCCTCAGATCTTCTTGATTCAGGGATCCAACTGGTGTCTCCTGCATTTCAGGTGGATTCTTTACCAATGAGCCACCAGGGGAGCCCCATAAATTATATTACCAAATATTAATGTAAGGTCCGTATAGTCAAAGTCATGGTTTTTCCATTAGTCATGTATGGATGTGAGAGTTGGACCAACAAGAAGTCTGAGCACCGAAGAATTGACACTTTTGAGCTGTGATATTGGAGAAGACTCTTGAGAGTCCCTTGGACAGCAAGGAGGTCAAATCAATCAATCCTAAAGGAAATCAACCCTGAATATTCATTGGAAGGACTGATGCTGAAGCTGAAGCTCCAATGCTTTGGCCACCTAATGCAAAGATCCGACTCATTGGAAAAGACCCTGATGCTGGAAAAGATTGAAGGCAGGAGAAGGGGATGACAGGATGAGATGGTTAGATGCCATCACCGACTCAATGGACATGAGCTTGAGCAAGCTCCAGGAGGTGGTGAAGGACAGGGAAGCCTGGCGTGCTGCAGTCCACGGGGTCACAAAGAGTCAGACATGACTTAGCAACTGAACAACAGCAATGTAAGCATAGAAGAAAGGAAGGATCTATAATGAAAAAATATGTCAAAAAATATTTTTACTTGTCATTCGTTAGACATAATTTTAGGGTGTGTTGAAAGGTAAAGCTAAACGTTTCCCTTTTCAAAGAAAGTCAGTGACATTATTGTGTAGACAATTTGGTAGGAATGAAATGTACTTTGCATGCTCAGTAGCTTAGTTGTGTCCAACTCTTTGTGACCCCATGGAAGACAAGCCACCAGGCCTCTCTGTCCATGGAATTTTGTCCATGGCAAAAATATTGGAGTGGGTTGCTATTTCCTGCTCCAGGGGATCTTCCAGACCCAGGGATCGAACCTGTGTGTCTTTTGTCTCCTTCATTGACAGGAGATTCTTTACCTCTGTGCCACTTAGGAAGCCTCCATACTACAGTTGATCTTAGCCAAAAAACCGAGAAGCAAAATGTACTTTAATGCCATATAAAAGTAAAGATATCATATTTGTCATTGCTACATAGTGTATATATTAGAAACTGCTGATGCCCTTAAGGGATAGCATTTGAAGAACAAAGGGAAGAGAATATGGTGTCACGTGTTATGAGTTGAGAATAAAATGAATTAGCATTTGGCATCTGATATTCTTTAATTTTCTTACTCAAAAAAAATCAGGCATTGCATTCATTTTGCGTAATTATGAAATGCAAAATGAGATAGAACTGGAAATCTTTCACAATAATTTCTTTTGGAGTTTTGGAATATTCTTTTGGAGTGTTCCCCCATGATAGAATTTTCTTTTGTTCTGAGATACATGGGATGAAATTGCTTGAACAAATGATATTTGAAGATACTGATGACTGTTTCACAAGAAGCACAAATACTCATATTTCCTTGTCATTGGGAATTAGGTGAGTCATCTTCAAATTGCTTCATATGAAATATGATCAAGTCAATTATTTAAAATACAGCCTATAGATATTCCTGAAACTGTATTTAATTCTTTCTTTTTGAAAGAAATTAAATACTTACTTTTAATATGTTTTCTAAAACAAATTGTTTCAAAACAGTGAATAGGTACAAGATTTCAATCTGAGTTTTTAGGTATAAGGAAGGCTCATTCTTCCTGGCTTTTCAGTTTTCATTTTACTTAAGTTGATGTTATTCTTCTGCATTTCATGCACCGTCTTTGTGCCTTTCTAACTACATCATTTCATTGGATGCTTTCAACTTTTCCCAGCATCTTTTTTGTTGTTGTTGTTTTTGAAATATTTTGCACTTGCCTCCTCTCTAAAATGCATTAATGCAGTTTCATTTAAACTTCAGATCATCCAATTATTAGAATAGCACTATGTAGACAACACATGAAGAAATGAATCATTCACCCATTTCCTGTCTTTTGTCTGCTTTCCTGATTAAGGGTTCAATAAATTGCTTCAGCTCATAATGACTATGAGAGTTAAATACTATTTTTATCCATTCAGCTGGGTTTTAAATACAGCATGTGGACCCGTCATTCTGTCATGGGCAGGAACTCTGGAAATTCTTGACAGCTTATAATCTTTCCTACTCATATTCACAAGTAAAAATGATTATACTTAAAAGCAGGACTTTACACACTAATTTTTAAATCAGCTTTCAGAAAGGCAAGAACCCCATGAAAATCAGTGCCCTCTTTTCTTTTGCAAAAGTTTTTATCTCAGAGAACAAAGCATTTAGCATTTAAGGATTTAATGTATTAAATGTGTTACTTTGTCACCATTTAAATAGAATATAAGAAGTCTATTTGTGATAACACTTGATTTACTTATATGTAGATGTTCTAAGATTTAAATCCATATGGATTTAAACCCAAATTTGAATCCATATGGAAGTCTGTGTGGTAGAAAATATTTCCGCGTAAGGAAAAATGTATAACATCGTGACCCATCAATATACTTTTGTAGTTAACTAATTTATTTTTAGCTGTGCTGGGTCTTGGTTGCTGTACGAAGGCTTTCTCTAGTCGTGGCGAGCAGGGGCTCTTGGGAGCACAGGCTTCTCATTTTATCGGCTTCTCTTGTCGCAGAGCACAGGCTCTGGGCTTTTGGGCTCCGTAGATGGGCACTTGGGCTCAGCAGCTGTAGCACCCAGGCTTACTCGCCCCACAGCACGTGGGATCTTCCCAGAGTAGGGCTCAAACCTGTGTCCCCTGCGTTGGCAGGTGGATTCTTAACCACTGGGCCTTCAGTTTAATCTAAATCAAACCAAGCCATCTCACTGTTTATCCTTTACCCTAATATGTATTTTTTTTCATAGCACTTTTATTACCTGAAAACATATATATATGTGTGTATATATATATATATATTTTTTTTTTTTTGCTTACTTCTAAAAGTTGATTTTAGCCATTAGAATAGAAACTAAAGAAGCGAGCACATGTTTCTTATTTAGATCTAGCAAGCAATGGCACATCAAGAACTATGGTGTTACTGTGATGTCCCAATGGATAGCTGATAACTGACTCACTGACTCAATGAATTGAAAAAATCCATTACTTACTTAGTTGTTGTTCAGTTGCTCAGTCATGTCCAACTCTTTGTGACCCCATGCCAGGTTTCCCTGTCCTTCATCATCTCCCGGAGTTTGCTCAAACTCATGTCCGTTGAGTTGGTGATGCCATCCAACCATCTCATCCTCTGTCGTCCCCTTATCCTCCTGCCCTCAATCTTTCCCAGCATCAGGGTCTTTTCCAATGAGTCAGTTCTTCACAGCAGGTAGCCAAAGCATTGGAGTTTCAGCTTCAGCATCAGTCCTTCCAATGAATATTCAGTTAATTCAGTTAATTTAGTAGGAGTATACATTTTGCTACTGAATACTTTCCATACGTGGCATCTATGGCTAAAGGTATTGACATTGAAATAGTCACTGAAGGATATTACCATGGACTTTTATTATGAGTCAATGCATTTTCTTTTTAAAAAAATGCATTTATCTATTTTTGATGTGGACCATTTTTATAGTAAAGACTTTGTTTGTAGTTTTGCTGAATTTGTTATAGTATTGCTTCTGTTCTGTGTTTTGGTTTTACAGTGAGAAGCACTATAACTTCTTAATCAATATCAAGTTTTTTCTCCTCTTCCTGGGTTGTTACCTAGCGAGCCTTTAGATTCGCCCCCAGAGTGTTTG
Organism: Aepyceros melampus; assembly: GCA_006408695.1. NCBI lineage: Eukaryota > Metazoa > Chordata > Mammalia > Artiodactyla > Bovidae > Aepyceros > Aepyceros melampus. Next base: position 152,283 of record SJXQ01006238.1, on the reverse strand, counting down.
CTCCATTTCTACAATAGAATCAATATCTAGATTTCTAGAAACTCTTGAAAAAGCAGTTGTGGTGCCACTGACCCAGATCCCTGATGGCTGCAGGAGCACTGGAGTGTTGTTCTCTGCCTAATGAAAGCAGCTAATAATGATCAATGCCGACGAGTGTGTGCTCAGTGGGAAGAATGGAACTTCTGGATGTTGTTCTCAACTGTCCTCTAGATCGATGTATTTCCATTGGCTTAATCTTCCTTTTTTTTTTAACATCCACAAAGGTGTGAACTTTAAGCACCATCTGGAGAAAAAACGTTTGTTGTTTGGCACTAATTTAGGGTATATTCTACCACTCCACTGAATTTCTCAATGAATAAAGCACTCCTATGGTAGCTGGTATAATTGCTTTCTCTAGTTGGAGTTCAGTAGTGAAAAAGATTATTTCTAGTATGAAAAAGCCTAAATATTATAGGAAAAATACAAATATGCTAAAAAGAATCATCGAAGGATTTAAACAGTTTTCTCAAAGGAAATAAAATAATGAAAAATGTATACATAAAAATTCCTTTGAAATGGAAATTTAAGCTTGTTTGTAAATTGGAAGGATTTTCTTCATGCAATTCAGTGTTGAGATAAGGATTCACTATAAGTAACCAGGTGTGACTTAGTTTCTTAGGGTAATTTACCAGTGTAAATTCTGAGAGCCTCAAATATTTATATTCCTGACCCAATACTTTTATTTCAAAGAATTTACCTAAGCAAAAACCACAAAGATGCAAAGATTTCTATATATAAAAATACTTCTCAATTTTATTCCAATAGTGGGAAAAGGAAGACAATTTAAATATCTAATAATAGAATTACATGATTAAATGTAAAAGAATGAAGAGCCCACACTAAAAAGTAAAAGTATTCAAAGGATAAATGAAAGATATGGACAGTGTTCATGATACACGTAGAGTAAACTGGTTAAAATATATCCACAAGTAGGTCAAATGGTAAAGAATCTGCCTGCAGTGCAGGAGACCAGCGTTCGATCTCTGGGTTGGGAAAATCCCTTGGAGAAGGGAATGGCAATCCACTCCAGTATTCTTGCCTGGAAAACCTCACAGACAGAGGAGCCTGGCAGGCTTACAGTCCATGGGATCAAAAAGGGTTGGAAACGACTTAGCGACTAATATACCTAACTCACACACACACCTCAAGTTTTATATTATATATATTATATACAATCTCTTTAAAACAAAGAGTAGAAACAAATAAGCCAAAAATGTATAAGTGCAAACTCTGAGTGATAGACATATAAATTGTTATTTTTTTATTTTCTAAGTTTTCTTCATTCAGTCACTAAAATGTGATGAAATACCTTGGTTTTTGTTGTTGCTCATTCGCTGTCGTGTCCGAATCTTTGCGACCCTATGGACTGTAGCACACTAGGCTTCCCTGTTGTCCTTCACCATCTCCCAGGATTTGCTCAAATTCATATCCATTGAATCAATGATGCCATCCAACTATCCCATCCTCTGTCATCCCCTTCTCCTGCCTTCAGTCTTTCCCAGCATCATGGTCTTTTCCAATGAGATAGCTCTTCAAATCAAGTGGTCAAAGTATTAGAGCTTCAGTATCAGTCCTTCCAATGAATATACAGGGTTGATTGTCTTTAGGATTGACTGGTTGGATCTCCTTGATGTCCAACGGACTCTCAAGAGTCTTTTCCACCACCACCACCAAAAGCACCTTGGTTAGTATGCTTATTATTGTATCTTGCTTAGCATGCTTAACAGTTTCGCTGGTGGCTCAGTGGTAGAGAATCTGCCTCCAGCCCAGGAGACATAGGAGATTCGAGTTCAATTCCTGGGTCAGGAAGATCCCCTGGAGGAGGAAATGGCAACCCCTTTCAGTATTCTTGCCTGGAAAATTCCATAGACAGAGTAGCCCGATGGGCTATGATCCATGGGTTCTCAAAGAGTCAGACACAACTGAGCACAAGAATAATATTTACATTTAGCATGTTTCTTATATACACTGAACTATTCAGAAGGCAGTTTCTAGGACTAATGATAAACTACCACAGGATTATAAGAAGAGTCTTTTAGATTTCTATTTGCCAAAATATAGAAATCAATCATGTTAAGCAGGTGATTTATTAGTAATAGAAATAGTTACCTACATTAATATTTTCTATTTTCAAAACCCTCTGTCATGAAAATAAATTTGTCTGTAATTAATTTGTAATAAAATACAAAATTTTGTGTGGCAAAAACTCACTATAAACATTTTGTAAATTACTAAATTATTCTGTCTCTCACTATGATTAAATCATTTTTAAAAAATATTTGTTCATTTAGCTGCATTGGTCATTGTTGTAACATGAGGAGCTTTGATGGTAAAGAATTTGCCTGCAATGTAAGAAATCTGGCTTCAATCCCTGGGTCAGGAAGATCCCCTGGAGAAGGAACTGGCAACCCACTCCAGTATTCTTGCCTGGAGAATTCCATGGACAGAGGAGCCTGAGCAGGGCTGCTGTTCATGGAGTCACAAAAAGTCAAATATAACTGAGCACTAACACGCTCACTTGATGAAGGGTCTTTAGTTTTGGCATGCCAGGTTTAGTTGCAGTGTTTGGGATCTAGTTCCCTGACCAGGGATTAAGCCTGGGCCCCCTACATTGCCTGGAGGAGGGCACGGCAACCCACTCCAGTATTCTTGCCCGGAGAATCCCTAAGGACAGAGGGGCCCGGTGGGCTGCAGTCCGTGGGGTTGCAAAGAGTCAGACACAGCGGAGCAACGGAGCATAGCACAGCACAGAACCTGCGCTGAGAGCACAGACTCTTAGCCACCAGACCATCAGGAAAATCCCTGAATGGTTTTAATAGACCAATGCAGTGGCCAAAGAGAAAGCGAAACGCTGCATCAGTTTAAAAATATCAATTTGAAGGAGTTGGAATGCTGTTAAAATGGCCAGGGCTTGAGAAGCCAAGATCTCATAGAAAACAGAAGAAATCTGCTGTGAACCTGCTGTCCTATGCAATGCTTTCCCCTCAGACTATTTGCTAATTTTCACCTTGTGCAGGGAAAGACGGGGAGAAGCCAACAGAGGGCTTGGATATAAGGAGAGAAGACATTTGCACTTTAGAATCTTTAAGGAATGGAGACTGAACAACGTGGAATCTGCCAAGACTGGTGGAACTTGTAGGATCATGATCTTGGAGATAACGGAGGTGCAGAAAAGGGAATCAAATACGACACCTTAATTTGTCTCCAGGGGCTTCCCTGGTGGCTCAGATAGTAACAGAATCTGCCTGCAATGTGGGACACTTGAGTTTGACCCCTAAGTCCATTAAGATCCCCTGTCACTCCAAGGCATTTGCTCATTCTGAGCAGTGAAAGATTAAAGACCAAGAAGCCAAGAACAAAATGACTAACTAATTAGCACTTTAGAGAGTTGTGTGGTGTTCAGGAAACAAACACTGGATTTCAGGGCCCACTGAGAGCATGGATCGTAAACATATACAGAGGTGTAGGAGAACTAGAGAGAAATCAGACCTAACAAAGGCTGCAACATAAGTCAGCTCAGCCCTTGACTGGACTGGGGAGAGCCAGCTCTGATTTGGGCATCTGCTAGAAAATAAGACAAAGGATCTCAGGAGAAGTATTTCACAAGAGTTTCTTCAGTGTCCTGCAGTTAATTAAAATGTGTCAAAGCAAACCAAAAAACAACCAACTAGGACCATTTGGAAAACAGACAACAGAAACAGATCCAGAGATGCTCCTGGAATAGATATATATGACCTGTGTTTTAAGAAAAGAGCCTGAGATTAGGAGCAAGATAAGGGTGCCAAACACAGTTTAGCGCAAATTGGAGAAGGCAATGGCAACCCACTCCAGTGTTCTTGCCTGGAGAATCCCAGATACAGAGGAGCCTAGTGGGCTGCCATCTCTGGGGTCACAGAGTCGGACACGACTGAAGTGACTTAGCAGCAGCAGCAGTCAGTACCTAAAGACAATAAAATTATAAAAAAGACATAAGAAATGAAAAGGAATAAAACTATCATTATTGACCAATGACATGAATATCTGCTTATCTAGATATTCAAAAGAATTTCAGGCTAACTATTAAAAGTAATATTTCAAAAATTCCTAGAAAGCAAGAATCTAAGAAAATACAAGTTTTATAACTTTATCCCAGCAACAATGCTAGATGCAAGAGTATATTCTATGTGATTCCATTTAGCTAAATTTCAAAAAAATAGGTCTAATATAGTAGTGATAAAAGTTAGATTGATAGATTTGTCTAGGGATTGTTGAGGGGGACAAAAGAGGAACATCTGGAGGTTCAGATAATGGTATATGTCTCCATTTGTGTTTTGCACGAGTCTGTTCACTGTATGAAAATTAATAAGTCACAGGTCCATGACTGGGCAATTTTCTGTACATTTATATAAAATGACTTAAAAATTAATACACTAAAGTATGAGACACCTACATAAAATTTCAAATATTGAAAAGAAGGGCCACAATTAAAATTATGATTAATGCATTTTTCCTCTTAATAAAGAAGAGTATACATATGAATCAAGAAATACATAATTTTAGTTTTAGAATCTTGTAGACTTTCGAGCATCTGTTCACTTTCATTCTTCACAGGTCTTAAATTTTTATAGAAATTTAGACCTGAAAACACATCTATTTCTCTGATTCATATTTTTATGGTAAACTCTGAAATGAGACAATTGTTGTGAACCCAGGAAATTATTCAGAGTGCAAGAGATGTGTCTTCATATTATTGATGGGGAAGAAATAGCCAATAAAGTCCTAAAATCATCAAATTGCCTTGCCACCTTGTTTACATGATAATTCATGTTAAATATTTACGTTTTTACTTGGATATTTCAGTTGTTTTCAATTCAGTCAGTTCAGTTCAGTCGCTCAGTCGTGTCCGATTCTTTGTGACCCCATGAATCGCAGCACGCCAGGCCTCCCTGTCCATCACCAACTCCCGGAGTTCACTCAGACTCATGTCCATCGAGTCCATGATGCCATCCAGCCATCTCATGCTTGGTCGTCTGTCGGAGGCCAGCATGAGGAATCCCACTTGTGACGGAGTCACGAGGCACACTCAGATGGCAGAGCAATCTGAGTCATCGGATTTCTCCCTGATTTTTCCTGAGCATGTGCCCCAATAATAAAAATTTGTGCTGTATTTGTCTGTCTCTCCACTGTTCTCTGCCAGTTTCTTGGAAAGAGTTAATTCAGAGTCTTAGCTTCCTGCATTTGAAAGGAGTATTGCAGCCCAACCCCCCTTTTGATAATACTCTATCCTGCCTAAACAGGTTCCCCTTACCTTTTACAAGCTTGTGAATTGCTCGCAACCCCCAGCTGTGAGGGGCAAAAGGGCCTTGAAGTGTTTTAAAGTTACAANTGACATACTCCTTTTCCTATTTGGAACCAGTCTGTTGATCCATGTCCAGTTCTAACTGTTGCTTCCTGACCTGCATACAGATTTCTCAAGAGGCAGGTCAGGTGGTCTGGTATTCCCATCTCTTTCAGAATTTTCCACTGTTTATTGTGATCCACACAGTCAAAGGCTTTGGCATAGTCAATAAAGCAAAAATCGATGTTTTTCTGAAACTCTCTTGCTTTTTCCATGATCCAACGGATGTTGGCAATTTGATCTCTGGTTCCTCTGCCTTTTCTAAAACCAGCTTGAACATCTGGGAGTTCACGGTTCACGTATTTCTGAAGTCTGGCTTGGAGAATTTTGAGCATTACTTTACTAGCGTGTGAGATGAGTGCAATTGTGCGGTAGTTTGAGCGTTCTTTGGCATTGACTTTCTTTGGAATTCACATCTGGAGGGCTGGGATTGCTGGGGATTGTGACAACCTTGTTTACTGATATGGTAGGAAATTTTCCGTTTCTCACTTGTTGTGGTACATGCCTTGTTCCCAGGCATGTGGAATCTTCCCCAAACAAGGATCGAACCTGTGTCCCCTGCATTGGCAGGTGGATTCTTATCCACTGTTCCCCAGGGAAGTCCTCAGTCAGCTTCCTTAAGATGAGTATTTGGCAATCTTTGACAGGCAGACTGTAGATCTGCCTTTCTTGGGAGCCAGTTACCAGAGCTTTACTAGCTCCTTTGGCTGTGCCATGTTTGATTCTTCATGATTAGTGTGGCCTTGAGTTGGTGTCCCTGCATTTGAAGAAACAAACACCTCTTCCAGTCTTGACATACTGGTTTTGGCATGTGAGAACTTTCTGTCAGCAACCCAGGCTGCCAGGACTACCACTAGAATCAGAGTTGTGCTGGATTAGAACTGGTTTTGAGACTGTCACTGAGTCATCTGCAGTGGGTTTGTGATTGGCATGTTTGATTTCAGAGGCTCAGGTAGGCATGGATTCTGTCCAGTCCTTGGATGGATGAGACTCTCTCTAGAACCTGGTTCTGTAAGGAGGTGCTGGGAGAGGGGTCTGCTTTAGGATCCAAGGTCAGGCCCTCATTCAGCGAGCCTATTACCAGGTGTGGCTCCCACCAGGTCCCTGGGAGGCTGCTGCGTAGTCACTGGATGAGTCCCTGGGTGGGTGACTGGTCCTGGACCATGGCTGATGGAACCCCAGGACTTTCAGGTTCAACAGCCAAGACTGAATTTTGTATCCCTGGTTCCAGAGGCACAGACGAGTGTGGCCTGCTGGGTCCCTGGCTGGGCTGGATGGTTCCCTGACTGTGACTGGAAGGACCAGAGCCAATTCTAGGATCCTTTCTGCATCTCCCAAGGTACAGATGTGTCTCCTGCCAAGTCTCTGTTCTGGCAAGACTGCTCACCGTCTGTGGCTGGAAAGGGCTGGAACCCAGTCTAGGGCCTTTCAGGATCTCCAGAGTCGCACATGAAGTGTCTTCTCTTGGGTCTCTGAGCCAGTGGGCCTGTCTGCAGACCATGGACAGGATGAGACAGACCCTATTTTAAGGCCCTTTCAGAATCTATACTCTGAGTAAGTTAGGTGGGTTTTCCTCCAGGGGCTTCTAGGCAGGGGCTGTAGGCCGTTCACAGGCTAGTTTAGGGCTCACTAGTTCTCTATGCCTATTATCTGATGCGTGGGGGAGGTTGACTCTGCCTGGGTCCCTTGGCATATGGTGCTGGTGACAAGACCAAGCTAAATGGGACTGTAACCAAGTCCTCGTGGTTATGGAGCTGTTTCTGGGTCTCTAGTTGGAACCGTGATAGCTGTGTCAGCCACCTGGGTATGCACCTGCCTTCTCAAATGGTTCTCCCAGGTCTAGGGCTGCCCTGGGCTTCACAGTCTTCTTCCTGGATCTGAAAGCTTCCACAAAGCGTTTTTGTCTATGGATGGATGCCAAATAATTATTCAGAAGGAATATGAGAGGGGGACCTCTTATTCAGCCATCTTTCTGGTGTCACTCAAGATGTTATTTTTCAAAGGTATTAAAAATCATTCTTAATGTTTAACCTTGTGCTATTTTGCAATAATGGAAAATTGAGAAGCACACATTTAACCACAGATGATTAGCTAAATAAATTACAGTGCTTTGTAGGTTAGAATATTATGTACCATTAACAATGATACTGAAGAATATTCACTGATTTAAAAAAATGTTTAAATGTTTATAGTAAAATGCTACATAAAAATCCTGATAGAAAATACTGTATAATTCATACAGAGACAGAGAAAGAAATGGGGAGAAGAGAAAGAGAGAAAGTAAGTAAAGGCATATACAGAGGAATGTTATTTTAAGATGATAATTGAATGTTGTCCCTGTGGATAAAATTTAATTTAATTTAATCTTTACCCCAAAGATCTACTTCCTTGTCTAATGTGGTTTCTTCCAATACCATGCCCCAAGTTTTCAAATTCACCATCCATCCCCTAAAACCTTCATCCTCCAAATCACCAAGCAATAACTCATACTACGTGTGTGTGTGTGTGTGTGTTAGTTGCTCAGTCATGTCCAACTTTTTGCAACCCCATGGATCATAGCCCACCAGGCTCCTCTGTCCATGGGATTCTCCAGGCAAAAATACTGGAGTGGGTTGCCATTTCCCTCTCCAGTACTAAGTGTGAATGATTCTTAATCCTCACAGTATATTAATAGTTGTATGTATGTATATATTTTAAAAATAAAGTCTTGAGATTTTAAACATTTTGGCAATATGTGTAGAATTTCAGGCACAGAGATGGGTAATTTAAAGACACACCAAACTCTCTTGCACTGTTGATGGTAATGTAAATTGATACAGCCACTATGGGAGACAGTATGGAAAGTCCTTTAAAAACTAGGAATAAAACTACCGGGCAACCTAGCAATCCCACTTCTCGGTGTACACCCCGAGGAAACCAAAATCGAAAAAGACACATGTAGGCTAGTGTCCAGTGCAGCACCATTTACAATAGCGAGGACATGGAAGCAACCTAGACAGGCATCAGGAGATGGATGGAAAGAAGCTGTGGTACATATATCTGTGGAATGTTACTCAGTCATAAAAAGGAAAGCATCTGAGTCAGTTCTAAGGAGGTGAATAAATCTAGAGCTTATTATACAGAGTGAAATAATTCAGAAAGATAAAGACAAATATGTATATTAACATGTATATATGGAATTTAGAAAGATGGTACTGATGAATCTGTATGCAGAGCAGCAATGGAGATGCAGACATAGAAAACAGCCTTATGGACAGGGGTATGGGGGAGGAAGCAGAGAGGGGGATGGATGCAGAGAGTAGCACAGAAACATGTATACCAGATGTAAACTAGATAGCCGATGGGAATTTGCTGTATGTCTCAGGAAACTCAAACCGGGGCTCTGTAACAACCTGGGGGGGGTGGGAAGTGGGAGGGAGGTTCAAGAGGGAGGAGACATATGTACACCTATGGCTGATTCATTTTTATCCACAGCAGAAACCAATGCAAATTGTAAAGCAACTATCCTCTAATTAAAAATAAATAATTTTTTTTTTTTAAATAACACACCAAGGGGACTTTCCTGGAGATCCAGTGGCTAAGATTGTGGCTCCCAGTGCAAGGGGCCCGATTTCTATTCTTAGAGAACTAAGTCCCACATGCAGAAACGAAAACTTGATGAAGACTAATTAATTAATTAATTTAAAAAAATAGAACATGGCAGAGAGAAGGAGGTGAAGGAATGCATTTCTCATTCACAAAAATAGCTTCTATTGCCCTAGAGCAAGCCTGGCTCCGGGGAGGGCTGACTTCTTATTAGCCATAGAAGATTCTTCCTATGCATTGGATTGTCTTTATTTGGTCAGAATTTGGATACATATGAGTCACTTTTAACAACTAATTTTGTTTGATTTATACTGTAACCTTTTATAGTTTTTTTTAATAAATCTAGCCTGCTTTCCCTAGGAAAAAAAAAAGAAAGAAAATCAGGTTTCTTGCAGGTTTCCTCACATTCTGTTTTCTTCTCAAAGTTGTTGCCATTACCATAACAACCTCCAAAATTAAAAGACTCACATTCAGAAGTTTTCCAGTTGTAAAACCAGCACTGGGTCCATTCTGCACAGGGGCCAGTGTTTATAGGATATTTGCAAACATTTGCGACGCCCATTCTGACTAAAGAGAGAAAGTGGTTGAGAGGGCTCACTTCTTATTTCCATTTGCAGAGGCTGGTGGGGGCAGGGAATGACCCTGGCCGCAGGCGCCAGGCTGTCTGTCATAGCTGAGCTCTGTGTTTCCTCCCACTGAACCCACCTGGTCCACCTAGCCCCTTCTCCATCTACACAGCAGTTGAGATTTTCATTTCTGGGAGTAGCCTGATGTGGTGAAAACCCGAGACTTGGGACTTCCACTCAAGCGGCTGCAAGTCCTAGCCCTGCCACTTACTGTTAATACCACATGATATTGTATCAACTTAGTGTCTTCAAATTGCCATCTCTTCATTTGTAAAATTAGGGATGCTCAGATGATCTCTGAGCATCCTTCCAGGTCTGATTTTCTAGGATTTGATGAGGAAGATCTCTCAGGTGTCCACCCCCATCTCACTGTCTTTCTAGAAAAGATATCTGATCATGAGACAAGGACCAACTTGAATCTGAGAGCAGGGTTGAACTTGACTCAATCATTTCCTACCTTGGATAAATCACCTTTCTCTTTGACACTCAAATATACAAAGATATACTGTAAAATGGGTGTATATGCACATTTTGGGCTTCCCTGGTGACTCAGCGGTAAAGAACCCACCTGCCAGTGCAGGAGACACAAGAGACGTGGGTTCAATCCTTGGGTCGGGAAGATCCCCTGGAGAAGAAAATGGCAACCCACTCCAGTATTCTTGCCTGGGAAATCCGGTGGACTGAGGAGCCTGGCGGGCTACTGAGAGTAGGCAAAGAGTCAGACACAACTTAGCAACTAAATAACAAAATAAGCACATTTTAGACTTACTGAAGGTTGACAGATGACCAATGCGAAGCTTGATAAATCGAAAAGCACGTCAGTAAGCCCTGAAAAGTGAAAGTCGTTCAGTTGTGTCCGACTTTTTGCAATCCAATTCTCTAGGCCACAGTACTGGAGTGGGTAGCCTTTCTCTTCTCCAGGGGATCTTCCCAACCCAGGGACTGAACCCAGGTCTCCCACATTACAGGCAGATTCTTTACCAACTGGCTATCAGGGAAGCTGCTCTCAATCACTCGTTTCCTTTCTTGACCAAGAAGACTCTGAAAACAGGGATCTCATAATACTCTGCAGGCTATGCACCTAACACACAGCTGGCTCTGAGTTCTCAGTAAATATTTGTTAATGGGGTTGTGCTGGGGAGGGGACAACCATGAATCTAAGGCAGTGTGACAAGTTTCTTGTAAAAAAAAAAAAAAACAAGAAAACATAAAACTCCTTTTATGTTAAAAAAAGCATAAATTTCCTTTTATGTTCCTTGTAAGTGAACAACTTTATCCTTGCAATTACTCTTCAAGGTAGATATTGGGATTTTCAACTTCACATGAAAAAATTAAAGAGGCTAAGTGTCTTTCCTAATGTCATGCTAGAAAGTGTTGGTCTGAGACTTTCTCTGTGTTGCTGCTCCCGTCCACCCCCCCACCCCGCCCCACACACACACACCCATCCTATTCCCAGGCTATTCTTGGAGCTCCCATGTTCTATACCAACCTCGCCCTTGTCAGGAGTCGAAGAGCTGGAGAAGTAAGAGAGAGACCTGGATCTGCATAGTTGCCTCCTAGTCAGCAGCCCAGCCTGGGGTTGGCATTTTAGACAGAAAGGTGACCAAAGAGGAGGAGTCTGATCCCACATCCAAATCATTCATCCCTAACTTCTGCAGTTCAGAAGGCTAGTCTACCCTTGGAACAGAGTGTCCATCCAAAGCACAGTTCTGCCTTTCTCCTTTGACCTTACCTGATCTGAATTTATCAAAGGCTGCTTTACTATACTTCATGGTGCAAGCCCCTTAAACAATTAATAAAACAACAGCTACCATTTGTTGAATGCCTTTACCTTTCTAAGCACTCTATAAAATACTCTTCATTCATTAGCTCCCTTGAGTCCACACAAGATCCCGGCAAGGCTTCTTGTTGTTTAATCACTAAGTCATGCCCAACTCTTTTGGGGACTCCATAGACCATAGCCCACCAAGCACCTTCTGTTCATAGGACTTCCCAAGCAAGAATATTGGATGGGTTGCCATTCCCTTCTCCAGGGGATCTTCCCAACGCAGGGACTGAACCCTTGCTTCCCTGGTAGCTCAGCTGGTAAAGAATCTGTCTGCAATGCAGGAGACCCCAGGTGGATTCCTGGGTCAGGAAGATCCCCTGCAGAAGGGCCAAGCTACCCACTGCACTATTCTTGGGCTTCCCTTGTGGCTCAGCTGGTAAAGAATGTGTCTGCAATGCAAGAGACCCTGGTTGGATTCCTGGGTTGGGAAGATCCCATGGAGAAGGGAACAGCTCAGTTCAGTAGCTCAGTCGTGTCTGACTCTTTGCCACCCCATGAATCGCAGCACGCCAGGCCTCCCTGTCCATCACCAACCCCCGGAGTTCACCCAGACTCACGTCCATTGAGTCCGTGATGCCATCCAGCCATCTCATCCTCGGTCGTCCCTTTCTCCTCCTGCCCCCAATCCCTCCCAGCATCAGGGTCTTTTCCAATGAGTCAACTCTTCGCATAAGGTGCCCAAAGTACTGGAGCTTCAGTTTTAGCATCATTCCTTCCAAAGAAATCCCAGGGTTGATCTCCTTCAGAATGGACTGGTTGGATCTCCTTGCAGTCCAAGGGACTCTCAAGAGTCTTCTCCAACACCACAGTTCAAAAGCATCAATTCTTCAGCGCTCAGCCTTCTTCACAGTCCAACTCTCACATCCATACATGACCACAGGAAAAACCATAGCCTTGACTAGACGGACCTTAGTCGGCAAAGTAATGTCTCTGCTTTTGAATATACTATCTAGGTTGGTCATAACTTTTCTTCCAAGGAGTAAGCGCCTTTTAATTTCATGGCTGCAGTCACCATCTGCAGTGATTTTGGAGCCCAAAAAAACAAAGTCTGACACTGTTTCTACTGTTTCCCCATCTATTTCCCATGAAGTGATGGGGCCAGATGCCATGATCTTCGTTTTCTGAATGTTGAGCTTCAAGCCAACTTTTCCACTCTCCTCTTTCACTTTCAACAAGAGGACCTTGACTAGACGGACCTTAGTCGGCAAAGTAATGTCTCTGCTTTTGAATATACTATCTAGGTTGGTCATAACTTTTCTTCCAAGGAGTAAGCGTCTTTTAATTTCATGGCTGCAGTCACCGTCTGCAGTGATTTTGGAGCCCCCAAAAATAAAGTCTGACACTGTTTCTACTGTTTCCCCATCTATTTCCCATGGAGTGATGGGGCCAGATGCCATGATCTTTGTTTTCTGAATGTTGAGCTTTAAGCCAACTTTTTCACTCTCCTCTTTCACTTTCAACAAGAGGCTTTTTAGCTCCTCTTCACTTTCTGCATTAGAGTGGTATCATCTGCATATCTGAGGTTATTGATATTTCTCCCGGCAATCTTGATTCCAGCTTGTCCTTCTTCCAGTCCAGCGTTTCTCATGATGTACTCTGCATATAAGTTAAATAAGCAAGGTGACAATATACAGCCTTGACGTACTCCTTTTCCTATTTGGAACCAGTCTGTTGTTCCATGTCCAGTTCTAACTGTTGCTTCCTGACCTGCATACAAATTTCTCAAAAGGCAGGTCAGGTGGTCTGGGATTCCCATCTCTTTCAGAATTTTCCACAGTTTCTTGTGATCCACACAGTCAAAGGCTTTGGCATAGTCAATAAAGGAGAAATAGATGTTTTTCTGGAACTCTCTTGCTTTTTCCATGATCCAGTGGATGTTGGCAATTTGATCTCTGGTTCCTCTGCCTTTTCTAAAACCAGCTTGAACATCAGGGAGTTCACAGTTCACATATTACTGAAGTCTGGCTTGGAGAATTTAGAGCATTACTTTACTAGCATGTGAGATGAGTGCAGTTGTGCGGTAGTTTGAGCATTCTTTGGCATTGCCTTTGTTTGGAATTGGAATGAAAACTGACCTTTTCCAGTCCTGTGGCCACTGCTTAGTTTTCCAAATTTGCTGGCAAATTGAGTGCAGCACTTTCACAGCATCATCTTTCAGGATTTGAAACAGCTCAACCCACTGCAATATTCTTGCCTGGAGAATTCCATGGACTGTATAGTCCATGGGGTCACAAAGAGTCGGACATGACTGAGAGACTTTCACTTTTACTTTCTCCTGCATTGGCAGGTGGATTCTTTACTACTGAGCCATCAGGAAGCCAAAGGATACCTTATGTTCTTGCAAAATCCTATATGCAAATGTTTGTGAGGGGTTTATTCTGAAGGAGATCAGCCCTGGGATTTCTTTGGAGGGAATGTTGCTGAAGCTGAAGCTCCAGTACTTTGGCCACCTCATGCGAAGAGTTGACTCATTAGAAAAGACCCTGATGCTGGGAGGGATTGGAGGCAGAAGGAGAAGGGGACGACAGAGGATGAGATGGCTGGATGGCATCACGGACTCGATGGACTTGAGTCTGGGTGAACTCCGGGAGTTGGTGATGGACAGGGAGGCCTGGCGTGCTGCGATTCATGGGGTCGCAAAGAGTCGGACACGATTGAGCGACTGAACTGACTGAACTGACTGACTTTTCATAATTGCCCCAAACTGGGAATGAGAGTGCCAGCCGGATCAGCACCACACTTGGTCTCTATAGAAACTTGTTACCTATCTTTACACATTAGTGGTAACTCTTCCTTCCTTCTCTTTAAATTCCCTGAAGCCACGATCCTCATTCATTGGCATTGCTTCTCATAACTATAGTTCACACAGTGACTGGTCAGCTGTCTCATCACCTTCAGAGCTTCACCGAATTCCCGTGAAGGCTTCTCGAAAGCCTGCATTTCCACATCTTACGGGCGCATCCTCTTCTGCACCTTGGGGGCTCGAGCAGCATTATTCCTGGTATCTTTCTTCTTAGCTCTCTTAGGTGGTCAAATCAGTTCATCAGAAACCAAAATAATGGCAGAAGGAGGCTCCCAGGAAGTAAACAGACATTCTATTCAAAGGAAAAGTAGGTTGCCTACAGGCTCCCTCGGCTGAGAGCTTCACTACGATGTTCCCTCTTCTAGAGTGAAAATTGGCCTCTAAATTCAGCAAAGCAGTTTTCAGGAATTCCCTGCTAGTCCGGTGGTTAGGACTCCAGATCTTCTCTGCCATGGGCCCAGTTTCCATCTCAGGTCAGGTCCCACAAGCTACAAAAGAAAAATGTTTTTCAGAAAAGTTTCTGCTTTCCCGGAAAAGCAGTTTTCATCTGGGGAGGGGATAATTTTGGGTTCCCGGGGACAATATCTAGAGATGTTTTTGAGTGACACGACTTAGGGGCAAGGGGCACCTGGTAAAGGCCAAGGATGCTGCTAAAGATCCTACAAGACATAGGACAGCCTCCACATAAAGAATTATCTGCCCTCAAATGTCAAATATTGCTGAGGTTAAGCAACCGGCATAAAAGTTATGGATATAAACACTTCCCGACCAGAGGTCTAACCCGGGCCCCCTTGACAGTGAAGGTGCAGAGTCCCAACCTCTGGACCTTACGCTGGCAGCGTGATATGGATTCCACAAAGGAAATGCAGTGCTTGAGGAGCTGCGTCTGTACTTACTAACTGAACGAGCCTTGGAGGTGGGTGTGGGAGGCCACGTTTCCAAACCAGGCACTCTATACCCGGCTGCCTTGGGCCGTCTCTGGCGATGACTCCTCAGTGACTCGGCCTTTCTTCAGGTGACTGATGACTATAATTCCAGCAGCTGAAGGGCTACTGCAAGATTTACCAAAAGCTCATTGAGGAAGCTAGCAGGAAGTTCTTGCTAGTTACTAGTACTTATACTCATCAAAGTCTTACTTATCAACTATACTTCAATAAAAATAAGAAAATGATTGATTATTTCTGATGACATAATAAATCTTTATATTAATTTCCTATCATTTCAGGATTACCTATATAGTTTCAATGATCTCTACAACTATTTTGAATAAATATTTGGGACTGTCTATCTTTACCAAAAAAAAGTGACCTTTACTAACCCCACATCAACCATGTATACATGTTTGTGTGTGTGTGTCTGTGTGTGTGTGTGTGTGTGTGTACACATATATAAAGAATTAATTAAATTACTATTGATTGAGACCTGATGCCTTTGGGTAGTGTAGGGACTTTTGCTATTGTTTAATTACTAAGTCATGTCCGACTCTTTTGTGAACCCATGGACTGTAGCCTGCCAGGCTCCTCTGTCCATGGGATTTCCCAAGAAAGAAAACTGGAGTGGGTTGTCGTATCCTTCTCCCAGGGTATGGATCTTCCTGACCCAGGGATCAAACCTGCATCTCCTGTATTGACAGACAGATGCTTTATACCACTGAGCCACCAGGGAAGTCTAGTGTAGGGACAGGGAAAGTAAATAAGGGTGGAATATTAAAAAAGTAAAATCTCCCCATTCAGACTAAAACCTCCATGTAAACTTTATCTTTATCTTTTCTAGAAGGGGGAAGGAGACCAACATCACCTGAGTACCAGCTACACATCAAGGAATTTTCTGCCTTGACTCTTCATGTTCTCATGAAAAGACCTTGGGACAGATACTATTATTATCCTAAGATAATGAACACAACAGAGAAATGAAGACTTAGAGAGACGACTTGCTTGTACATATAACAAATAAGTTTACCACACACGCATACGTACCAGGAGATTTTATTTTTGTTTTCACCTTATTTATGTTCAAAATAAATGTCCAGAGGGGGGAAATAAGCTTGATTGCTTTAAAAGCAGAGTCAATTTATTTTTTATAATTTATTTTATTTTTTTAGTTTTTGATAGTGTTGGGTCTTCGTTGCTGTGCAGGCTTTTCTCTAGTTGTGGAAAGCGGGGGCTACTCTCTAATTGTGGTGTGTAGGCGCTCTTGTTTCAGAGCACTGGCCCTCTGGCACACAGGCTTAGCAGTTGTGGTCACAAGCTTAGTTGCTCTGTGGCATGTGGGATCCTTCAGGACCAAGCCTGCATGGGCAGGTGGATTCCCATCCACTGTGCCACCAGGGAAGTCAATTTATGTCTTCAGAAAGACAAGTGAACATTTTAGCAAGGGATAATTTTTAGCATTTCATGCCAAATAGCTTGCATATGAATAGAGTCTTCAGTGGAGAGAAGAAAATGTCCCTAAAATTCAGGAGGTTGAAATTCTCCCTGAGACACAGTGAATTCCCACAGCTCCAGACTGACCACTTTCCTGGGAGTTGTTACTCTATACAGTTTGCATCTGAGTGGTTGACACCGTAAGCAATGCCTGCATTTTGCACTGTTAGTTCTCATACTAGTCCTTTTTGGTCATGAAATATCTCCAACATACCAGGGAGTATGCTATGCACCTCACATAAATCATCTTGTGTGACCTTCACAAAAACTCTGTGGCACAGATTTTATCAGTTTGCATTTTTCACAAATGAGGAAACCATGACTCACAGACATTGTGAGACATGCCCAAGTTTATTTAGTTCATAATTGATCAATCTGGGGTTTAACTTATGTTTCTCTGACCCAAGCCTTTGTTAAACCATTATACTGTGTCATTCTGCCACTACCCTGCCAAGAACCTCTGTCCTTCAGAAAGGACATTCCCTTCCATCATTTTCATACCCTAGAGAGACCATCAATTCTCCATGAACTCAGTGCCTATCCACTTCAGGGCTTTATTCTTTGGGAAATGAAATCATGGAGTAGAGGAACTCATAGAGTCGTTTGGGGTGGCAGAGAGATCTTAGAGATCCTGAGTTTAGGATGTACATAGGATCATGTGTACATCTATTGACCTAACTCTGATAAAATTTGAGTCAGTTATAGTGAGGTGGATGAACCTAGAGCCTGTTATATGAGTGAAGTCGAAAGAGAAAAACAAATATAGTATATTAACTCACAAATACGGGATCGGAAAATGGTATTGATGAACCTATTTTCAGGGAAGGAATACAGACACAGATATACAGAACAGACTTGTGGACACAAGAGGCAAAGGAAAGAGTGGGACGAGTGGAGAAAGTTGCATTGACATATATACACTATCGTGCGTAAAACAGATACCTAATAAGAAGTTGCTGTATAACAACAGGGAACCCAGCCTGGTGCTCTGTGATGACCTAGAGGGGTGGGATGGGGAGCAGCGGGGAGGAAAGGGAGACTCAAGAGGGAGGTACAACAGTGCAAATCAGTCATAGTTATATGGCTGATTTAATAGCTAAGTAATAGCGAAATATTACTCAGCCATAAAAAAGAATGAAATGATGCCTTTTGCAGCAACATGGATGGACCTAGAGATTATCATACTAAGTGACATAAGTCAGACAGAGAAAGACAAATACCATGATCTTGCTTATGTGTGGCATCTGAGAAAATCATACAAATGAATTTATCTGCAAAACATAAATAGGCCTCAGTTCAGTTCAATTCAGTTGCTCAGCCATGTCTGACTCTTTGCGGCCCCATGAATCCCAGCACACCAAGCCTCCCTGTCCATCACCAACTCCTGGAGTTCACTTAGACTCACGTCCATCGAGTTGGTGATGCCATCCAGCCATCTCATCCTCTGTCGTCCCCTTCTCCTCTGCTCCCAATCCCTCCCAGCATCAAAGTCTTTTCCAATGAGTCAACTCTTTCCATGAGGTGGCCAAAGTACTGAAGCTTCAGCTTTAGCATCATTCCTTCCAAAGAAATCCCAGGGCTGATCTCCTTCAGAATGGACTGGTTGGATCTCCTTGCAGTCCAAGGGACTCTCAAGAGTCTTCTCCAACACCACAGTTCAAAAGCATCAATTCTTCAGCGCTCAGCCTTCTTCACAGTCCAACTCTCACATCCATACATGACTACTGGAAAAACTATAGCCTTGACTAGACAGAATTTAGTCAGCAAAGTAATGTCTCTGCTTTTCAATATGCTATCTAGGTTGGTCATAACTTCCTTCCAAGGAGTAAGCGTCTTTTAATTTCATGGCTGCAGTCACCATCTACAGTGATTTTGGAGCCCCAAAAAATAAAGTCTGACACTGTTTCTACTGTTTTCCCATCTATTTCCCATGAAATGATAGGATCGGATGCCATGATCTTCGTTTTTTGAATGTTGAACTTTATGCCAACTTTTTCACTCTCCTCTTTCACTTTCATCAAGAGGCTTTTTAGTTCTTCTTCACTTTCTGCCATAAGGGTGGTGTCATCTGCATATCTGAGGTTATTGATATTTCTCCCAGCAATCTTGATTCCAGCTTGTGTTTCTTCCAGTCCAGAGTTTCTCATGATGTACTCTGCATATAAGTTAAATAAGTAGGGTGACAATATACTTATTGTCACCTTGACGTACTCCTTTTCCTATTTGGAACCTGTTGGTCCATGTCCAGTCCTAACTGTTTCTTCCTGACCTGCATATAGGTTTCTCAAGAGGCAGGTCAGGTGGTCTGGTATTCCCATCTCTTTCAGAATTTTCCACAGTTTACTGTGATCCACACAGTCAAAGGCTTTGGCATAGTCAAGAAAGCAGAAATAGATGTTTTTCTGGAACTCTCTTGCTTTTTCCATGATCCAGCGGATGTTGGCAATTTGATCTCTGGTTCCTCTGCCTTTTCTAAAACCAGCTTGAACATCAGGGAGTTCACGGTTCATGTATTGCTGAAGCCTGGCTTGGAGAATTTTGACAAATAGGCCTACAGACATAGAAAACAAATGTATGGTTACCAAAGGGGAAAGGGCAGGGAGGGATGAATTAAGAGGTTGGGATCAACATACATTCACTACAATACATAAAATAGATAACCAACAAGGACCTATTGTATAGCACATGTAACTATACTCAGTATGTTGTAATAAACTGTAAGGGAAAAGAATCTTAAAAAGAATATATGTATTATATACATGTATAATATATAATAATATGCATATATATTAATCATTTTGCCGTACACCTGAAACTAACACAACATTTTAAATAAACATAAGTGCGTGTTAGGTCACTTCAGTAGTGTCCAACTCTTTGCAACCCTATGCCTATTGCCCACCAGGCTCCTCTGTCTGTGGGGATTCTCCAGGCAAGAATACTAGAGTAGGTTGACATGCCTTCCCCCAAGGGATCTTCCCAACCCAGGGATTGAAGCTGAGTCTCTTCTATCTCCTGCATTGGCAGACGGGTTCTTTACCACTCTTAGGAAACCCCAAAGTGTCAGTCACTCAATCGTGCCCAACTCTTTGAGCCCCCATGGACTGTATAGCCCACCAGGCTCCTCCATTCATGGAATTCTCCAGGCAAGAACACTGAAGTGGGTAGTCATTCCCTTCTCCAGGGGATCTTCCTGACCCAGGGTTCTAACCCAGGTCTCCTGCATTGCAGGCAGATTCTTTACCATCTGAGCCACCAAGGAAACCCAAATCAACTATAGTTCAATTTTTTAAAATATATAGCTTCATACCATGATAAGGGCCATCACAGAGAAGTATGGGATGCCTGAAGACTCAGAGGGAGAGGAAGCCACATAATGTGGACCAGCTTACATGAATGCTTTGGGATGGGAAGGAGCTCTGCACATTTGAGAAACTGAAATAAGACCAGTAAGGCTATAGCTCAGGGAATGAGGGAGAGAGGAGCCTGACTCGACCAGGTTCGGCAATGGATTAGCTTTGGGTAGGGGGTTGAGGGGAAGAGAGGGAGCCTCTCCAGCCATGAAAAATAAAGTTCGCTGAAGCTTAACCTTCTTCTGATGTCCTCTTTTCACTTTCTCAGTGATCTTGAAAGAACACTGAGTAAATCCGTCTTCATTTTGCTTGATGAATTAACATGCCAAAAGCAGGTGGTAAGGAGAAAAAGGGAGGGAAAGTTGTGCAAAAGATATATATGATGAAGCAGGTATGAGATGTTCTCCACTGGACAATACTTATCAGTAATGGCAGGTCAAGTAGGAAGAATCTTTACTGTCAAAATTAATAGCAGGAGTGCAGAAGTATAAATATGATGAACTGAAATGATATGCTCTGCATTTTATAATATTTATCAGGAATTGTGACATTAAATGGAGAAAGTGTTAGGCCAGTAGTTCCAAACTTGTAACATATCAGAATTACCTTGGGATCTTTCTTTTAAGTTTGTTTTTTGTTGTTTGTTTTGTTTGGAAAAGTCTAGAATCTCTGAGTTCTCAATGTACTAATGTTGGTGAGCCATTGCCTTAGATATGTGGCTTAAAAAAGGGGAAAAAGCTCTCGGTCTCGCTCTCTCGCTCGCTTCCCCCAGCTCCCTTCGGTGCCCCCCACCCCAATCGCCTGCGTGCAGGAGTGTGTGCGGGGGTCCCCGGGAGACCAGCGGAAGGAGGCGAAGGCTGCGAGGGACTCCGGGAAGCCATGGACGTCGAGGGGTTACAGGAGGCGCTGAAAGATTTTGAGAAGAGGGGGAAAAGGAAGTTTGTCCGGTCCTGGATCAGTTTCTTTGTCATGTAGCCAAGACTGGAGAAACAATGATTCAGTGGTCCCAATTTAAAGGCTATTTTATTTTCAAACTGGAGAAGGTGATGGATGATTTCAGAACTTCAGCTCCTGAACCAAGAGGTCCTCCCAACCCTAATGTTGAATATATTCCCTTGGATGAAATGAAGGAAAGAATACTGAAAATTGTCACTGGATTTAATGGTATACCTTTTACTATTCAGCGACTATGTGAATTACTAACAGATCCAAGGAGAAACTATACAGGAACAGACAAATTTCTCAGAGGAGTAGAAAAGAATGTGNGGTTTTCAATTAGAGTATTTTTAAGACCCATGTGAGTAGCATGCCTAAGTAAATGATTGAAAAAAAATGAAAACATGAATAGCTAGGTTATCTTTTGAATTAGAAATAGATTTTTTACAGTATTTTAAATATTTTTATTTTAAGATATTGGCCCTGTGGGTATTTCTCATGGGAATTGTATACGTGTGAAGATACTTTCCTTTTCAGTCAAATGAGGCAATGTCAGATGCTCTGCACACCTCTGCCAACCCATCGCCCAGATCACTGGCACCAAGAACCTCTCAGCTGGTTTTGCCATCATGTGTCTTTTGCACTCTCATTCAGGTTTTCTCCATACTGCTGTCAGGGTGATCTATCTAAAATCCAAATTGGATTTTCTAATTTTCCAGCTTAAGGGGTGGCTCAGTGATAAAGAATTTGCCTTGTAAGCAGAAAACATGAGTTCTATCCCTGTGCCGGGAAGATCCTCTGGAGAACCCACTCCAATATTCTTGCCTGGGAAACCCCATGGACAGAGGAGCCTGGTGGGCTACAGTCCATGGGGTCATAAGAGAGTTAGACACGACTTAGCAGCTGTCAAGCTTAATGCATTTTAAACCTTTGGGAAAAGTCCAGACTCCTTTCTTCTTCCACATCCACTTAGGCTAACTGTAGAGCTCAATCACGTGTCCCTTTTTCTGAGAAGCTGCCTGGATGTCTGTGTTCCCCCAGCTACTTTCTATAAAAACATGTTTATTCATTTGGCTGCACCAGGTCTTAGCTGCGGCACACAGGGTCTTGTCTAAGTTTCAGCACGTGGGATCTTACGTTGTGCCATGTGAACTCTTAGTTGCAGCTTGTGGGATCTAGTTCCCTGACTAGGGATCCAGCCCAGGTCCCCTGCATTGGGAGTTTGGAATCTTAGCCATTGGACCCCCAGGGAAGTCCCAGCTACTTTGATCACATTCTTAGTGTACTGTGCTTTAACGCGTAGGCACTTTGTCTGATTTGTTCAATAAAATATTAGATGCCTAAGGAGAAATGTGAATCACAATAAACTGGAAAATTCTGAAAGAGATGGGAACACCAGACCACCTGACCTGCCTCTTGAGAAACCTGTATGCAGGTCAGGAAGCAGCAGTTAGAACAGGACATCGAACAATAGACTGGTTCCAAATAGGAAAAGGAGTACATCAAGGCTGTTTATTGTCACCCTGCTTTTTTAACTTCTATGCAGAGTACATCATGAGAATGCTGGACTGGAAGAAGCACAAGCTGGAATCAAGATTGCCGGGAGAAATATCAATAACCTCAAATATGCAGATGACACCACCCTTATGGCAGAAAGTGAAGAGGAACTAAAGAGCCTCTTGATGAAAGTGAAAGAGGAGAGTGGAAAAGTTGGCTTAAAGCTCAACATTCAGAAAACGAAGATCATGGCATCTGGTCTCATCACTTCATAGGAAATAGATGGGGGAACAGTGGAAACAGTGTCAGACTTTATTTGTTTGGGCTCCAAAATCACTGCAGATGGTGATTGCAGCCATGAAATTAAAAGATGCTCACTCTTTGGAAGGAAAGTTATGACCAACCTAGATAGCATATTGAAAAGCAGAGACATTACTTTGTCAACAAGGGTCTGTCTAGTCAAGGCTATGGTTTTCCAGTGGTCATGTATGGATGTGAGAGTTGGACTGTGAAGAAAGCTGAGTGCTGAAGAATTGATGCTTTTGAACTGTGGTGTTGGAGAAGACTCTTGAGAGTCCCTTGGACTGCAAGGAGATCCAACCAGTCCATCCTAAAGGAGATCAGTCCTGGGTGTTCATTGGTAGGACTGATGCTAAAGCTGAAACTCCAGTACTTTGGCCACCTCGTGCAAAGAGTTGACTCATTGGAAAAGACTCTGATGCTGGGAGGGATTGGGGGCAGGAGGAGAAGGGGATGACCGAGGATGAGATGGCTGGATGGCATCACTGACTCGATGGATATGAGTTTGAGTGAACTCTGGGAGTTGGTGATGACAGGGAGGCCTGGTGTGCTGTGATTCATAGGGTTGCAAAGAGTCAAACATGACTGAGTGACTGAACTGAAGTGAAGGAGTAATGAGAGCTAGAATGAGAGAAAGGGAGAGACAGAGACTGAGAGACAGAGCTGGTTGTTTTCCTAAAAATGCATGGCTCTCTCAAGTTCACAGTGCTATTGAATCTCAGTTTTCTCATCAGGTCTTCAAATGCCCAAAAGATTTTTGAATAAGGTCAATATAATTGATGCCCCCTACCATGCTTTTATATTTTGTCAGATCTATACTAACAGCATTCGAAGATGTGCCTTATTTTCTTTCTTTTAAGAAGAAAAAATAAGTTAGTTTGTTTTCAAAATGAGCAAACCAGTTTGCAAATGTGTTTTGTTAGGAGGTGGTGCACTTTCTCTTTCCTCTGCTGGTGGTGGTGTTGGCTTCTTCCCTCATACCTCAGTTGGTACAGAATCTGCCTGCAGTGCAGGAGGGAGGGAGGGAGTGAGTGAGTGAGTGAAGTCGTTCAGTTGTGTCCGACTCTTTGCGACCCTGTGGACTGTAGCCTACGAGGCTTCTCCATCCATGGGATTCTCCAGGCAAGAATACTGGAGTGGGTCACCATTTCCTTCTCCAGGGGATCTTCCCGACCCAGGGATCGAACCCAGGTCTCCCGCATTGGAGGCAGATGCTTTAACCTCTGTGCCACCAGGGAAGCAGTGCCGGAGACCTGGGTTCAATCTCTGGATCAGGAAGACCCCCTGGGGAAGGAAATGGCAACCCACTCCACTATACTTGCCTGGAGAATCCCATGGACAAAGGAGCCTAGCAGGCTACAGTCCATGGTTTCACAAGAGTTGGACACAACTTAGCGATTAAACCACATTATTGTTGTGGTTCAGTCAGCACGCCAGGCTTCCCTGTCCTTCACCATTTCAGGAAGTTTGCTCAAATTCATGTCCGTTGAGTCAGTGATACCATCCAACCATCTTTTCCCTCTATGCTTGATATTATTAGATACTTAAATGTTCCATTAGGCATTTCCCCAGGACTTCTCTTGCATTCAGAGAATCTTTATATCATGATCTTTATTTCATTCTGAAAAGCAAGAAGTATATTATGTTTTGTTCTGATGCTAAGTTGCTTCAGTCGTGTCCAACTCTGTGTGGCCCCATAGATGGCGTCCCACCAGGCTCCCCCATCCCTGGGATTCTCCAGGCAAGAACACTGGAGTGGGTTGCCATTTTCTTCTCCAATGTATGAAAGTGAAAAGTGAAAGTGAATTCGCTCAGTCGTGTCCGACTCTGTGCAACCCCATAGATGGCAGCCCACCAGGTTCCTCCATCCATGGGATTTTCCAGGCAGGAGTACTGGAGTGGGGTGCCATTGGTGTTAATTAATTACTTGTGGCATTTGTCCAAAATTAAGAATAGGTATAACTTAGTTATTAATTTATATTTATGAGTTAGTAGATACTGGATTGAATCTTGACCCCACTATTCACTGACTATGTGACTTTCACTTAAGTACTTAAACCCTGTAAATCCATGGACCTTGTCTGCAAAACAGGGATTAAATCAGGACCTTCTTCCGAGGGGTCATGGTGGAAAAGAAATCAAACAGTGAGCAGGGAGTACTTAGTACAACACCAGGAGCTGAGCTGCATGGGCACAGTCACCCCACTGTCGCACGGTAGGACTGTTTTCTTGCTGACATGTAGCCTCAGGACATTGTCAGGGATTCCAGTCCCAAGACCAACCAAGATGTGGAAAATCCAAATTCATGGCCTGAAGACTATGAAGGTCTCAGTGAATGTCTAATGCGCCGCAAGTACTTTGTTATAATTATTTAAACGTATCAACTTCTAGATGGGAAAAAGTGGGAGAATGTTCAGGAACACATAGAATGCAGGAGAAGGAAATGGACACTCCAGAGTTATCACTTTGATTGATGGCATAGAATAGGTGTTTGGTTTATCTTCTCTGTTGTCGTGTGCGGGGGAAAGTGGACATGTTGCAAAAAGCAGTTGTTAGACATGCATATTTACATGTAGAAGAGAAGTGGTAGATGAGATATATTTAGTCAAATTAATGCACTAATAATTTATCCTCAGAAAATGCAAATCCCTGTTGTAGTTCTCTTCCTGCATGTAATTAAAGCATTCTTAGTGCAGGGAGGCTGCAGAACTTGAGATCATCTTGGTGTATGAGTGAAGAAGCACCTTGGTGTATATAATGTTGTCTTGACAATGTTATTTTGAGTTTCTTCTCTGCTTTTTTTTTTTTAAGATTTTTTTTTTGTGGACAGTTTTTTTGAAAGTCTTTATTTAATTTGTTACAATATCGTTTCTGTTATACATTTTGGTTTTTCCGCCCCCAGGCATGTGAGATCTTAACTCCCCTCTGGGTATCGAACTTCAAACTGCGTTGAAAGTCGAAGTTCTAACCAGTGGGTGGTCAGGGAAGTCCTTCTCCTTTGTTTCTTAATTAGAACTTCTAAATCTGTAAACCCAGTTTTTGCTTCCCCTTTCTATGATGCTAATATATCAGTCTTATCTCTTTGCCTACATTTAAAGCAAACATCCACTATTACCTCTAAAATTCATTTGCTTCTGTTACAACCTCCCACTGACATGCCCTGTTCAGGTGCATGAGCTGACTGGTTGTTGGCAGTTGTAACAGTGGCCATACCTTTCCCCACTGACTGCTGCCATTGATAATTGCTCTTCAGAGAAGCAACTGGAAGCCTTAATTTCCAGATAATATGATATATATTCACAGAGGAACTTGTGTCATCAACATACTACTCTGTCTTCAAAATGCACTCACATTTTAACTTGTTTGTAATAGTTGGCTATACTTTCCTTTTCTTTGTGGATTACTGAAAGGCATCCTTATTAAATATGTTTCTGGGGAGTGGTTTAGTATTTTTTTGAAGCTCCATGCATTGTTCTTGTCATTGTTTAGTCATTAAGTCCTGTCTCACTCTTTTGTGACCCCATGGATGGCAGCCCACCATATGCTCTTTCCATGGGATTCCCCAGGCAAGAGTACTGGAGTAGGTTGCCATTTCCTCTCCGGGGATCTTCCCGATGCAGGGATCGAACTGGCATCTCGCCTGCCAGTTTTTTGGTCAATAAAATACATCTTAGATATATATTCAGGGTCCTCTTTTGCTCAAATAGTGTTGATTAAGGTGATTAAACTAAGTTCCCAGTATTGCTTCTGATAGAAAATTAGTCCAAAGGCAGAAACGAAAGTACTTTGACTTAGCCTTAAACATAATGAAGCTGATATGGTGTGTGAGGGTTTAAGATTTGAATACAAATATAATTGTTAGCATTTAAGTTTAGCGAGCTTTAAAGTTATGCTTAGCCCAGTGTACTTTGTTTTTAATTTAGCTTGCATAAAATTTATCATTTACTGTTTAAATAAATTATTTCTTTGAACATTTCTTTTAATTCATTATTTTAAGTCTTAATCAAACATGCCACCTCTCTGATGATATGCTGATCATGGTCAATGGTCTAATCTAACACATGCACCGAATTGCAAACAAGCCCCAATGATATAATTTTAACTTCCTCCTCACCTGCCCATCACACGTTAACATAAAACTTTTAAAAATGCATCTTGTGATGTATTCTTATCCCCATTTTGCATGTTACTATGGGCCACTTTCTTTCATTTTGACTTACTTTATTTTGTATGACTCCCCTTACCTATTAGCTGCTGCTGCTGCTGCTAAGTCGCTTCAGTCGTGTCCGACTCTGTGCGACCCCAGAGAGGGCACCCACCAGGCTCCCCCATCCCTGGGATTCTCCAGGCAAGAACACTGGAGTGGGTTGCCATTTCCCTCCTATCCAAAGCACAATAGTGGTTTTCTTTATAGTTACAAAATATGTTGAGGTCAGTTTTCTTTCTGTGGAAATTGGAATTCGTATTGGAGGGTAACGTTTTCTTCCTTGGGACCATCAATCTTAATAGTCTCATCTGTTTGATTTAGGTTTTAGACACTCTCCCTCTGAGTTCCGTATAGCACCTAGAATGCTGTCTACATGGTGGAATATTAATGATCGTCTCTACAGATTATGAAGAGAGAACGAATGGTTCTCTGTTGATTAATCTGAACTATAGAGTAATCCTGAATGGAGGGAACAAAGGAAAGACTTTCCTGAGTTTCCCGTCTCTTCTTATCTCGTAGGTGGCACTCATGATAAAGAAGCTCATTTGTAAGAGTTCATGAACAGTTTCAAAAGAGAGGTGTAGAAAGATGAATTTCTTCTCCCAGAGATGGCCTACTTACTGATTTAAGTGAATAAATTAGCATTCTGTCTCCACTCAGAGTGAATGGCCAATTAGTCAGGCTTTAAGTAAATTAATCTACACCTGAAATTCTGACAGCAGGCACAGCTTGAATGTGTGCAGCAGAGGTTTTGGCTGGTACCAGATATATCTGCTCTTTAAAAAATATAATAGCATAATGTGGGATGAAATGCAGCTACAGGTTAGGTCATGAGAAAGGCTGCTGGAAGAATGATCTTAATTAAAGTGAGTCCTTTCAAAGTGCTCTTAGCTGGAATATTTATGTTACAACTTGAGATGAAATTATATTGCTTTGTTTACTCATGTAGGTAGAAATAGGTATAGATAAAAGGCTAGAATTCATTACAAAGTCAACAGTAATTTTCCCTGGAGCTGAGTGTAATGGGGAATTTACTGCCTTGTATGTATGTATTTTATTTGTATTTGCATTGATCCTGTGTTGATTTATGGTCATGAATTACTTTGAAAATAACACATTTAAATCAGCCAAAGCATAGTTTTAAATGCAAAAGGCACTTAGTATTTTCATGCATGTGTGTGTGTCTGTGTATGTAATATTTAAAAAGCTACTTGCAATTAGGAACGTGATTTTTAACAGGGGTTATGGGGATATACATTAGAAAATATAGTAAGTGCATGTCTTAGGTAATGGCATAAAGTTTTAATGTCCTGCACAAACACTGAATACAAAATGCAAATGAACAGCCTAGATTAAAAGGTATCAAACAGACTTCAGCATCATGGAGCACATTTTAAATCAATCGATATCTATATAGATCAATCAGTATCCATCGTATCAGGCTAGAGTACCACCAAGGTTCTGTTTTCAACATCATAGTGATACCTAATCAAGCCTTCAGTGGTGGTTGTGCATGGGGGCTGGACAAGTGGCAGACTACTTCTTAGAGGACGTGACAGGGTCAGTCTTAAAGGAGGAAGTGTAGACTTGATGAGCTAATATTCATGTGAGCATGTATATGTGCACATGTGTGTGTGTGTGTGTGTGTGTGTGTGTGCATGAGTGCAGAGGCCTCTGTATTTGGACCTCTTGAGAAGGAGAGGAAAACAAGGAATAAATGCACCTCAGCCTCAGGTGAGCTTTCCTTTATTTGAATGAAGTTGATCTTCCCTCACCTGTCTTAGAGTTTCTCAATAGCAGCACAATTAATATTTTCGGCTAGCTAATTCTTTGTTGTGGGGCTGTCCTCTGCTTTGTAGGGTGTTCAGCAGTGTTTCTGTTTGTTACTAGATACCAGGGAAGCCTCCAACCCATCATTATACTCAAAAATACCTCCAGACATTACCAAATGCCCCTGGGGAGCACAGTTTCCCCAGGATGAGAGTCACTGCTCTCTCTGCTTATAAGAAGTCCAGGACTTCCCTGGTGGTCCAGTGGTTAAGACTCTGCTCCCAGTGCACAGGGCAGGGGTTCAATCCCTGGTCTGGGAACTAAGATCCCACGTGGTGTGCACCAAAAGAAAAAAAAAAAGAGTGAATTATTTCTGGTTAAGGGACTGTAATCCAGAGACCCTATACTCTTTTCATACACAATTTCTGACAGTCAGAGAAATAACAAATAGGACCAAGAAGACCACAACAAACTATAGAAACAGATGTGTAATTGACCTGGTTATTGGTATTATCAGGTAACAAATATCGTTCAGTTTAGTTGCTCAGTCATGTCTGACTCTTTGCAACCCCATGAACCGCAGTATGCCAGGCCTCCCTGTCCATCACCAACTCCCAGAGTCCACCCAAACCCCTATCCATTGAGTTGGTAATGCCATCTAACCATCTCATCCTCTGTCGTCCCCTCTCCTCCTGCCCTCAATATTTCCCAGCATCAGGGTCTTTTCAAATGAGTCGGCTCTTCGCATCAGGTGGCCAAAGTATTGGAGTTTCAGCTTCAAAATCAGTCCTTCCAATGAACACTCAAGACTGGTCTCCTTTAAGGTGGACTGGTTGGATCTCCTTGCAGTCCAAGGGGCTCTCAAGAGTCTTCTCCAACACCACAGTTTAAAAGCATCCATTCTTCAGAGCTCAGCTTTCTTCACAGTCCAACTCTTACATCCATACATGACCACTGGAAAAACCATAGCCTTGACTAGACGGACATTTGTTGACAAAGTAATGTCTCTGCTTTTCAATATGCTATCTAGGTTGGTCATAACTTTCCTTCCAAAGAGTGAGCATCTTTTAATTTCATGGCTGCAGTCACCATCTGCAGTGATTTTGGAGCCCAGAAAAATAAAGTCAGCCACTGTTTCCACTGTTCTCCCATCTATTTCCCATGGAGTGATGAGACCGGATGCCATGATCTTCATTTTCTGAAGGTTGAGCTTTAAGCCAACTTTTTCACTCTCATCTTTCACTTTCATCAAGAGCCTTTTTAGTTCCTCTTCACTTTCTGCCATAAGGGTGGTGTCATCTGCATCTCTGAGGTTATTGATATTTCTCCCGGCAGTCTTGATTCCAGCTTGTGCTTCTTCCAGTCCAGCGTTTCTCATGATGTACTCTGCATATAAGTTAAATAAGCAGGGCGACAATATACAGCCTTGACATATTTCTTTTCCTATTTGGAACCAGTCTATAGCAAATATATTTTTTAAAAAGATGGCAAGACAGGTATTTAGACAATATCCAGTCCGTGTATGCCTAGTCGCTCAGTCATATCCAGCATAAAATACTACTCTCTGTACTGACTGTCACTCATGGTGGTTTATGCATACATTTGTTGGTCTTCAGTTGGGAGCTTGTCTGTGTGTGTTAATTGCTCAGTCATGTCTGGCTTTCTGTGACCCCATAGATTGTAGCCCACCAGACTCCTCCATCCATGGATTTTCCAGGTAAGAATACTGGAGTGGGTTGCCCTGCACTCCTCCAGGGGATCTTCCTGACCCAGAGATCGAACCTGGGTCTCCCTCATTGCAGGCAGATTGAGTCAAGAGGGAAGCCTTATACATGGTTTATTCTAAGCTCTGGAACATTTTGAAGCCTAATTTCAGGATACTTGTCTTCATCAAGGTCTTTGCTAGATTCTCCCAAGGACACGACTGATCTTGATCTCTTTAGCTTTCTTTCCAGTTTGCTCAAGGAATCCCAGACTCACCTTCTCCGCTTTTGTTGCTTGAAGTGCTGTGGTGGGCTTTGACTCTCAGGACCTCTTTCATATGAGCTGATGCTAATTGCTCTTATTCCAGCTCACAGTTTTGGTTTTGAGTTTCTTGAAGAATTACATGACTTCCCATAAGCACAGCTATGGAAATTCTTTTTATTTCCAGAAGCTAACGCCCACATACTATGTACTTTGTTGTAATATATCTTTTGTAACACTACTTCAAAAGGTGAAAATTAATAAAACTGATTTAAAATCACATCTCCACACCAAAAAAAAAAAAAAAAGTAGGGGATAAACAAGAAACTTTTCTTTGGAAGAGAATACATTTAGAATGTTTATTAATTATACTTTCCATAAAGCAATTATCATTTCCTAGCCAAGAATATAAAAAAGAAAGAAAAGCAATATGTGAATTAAAATCCCCAGTGGAATTAGTGCAAGTTCTCATTACATAACACATCATGGACTTCCTTGGCTCAGACGGTAATGTGTCTTGCTTACAATGCGGAAGACCTGGATTTGATCCCTGGGTCCGGAGGATCCTCCGGAGAAGGAAATGGCAACCCACTCCAGTACTCTTACCTGAAAAATCCCATGGACAGAGGAGCATGGTGGGCTACAGTCCACTGGGTCCCAAAGAGTCGGACATGACTGAGCGACTGCACTTTCACTTTCATGGGCAAGCAGTCAATCCTTTGGACTCTCAGGCAATCAGATGTATTTAAGCCAAAGGTGTCTCAAAGTGAAAAGGGAAAGTGCAGTCGCTCAGTCATGTCCGACTCTTTGTGACCCAGTAGACTGTAGCCCACCATGTTCCTCTGTCCATGGGATTTTCGAGGCAAGAGTACTGGAGTGGGTTGCCATTTCCTTCTCTGGAGGATCTTCCCGACCCAGGGATCAAACCCAGGTCTCCCGCATTGTAAGCAAGACGCTTTACCATCTGAGCCACCAGGGAAGTCCTAATTAACCAGGACTCCTCTGATACTGCTTTTTGTGTGATGCAAACTTTATCATTATTTCAAGCATCTAATCTCTTATCCTTTCTTTGTTTTCTTTTATTACCTAATTTCATTGGCTGAATAGCTTTTGCAGCAGCAATGTTGACTATTATCGCTAGGACTGATTGACTAGCCTTCCTCTTTGGCTAGATTAGGTGAGAGCAGAAGTCATTTCCTTGAAAAACTGATATTGCAATTTCCTGTTCCTTCAAAGAATACATTGCTTTGCAAACAGTGGCACAAATGTTTTTGACAATTAGCAATCATATGTGATTTGTTTTTCATTATTTTGTATTCACTTTGATTTTATCCAAGACTTGAGTAAGAGACACATAAGCACAGTTTAACTCATAATATGAAGGCACTCAGAGTAAAATTAGGTTTTATTCCAAACAAACGACTATTTAACCTATGAATGAAAGTGTTAGTCGCTCAGTCTTGTCCAACTCATTGCAACTCCATGGACTGTAGCCTGCCAGGTTCCTCTGTCCATGGAATTCTCCAAGCAAGAATACTGAAGTGGGTAGTCATTCCCTTCTCCAGGGGATATTTTTCTGTAGTCAGGGGGATACAGAGGCTTGCATGAAGGACTTGCATTTCAGATACATTTATTTTCTGACAGTTTTTCCATTACCAGTACAAGCAGCTAATCACATGTGTTTAAGAGTTCTTTCTCTTGCAACATCATCCTTCTTTTTGTCTTCCCCTTATTTGGAAGCATATTTCTCTTTCTTCCTCCATCTCTATTATGCTACTTTTAATATTTTATCAAAGAATATTCTTTATCTTATCAAAGAATATTTAATATTCTTATCAAAGTCAATATTCTTATGAAATGTTTGCTCTTATCAGGTAGTGTCCAAGGAACAGGGAATGCCTCATCTGTTTGGTCCTCATTCAGTTTTCTAGGTAGCTAAGATTAGTCATTTGCCTTTTTACACAGTAAACTTGAACTCCGGGAGACGGTGTGGGACAGGGAAGCCTGGCGTGCTGTAGTCCATGGGGTTGAGAAGAGTCAGAGATGACTTGGCGACTGAACAAGATTAGCCGTAGAAATCTCGATGGTCTCTGCTCTTAAGTATTTCATTGTATTGAAATAGTCATTCTGTCCTGTCTCTTGAAACACCTGTTCTTTATACATTGAGTATGAATATTGTTTAATAAAATTAGTAGAATTTTGTGAATGATGTCATCTTCCTTGAAGAGATAATTTACTTTTTGTCTGGCAGACATATGTACAAAGGCAGATAACTTCAATCCAGTCAGGCATTAGCGTGACTTCTAAAGTGAAAACCTGTAATGTTTATGTTCTGTTCATCAATGCCCTCCTGCTCAAAGGTCCCTGAGTTCCAAGTACTATCTTGCCAGCCAGATGAAAAAGCCAAAATCTCCATCTAGTTTATTAATCTTTTAGATGTTGTTTCCTGCTTAATGCTTTATCCTCTTGCCCTAAAAAGTTCAGGCTTGACAAATGTATGAAGGGGATTATTTGTGTATTAGGGAGAACTCACTACCCTATGGTTCCATTTTCTCTAGAATCTTGGCCACTTAAGTCCAGGCTGCCTTAGGAGGCTTTGCCTTAATCTCATATATTGACTTCTTGCTAGTTAAAAATTGTTTCTGGGGCTAGAGACAAAATGGAAATAGGACTTTCAAGTGTCATAGGAGTTTGTTGAAAAATAACATCAGAATAAAATACCTTTTAATGAAGTAGCATATTTAGTCTAGAAACCATAAGTTATCTGAAATTTGTTGTTGGTAAAAATAAAAAAAGGATGTGGACATTCTATAACAGAAAAATGGATTAGCTGTGAAGAAATGATATATTACTTCCCATTATATAAAATTATATCGATAATTGCTGTTGCTTAGTGACTAAATGTTGTCTGACTCTTTGGGACCGCATGGACTAAGGCCCACAAGGATTCTCTGTCCATAGGATATCCCAGGCAAGAATACTCAGTGGGTTGCCATTTCCTTCTCCAGGGCATCTTCTCGACCCAGGGATCAAACTCTTGTTTCTTGCATTTCAGGGAGATTCTTTACCACTGAGTCGCCAAGGAAGCCCATATTGATAATTATGTGATTCTAATTGTGGAACCCTTTTACTCTATAGGCTATACATTTTTTTTTTTTTAAAGTTTAAACACTGTGCCACAAGCAAATATCACAGTGGTGCCTAGAAAATCCAAAGTCCAATATTTTAAAAAATATATATTTCTGTTTTTGTCCCTTTCATGCTCAGTCACTGAGTTGTGTTCTGATTCTTTGCAAGCCCATGGACGCGGTAGCCCGGCAGGCTGCTTCTTCCATGGGATTTTTCAGGCAAGAATGCTGGAGTGGGTTGCCATTTCCTCCTCCAATGGATTGCCTAATTAAATAGGCATTCCCAATTTAGTAAATTTTAAATGAAAAGGTTTATTTATTTCCTAAGATTATAGAGCGTGTAAGTGATAGATATTAAATTCTATCTTAGGTCTTTCTGAAGCCAGAGCACAAATTCTTAACTCTTATCAGAGACTGCCTTATTGACTTCAGTTCCTTTAGTGATGAACGCTTACTCCTTACCAGGGCAGTACGTTCCATCAGAGTGAGGTACTCTGATATGTGTAATATTATGTATTACAGTATATTAAACTGTTTCCTTGTAACTCTTACCCATTAATTCTGATTATGTCAACTGTGCTATAAAATGGCAAAGTTAAAGCAAGTTTGCTATATCCTTAAATTTTAAGGTTATTGAGTTTCTGACATTTTTGGCTGTGTAATTCCCAGGCTCTGCATATATCTGACACTGCTTTACTGAGAAAAATGACTTAAGACCTGAATATGATGCTAAAGTATGTTTTCCAAAAGTGAAAAGTAAAATGTATGGCTAAAAGTACACATAATTATTGATAGAGCTTTATTTTTTTGCAAAATATTTAGTTATATAGATAAATTATGTTTAGGATTTTACTTGTATATTTTTTACATTTAAAATATTTTTATTTTGAAATACTTTTGATGTTAGAAGACTTAAGAATAGTACAAAGTGTCTTTCTTTTTTTTTTGCAAGAACAGTTTGAGGATAAGTTGCTCACATGGCGTTAACAATAGCTTCAAATTTAAATGTACATATACACATATATCCTCATATATGGATACTCTTACATATATACTCAATGTTCTTTCTAATGTTCATCATTTGGAGAAATTAATATTGGCAGATTCAGAAATAAAGAATAATAAAAAACAAGTTAGTAGAAAATATTGCTTTATAGTTTATTTTTTCTTCATTGTAAAATATTAGCTCATTGATAGAAATGTATTGTTTATTGTTAGATGGATTTCATTATTCAATTTGTAAAATAAATTTTCTAATTATCTCTGGTGTGGAAAGAGAGTCCACACTTGTTTCAAATCAATTTTTTTAATTTTTATTTTTACTTTATTTTACTTTATAATACTGTATTGGTTTTGCCATACATTGACATGAAACCGCCACATGTGTACATGAGTTCCCAATCCTGAACCCCCCTCCCACCAATTTAATTAGCACTCTTGAACTATTAAGGAAGTGATATATTCACTCACGCTGTTGAATTTTTTAAAGTGACAAAACCAAGCAAGAATTTGAAAGTGATGAGGGCTTGATCCCACCTTTTCCCCTTTTGCCCAAATATAGTTTATCTTCAAGAAACTTTCTATAGAAATGTTTCTCTGATTGCATCAGCTCTTTCACTGGTAAATAGCATTTGTTGCCTTTGTCTATCCTTTGACATTTATCTCATAGAGTATTTCAAGATGAATTACAATTGCTTGTGCTTATGACCTAGAATGGAGTCATTATTCAGTACCAAACAAGAATATGCCTGGATGTAATAGGATTGTTTTATAATTTTTAATTGGAGGATGATTGCTTTACAATGTTGTGTTGGTTTCTGCTCTAGGACAACATGAATCAGCTATAAGTATACATATATCCCCTCCCTCCTGAACTTCCCACCCACCATCCCATCTCCCCACTTCCCCAGGTCATCACAGAGTGCCAGGCTGAGCTCCCTGTGTTACACAGCAGCTTCCCACTAGCCAACTGTTTTACGCATAGCGGTGTATGGACGTCAGCGCTACTCTCCCAATTTGTCCTACCCTCTCCTTCCCTACCTTGAGTCCACAAGCCTATTCTGTACATCTGTGTCACTATTCCTGTCCTGCAAATGGGTTCATCAGTACCATTTTTCTAGATTCCGTATGTATGTGTTAAAATGTGATATTTGTTTTTCCCTTTCTAATTTACTTCTGTCCGTATGACAGACTCTAGGTTCATCCAATCTCACTATAACTGAATGACTTTTTCTTTCTTTTCATGGCTGATTTTTGTTTGCAGAATCCCTAATCTTTGTGAAGCAAGGTGCCACCCACTGTCTGGCCAATAGATTTACCAGCTAGGAAGAAGGAGATTCCTTTTCTTCTTTATATTGCCTCATTTGGGATTGACCACATTTATTAATTACTTAAGATCCACATTTCCAAACCCATTCATTCTCTGTTGTTGCTGCTTTTTTTAACCTTGAAACTATTGCTTAGTTTCTGAGTTATACTGGTAAATGAGTGTGATATGGCTACCTAATTTATAAAATTTTTGTTAGAAATAAGTGAATTGTGTAATTTTAGTCGTTATAGAAACTAATCTTAAGGGTGAAATAATGAGATCATCTTACTTCAAGGTCTAAGAGACTTCCTCTGTGATATTCTCCACAAGACCTTGGGAAAGCTTTATAGAAAAGTGAACTTTGCTGCTCCCATATCGCAATTTCAATTTTAGACACTCTAGACAGACAACAGAAAATGATATCAGCGCATCATTTGTTAAATGCCTTGCATGCATGCTCAGTCACTAAGTTGTGTCCAGTTCTTTGAGACCCCCATGGACTGTAGCCCGCCAGACTCCTCTGTCCATGGAACTTCCCAGATAAGAATACTGGAGCGGCTTGCCATTTTCTCCTCCATGTGATCTTCCTGACCCAGGGATCAAAGCCTCAGCTCTTGAGTCTCCTGCATTGGCAAGCAGATTCTTTACCTTCTGCACAAAGGTCTGTGATTGATTACTTCAATCCTTGTATACTAAGAAAACATGAATGGAAAGACTGGCATTTACCCTCATTTTTAAAAAGTCGCCAGCATCTCTTCCTTGATTAATGGAAGCGGAGTTAGTGTTGCTTGAATTGTAAGACATCTCGCTGCTTACTTTGAAGCAATAGGTGAAGGTGCCTCTTTGCTTTAAATTTGTCTGGTGGAAGATGACTGTATTCTCACACGTAAAATATGTGTACTTAGATGAAATGGTATAGAATATTATAGTTCTCAAGTGTTTAATTCCTCCTTGTGGAAATTTCAAGGGAACTTCAGATGCATTTGGCAAGAGCTTTTCCTGGTGCAATCAGGTTGCTATGGTAAACCTATTATTTTAGGCGAAGGACGACTGTGTTAGTGAAGTGCTAATCTCTTTTCTGTTTTATGTGAGCCCCTAATGACTCTCCCACTGTTGAGCCTGTGTGCAAGTGTGGTTTTTGCCATTTTAAAAATTAGAAGAAAATAAGGTTGTAGAGAGTGTAACTGCTGTTACGAGGCTGGCAGGTGCCTTTGATGATATGTTGCTCTTCTTAAATAATCTCATTCTGGATCAGAAAAATATCGTTAATTTTTTTTGGAGAAATAGAAAGAAATGGACTTTATGTGAGTTATTGAAATTACAGCTTCTCAACATGTTTTTAAATTATAAATATGTAAATAATAATATCTATCACAGATATTATACAGTTACAGATCCCACCTAAGGTTCAGTTCAATCGCTTAGATGTGTCTCTTTTTGACCTCATGGACTACAGCAGGCAGGCTTCCCTGTCCTTCACCATCTTCCATGTTTGCTCAAACTCATGTCCATTGAGTGAGTGATGCCACCCAACTATCTCATTCTTTGTCATCCCCTTCTCCTTCTACCTTCAATCTTTCCCAGCATCAGAGTCTTTTCCAAGGAGTCTGCTCTTCGCATCAAGTGGCCAGAGTACTGGAGCTTCAGCTTCAGCATCAGTCCTTCCAATATTCAGAGTTGATTTCCTTTAGGATTGACTGCTTTGATCTTCTTGCTGTCCAAGGGACTCTCAAGAGTCTTCTCCAGCACCACAATTTGAAGCATCAATTCTTCAGCTTTCAGCCTTCTTTATGGTCCAACTCCAATGTCTGTACATGACTCCTGGAAAAACCATAGCTTTGACTATGCAGACCTTATTCAGCAAAGTGATGTCTCTGCTTTTTAATATGCTGTCTAGATTGGTTATAGCTTTTCTTCCAAGAAGCAGGCATCTTCTAATTTCATGGCTGTAGTCACCATCTACAGTGACTTTGGAGCCCAAGAAAATAAAGTCTGTCACTGCATGAATCCACCCACATCCTGAAACAAAGCGATCACTACTCACAGTAGGCTTCAGGCGTGTATTTAGTAAAAAGTTTGCATTCAGTAATCTACTAATGGTGTGAGCTAAGTACTGTGGGATTAGAGAGAAGACTGCATTCTGACAGGTGACTAAACTAATCAGGGAGGAGGGAGGGCTTATGGAGAGATTAGATTTAAATAGGCTATTGAACACTAGGTTGAATTTTATAGAGAAAGTTGTAGAATATACGGCCAGTGAAATGTAGAGATTTAAACCTCTATGGGGAGTTCCCTGATGGTTCCATGGTTAGGACTCCGAGCTCTCACTGCCAAGGGCCCAGGTTCAGTCCCTGGTTGGGGAACTAAAATCCCACGGGCTATGAGGAGCAACCAAAAAAAGTTTTTAAAACCTCACATGCTATAATATTCTGTTTTGTTTATATACCATAATTTTATTAATGAGCCTGGATCTGATAGATATTGTGTTTAATCTTTTGAACTATGACTAAGTAATAGATATTGAGTAAATTAATTAATTCTTCCTCAAGTGAAAAATAAAATAAACACATATGCCAGTAGTTGGTTCATGCTTGTCAAAGAAACCAATAATATATAGTCAGGAAACTTATTATATGCCTCAAAATGTTAATTAAATGGTTGCCATAAACACATGTACCCTCAAACTTAAGAACTGATGTTGCCCTGGTAACCGGGAGTGGATTATGCCTCAGGAATGGTGTGATTGGTGTTTCCCATGTCTGTCTGCCATGGACTAGTCAATCATACCCACTGCTGCTGTATGTCATTTGCCTCTGTCCACAGTCTGGATCATAGTTGTCGTTCACACATCTACGCATGAGAGGGCCAGTGTGTTCATGCACAGCAGGCAATATTACGCACAGCTCAGAAAATCTGGGTTCTAACACCAGCATGGCTACATGGCTAATGTCTACTTTGCTAACCTTCGGCAAGTCATTTAGCCTCAGTGTACTTGAGTTTCCTCATCTCTTAAATAAATTGTAGAAACTCATGGATCCTCATGACATTTTACAAACAACTGAATGCGAGCTGGTATATATTTTTCCAAGAATTCGGATTCTGAGGTCTACCAGTTAGAATTCTTGATTGCTAATAATGGTCACCAACTTCATTCACTGAGATGAAAAAATATTTATTCTAAGGGCTTAGGCTCAGAGTGCAAGCTTGGACAGTTCGCTCACACAACAAGCCAGGGAAGGAAGGCAGTGCCACGAACCAGCCGTCGCTTTGGAGCTTCTGCCTCCCCGCCCCTGGAGGCTCACCGCTATGCTGTTACACTTGCCACTCTGCCGCAGTCCCCGTGCCTTGCTCTCCCCCTCGAGAATCCGAGCCCTGGCCAAGGGCATCTGGGGTGTCCCTGCTCGGTCCACCAGTCCCCTGGAAGAGGGGATATCATTGCGGGAGGGGGAGGGCTCTGTCTCCTGCTGAACTCAGCTCTGCCTCCAAGTAGAAAGACGGGTGGAAGGCGGCCAGAACAGCACTATCTATCACTGTATCTTTCATCAGATTCTCAAAGGGACCATGACCCTGCCACTTCTGCCAGAAAAGATTATGAATCACTGCGTTAGATTATCTTTAATTACAGCTCTGAAGTGATATGATTCTAAATACTAATTTTTCTTTTTTCTTTCGTATCCCAGCTCAGAATTTCTTTAGCATGATACAAATGCAGTAACAGAATGACTAACAACATTGCAGGGTCAGCCCTGAAGTATCTTATGATCATTTCAGTGGGTGTGCAATTATGATGGTTGGGATAATGACAGGGAGTTAACAGATGTCTGGGAGTAGTCACTCGGCTGAATTTCTGGCAAACCAGTCCCAATTCCTCAGAAAAAAAGAACTGTCCTTTCTCATACAGCCTCCTGGAGCTCCGTTATGATATATTAAGATACAATATGGCCAAATGTTTAGATGCACAAACTTTAAGCATGATAAGAATAGATACAAATTTGGAATCTATCCCTTGAGAGCTGGTTCAGCAGAGAAAGTTACTTGGCCTGAATATGCCTCCATCTCCTGTTTAGTAAAATGATGGTGATAATGTTAGTGCATGTGTGGTATCATGAATACAAAAGGATGGAATTGAAGAAATTATAGTGTTTGAGGCATAGTTACAGCTCAGGAAATAATGACGAAAGTCATAGTGAAAATATTTAAGAAATTCCCAAACTGTGAACCAAACTCAATTCCAAAACAAGTTTCTACTTTTAAACTTTAAGTCAAGACATTTAGGGCATGAATTCTGACCCACATCCCATGTTAAGATGAATTTTGTGAACTCAAAAACTGACACCAAATCACCACTAAAATATCAGGTTGAAATGTACCCATGAGATTTTTTTTTTTTCTTATATGGCAGACAGACCCAAATTAAAAATATTTTTAAATGACCATGTTAGTTCAAATTGTGTCAGAATAAATAAAATTGATTCAGTTATGTTAAATGGTCTCCTCATAGTGGAATATGAAATATCCAGGGAGTTTATCATTGAATGAGTCTTCAAAAATGAATGAAGCAGAACATGGAAAGTAGAAACCAGGAGTCACCTATGAACCAGGAGTTGTCACTTCAGCTCCAGCTCAACCTCCTTGGCATTTATGCTTGACCTTCAGCTTGACCTTAGGGATGTAGGAGAAGGTATTTGCTGAATTGTTATCTGACACAGACTAGATACTGATCCAGGAGGTCTGGGTCTAATCAGATGCTTGTTTTCCTAAAAAATCTTCCTGATTCCGTGAGTCTCCTAATGAGTGTGTTTTCCCTGTGTGTTTTGCAGGTAAGTGTGAATGTGGCAAGTGCACTTGCTACCCGCCGGGAGACAGAAGGGTGTACGGCAAGACGTGTGAATGTGACGATCGGCGCTGTGAAGATTTGGACGGCGTGGTCTGTGGAGGTGAGCAGTTGTCACAGCTCTCTGCCTGCAACCTGCGTTAGCTGCTTTTCTTATTCTACTTCTCCTTTAAAAAAAAAAAACTCTGTTAAAAAGAAGATATACAAAAAGCCACATGCAATCAGCATATGGTAGCGGTGATGGTGGCGGTTTAGTCGCTCAGTCGTGTCCGACCCTTGCAACCCCATGGACTGTAGCCCACCAGGCTCCTCTGTCCATGGGATTCTTCAGGCAAGAATGCTAGAGTGGATTGCCATTTCCTTCCCCACAATTAGCATATACATATACAATTAGACCTGTACATTTAGTCATATACAGTTGGGTTGGTAATGACCTTGTACTCTGAATTTAGTCCATGTGTATGTATGTGAAAAGACACGGCATCCTATCAATAAAAGAAGATGGACCCTAAACCAGATTCTCTGAAGACAGGGAAAGGGTTTGCTTCAACCAAGCTGTTTCCAGTTTTTATTACTCTCCTGATAAAAATTGATCCGGGATGAGACTTGAAAAAAGAAAAACAGCAGTAAGATACACTCCAAGTTAATTACACAGTAACAAGAAATAAGCGAATCTGAGACCCAGACACAAGCTTGTTACTCTTAGTTACTCAGTCTGTCCAGCTCTTTGCAACCCCATGGACTCCTCTGTTCATGGGATTCTCCAGGTAAGAATACTGCAGTGGGTTGCCATTCCCTTCTCCAGGAGATCTTCTGACCCAGGGGTCAAACCCCCCAAAAAACTATGTGTCTCCTGCATTGCAGGCAGATTTCTTACTGTCTGAGCCACCAGGGAGAAGCAACATAAAGGAAGAATGAGGCAGATAGAGGGTTGTTACAAAGGTAATACTGCAAAAAGGAGAGTCACAGGGATAGAATGTTGCCAGTGTCCACCTGAGCTTCATCCAGGGGAGGGGATGAGGGTCACCGTGGCCCCATTTCAGTCTTGCGAAGATCCGTGTTGTAGAAGGTACATGCTGACTATGGCCCCTCCCAGGTTTCTAGGACAGTCGAGGTGAACTGGACACGGATTCACACAAACAGAATATAACTCAGTCTCTTTAAGATAATTACCATAATGAATTGGGTACTGCTACTGGGGGGAAAGCCCCCAAAGGCACATATAAGTGAAGAGAGCTGACCATCCATCTCTGTCATCTCTCTGACCCCCATGGATGGCTGTCTAGCAACTCTCTCTCTAACCAGCTATAAAACACTTGGAATTTCACCAGAAGTGTTTTCCTCTTTCGTTTTTCTGTGAGCCAAGGGAAAAGGCCCTTTTTAATAACTGTTGGGCCGCGTGTTTTCTCTCTCCCGGTTCCCATGACAGCCATCCTCAGAGATTGTTCCTCCTACCCTAGTCTCACAAACGGAAAAGTGAGTGAGGTTTAGGCGTTAAGGTCCCATCTCTGCAAAGTGCCAGACCCACGGTAGGAGCTCTGGAGTTTAGTTCACAGATTTCTCGCTAAACCACAGTTTTCCCCAGAGTGACATACAACTGTTTGTACTTTATGTCAATATTACTTTTATTTTAGATTTTCCCTTTACTTCTAGTAGTCATCAGAAATATCCAAACAGACTATAGTCCCTTTTATTGTTGTCTTTAAGTACCTGACATAGTACATTCTATGTGCATACCATAAAATAATGAATCCCCTTCCCCCCAGTGAATCTCTCTTTGTCTCCAGCTTTGGGGAGGAAATCAAGATAAAACGAATCTATATATCTTCTTGTTAGATGAGATCAAATGTTTACTAGGTAAATGAGAAAACATCTCACAGTGATAGTTTTTTAATTTTTGTCTCTCTGTGTCTCCACTTTGTCCATCTACCCAGAGTTGTCTGTGCCCTGGGGGTGGAGTGGAGGCTACTGACTCCCATTAGCCAAACCAGTAAATGTACAAACTAAACATCAATTACTTGATGCTATACAATCAGAAATGCAATTGCCCTAGAGACTAGAATTTTTGTAAAAAAACTATGAGAAGTCAGAATCTGAGATTAAGGTTTGGAAGCAAGTCATTTATTAGAAGGGGATTCCCAGGTGGCTGAGTGGTAAAGAATCTGCCTGCCAATGCAGAAGGCACAGGAGATATGGGTTCGATCACTGGGTTGGGAAGATCC
Source organism: Aepyceros melampus (assembly GCA_006408695.1). Classification (NCBI taxonomy): domain Eukaryota; kingdom Metazoa; phylum Chordata; class Mammalia; order Artiodactyla; family Bovidae; genus Aepyceros; species Aepyceros melampus. The sequence continues at coordinate 109,082 of SJXQ01006238.1, read as the reverse complement.
CCTGGAGGAAGAAATAGCAACCTGCTCCAGTATTCTTGCCAGGAAAATCCAAGGGACAGAGGAGCCTGGCAGGCTGCAGTCCATGGGGTCACAAGAGTTAGACATGCCTGAGCACGTGTGAGCATGAGAGTCTATTAGAAAAGGGAATGAGTTACTGGTAGGAAAGTGGGAAGACATGACAGTGGAGAAGGGGCAGCCAATGAAGACCGTGCTATCCACCCAGTTACTGCTGTGGTCAATTGGAACTTCATCCCAGTCCGGAGGAGGAAACTCTAGAGGTCCGAGTAAAGCACACAATTCTCCTATCATCAGTCATGGGTTGAGGATTGCTTCTAGGAGGCATGAATTCCCAGGCCACATCCAGCCTGTCCCACAGGTATCTGATCATAGGCTTCAGTGGCTGGAGTAAACCTCTGGGCAGAGAACCTCAAGGGGTGCTGAGTGAAAGTCATTGTAAAAGGAAGGATGGCGTTGCTGGGACACCACCGCAGAAGGGCCCCCAACTCTCCTGCCAGGTGGTCTGTCCTTTCTGGAAGTCAGATTCTCATTCTTTGACATGGTCTACACGTTGCTGATCATCCAATCTGCCTTTCTCTGGCTGGATGCAGGATGAAGCACAGTACATTGGGCAGTAGCTGGAGATGTGCTGATCTGTTAATAATCCTTATTCTCCTGGGAGAGACTTGGCTACGATTTTCAAGATCCTTCCTCTCATATTTAGAGATTAATCCCTAGGTGGTCGATCTTCCCCAATATAGACGATATCGGAATGTAATTACCGAGGACGAATGTGTTTCAAGGTTGGGAAAATGCTGCTGCTGCCTCTGTGTGCCCTGCACGTGTGTACTCGCTCAGTCGTGTCTGACTCTTTTGCGACCACACAGCCTGTAGCCTGCCAGGCTCCTCCATCCGTGGGAATTTTCAGGCAAAAATACTGGAGTGGGTTGCCATCTCCTCCTCCAGGGGATCTTCCCAACCCAGGGATCGAACCCAAGTCCCTTACATCTCCTACATTGGCAGGCGGATTCTCTACCACTGGGTGTGTCTGCTAGCACCTGACACACATGAGTCAGATAAGCATAGCATCTTTGACCTGTGTAACTGGATGGGTTCTATCCGTGCTTTTTCTTAAATGGTAGCAACCGGCTCTGCAAAATCACCTGTGCATTTAATTTCATGTTTTATTGACCAAAGGATCTCAGAACACTTTTCAAGTATGTAAACAAAACACACCTTGGAAATTTCCCTTGAAAATATTTTATGTTGTTGTTCTTTTTAAAAAAATATTTATTTATTTGGCTATATCGGATCTTAGCTGTGGCGCATGGGCTTTCTATTTATAGCACGTGGGTTCCAGAGCATGCAGGCTCCGTAGTTGTGACCCGCAGGCTTAGTTGCCTCACGACATGTGAGATATTAGTTCCTGGACCAGGGATCGAACCCACATCCCCCACATTGGAAGGTGGATTCTTGACCACTGGACCACCAGGGAAGTCCCCATGTGGTTGTTCTTAAATTTCACTTTGATATTTGAGTAATGTCCCTGAGAGATTTGGGGTAGGATGATACCATTAATTTAAAAGCTGTCTGTGGATAGCAACGATCAGTTTCACTTACCTTCTCCTGCTTTCTCTGAGCTCTGAACCCCAGGTGACAGCATGAATCCTTACAGTCTGGCACAGATTTTGCACTGGAGCCTATGCGCACATCTGTACACATTCCAGTGTGTAGTGTTTTTGCTTTCCTCTTCGTTCACTTGTGAATCTTTACCATGATGGTGGCTCAGTCCTACTGCTTGGAGGAGGTTAGTTCCAGGAGACGGGGAGATGTCTGCATCCGTGGTCAGCTCATGTGTATCCATAGTGACTTCTAGCTGGAAATGCTGCTCGTTGTTTCCAATCCACACTGACGCTCTGGAAGTGTTCCTCAACAAGATAAGTCCAGTCTTGGTATTCCTGGTGGCTATGGTCTATAAAGGGGCTTCCATAGTGGCTCAGATGGTAAAGGGTCTGCCTGCAATGAGGGAGACCCGGGTTCGATCCCTGGGTCCTGAAGATTCCCTAGAGAAGGGAATGGCAACCCACTCCAGTATGCTTGCCTGGAGAATTCCATAGACAGAGGAGGCTGGTGGGCTATAGTCCAGGGGATTGAAAAGAATCAGACATGACTGAGCAGCTGACACACACACGGTTTATGGTGCCATGAACAGGGAGTTGGCAAATACTGACTCTTGAGGGAAATACGGGGCTAGCTGGGATCCCACCTCTGCTCCTGGCATTTTCAAAAACCGATCAGTACATAACCATGTTTCATGTGTGTTTCTATGCAAAGACATACTGTGTCACACATAGTTGATTCACTGACATTGAGCTCATGGCCAGCAGCCCTGTAACTCATGCCTGAAAGATGAATTGGCTCACAGGTTTCTCCGAAAGGTACATCACAGCCTTTTTGCACTTAGGAACACTGGCTAGCACTTCAGCACTGTACTCAGGGGCCATCGAAAACATCAAGATTACCAACAGAAGGTGCAAAAATGCGAAGAGTCCAGCACCATGGGTACTGGGAAAAGCACAGTGGTTTCAGTGTAAGAAGTGAGCCAAGAAGGAGAGCGTGACCTTCTTTGACCTTTGCTGGGAGTGCGAACCTTGCACACCTCCATATTTCACCATTTTCCCTGTGTTCTCAAATGCCCTGGAAAGCTTCTTGAGTGTTGATTTCAGGAATACAAATAAATTTTAGGGACTAGGCAAGTTCTCAAATATGGAATCTTCAAATAATGGGGATCAAGTGTAATTCATATTCTCACTGGAAATGTCACCTCCCATGTGAGTTTTGCACTTGGCCTCAAATTATAATTTCGTTAAGACAGTTGTGGAAGGAATTGTTTGAGCCTTGACTGTTATAGGGGTTCCCTGGTAGCTCAGCAATGGCAATACCACTCTGAACACATCTGATCTCATCTGATCTTGGAAGCTAAGCAGGGTCGGCCTGACTAGGACTTGGATGGGAGACTGCCGGGGAATATCGAGTGCTGTAGCTTCCCTGGTGGGCTTCCCTGGTGGCTCAGATGGTAAAGAATCTGCCTGCAATGCAGAAGACCTGGGTTCAATCCCTGGGTCAAAAAGATCCCCTGGAGAAGAAAATGGCAACCCACTCCAGTATTCTTGCCTGGAGAATCCCATGGACAGAGAAGCCTGGCAGCCTATAGTCCATGGGACCGCAAAAAGTCAGACACGACTGAATGAGTAACACTGACTATTATAATCTTGAATTTAATTAATTTATTTATTTGGCTGCATCTGGCAGCATGTGGGAATCTTAGCTCCCTGACCAGGGATCGAACCCATGTCCCCCTGCTTAGAAGCATGGAGTCTTAACCACTGGAACACCAGGGAAGTCCCTTGAATTTCTTTTTTTTTTTCTCTGCTGTTCTCTGGAAAGAAAATTACAAGAGACATCCTGTTAATTAACAAGTTTGAACATACAGTAATTCCAGTATTAAAATATATGGCATGCTAGACACATTGATAAGGAGACCACAAGTTCCCTTCACAAACATTTATGTAAATGTAATTCACTATATAGAAATATAAATGGTAATTATAACGTCAGTTAAGTCCACAGACATGAGGCTCTCTTGGCTCCAACCTTGACCAACCATTTATTCCCGATATAACCTGAGGCAATTTACACATCCCACTTCTCTCACCTATAAAAGATGATATATGTCTCTCGTAGGGTTATTGTGAGATTGGATGAGTTAATGCATATAAAGTACTCAGGTTTGTACCCAGCACATGTGTCATATGTAGATATAAATATTATTGTCATTAGTGTTGTGCGTGTGCTAAGCCACCTCAGTCGGGTCTGATTCTTTGCAACCCTATGGACTGAAGCCCACCAGGCTCCTCTGTCCATGAGATCTAGGCAAGAACGTTGCCATGCCTTTCTCTGGGGATCTTCCCAGCCCAGGGATGAACCCACATCTCTTGTGTCTCCTGCACTGGCAGGCTGATTCCTTACCATGTGCGCCACCTGGGAAGCCCATCATAGTGTTATACACATATATGAAGGATGAAAGACAGAACCAGTTGAGCTGGAGTTTATGCTGTGGATTACAGTGAACTATGGGACATAGACCAGAACTCAAGTTTGCTTATTAATTCCATTTTATAACAGTTTATTCAGAATGATGACTGTCTGCTTTTTTCTTTGCATAAAGCCGTCTTTATCCTCACACTTGACACTGAGCTACCAAATTAAAGTGGCCACATGTATCTCAGGAGTGTTTTTAGTGGCTCTTACTCAGCAGGGTACCTAGCGGGTAGCATCTCATGGGTTTGCAAGCGTGAAGTAACACAAATAAGATGACGCTGGCCCTTAAGGTTCGAACCACCACATGCATCGCCAGTATCTCTATTCCTGAAAATACCCATTATCATAAGCAAATACTATCTTGTTTCATATTATCCCATCATGTATATAGCATATAATTAAGGCAGCAATAACTCATTGCATACTTGTTCCGTGTAATGACCGTCACTGCCTCTCAAACACAAGCATGCCTGTAATTTCTCCTAGACACCTTTACCTCTGACCTGTCTGGTTGCATTCCTCTTGGGCAGCCCTTTTTTTAAAAAAAAAAAAAAAAAACATTTTTGTTTGAAATAGACTTTTAAGCAGAACACTTAGTTTACTTTTTAAAATGTATATTCATTTATTTGGCTGCAGCAGGACTGGGTTGTGACGTGTGGGATCTTTCCTGGAGGCACACAGGCCCCCTAGTTATGACTCCTGCTCTCCTATTCCATGGTATGTGGGATCTTAGTTCCCCGACCAGGGATCGAACCTGTGTCCCCTGCATAGCAGGGTGGATTCTTAACCACTGGACCACCAGGGAAGTCCCATCTTGGTTTAATCTTTAACCCATGGAAACTTGCTCTGTCTCCCACCATTCTGCCTAACTCACTCTCTGGGATTACTCATAGTTCCCAGTTGCCCAAATCTGAGGTGCCATTCAGTTCTCATTCTGCGCGGCCACTTTTTAGCATAGGGTTGTGGTTACTCTGCTTTCAGTTCCTCCTGACATGGTCTTCTCCCTGGGCCTCAGAAGCACCTTACCCCATTTCTTCTCTGTCTTCTCTCGTAATCACTTTATTTTATCTCTCAGAGGCAGAAGGAAGCAGTTGTTTTTGTTCAGTTGCTAAGTAATGTCCAATTCTTTTGTGACTCCATGGACGGTAGCCTGCCAGGCTCCTGTGTCCATGGGATTTCCCAGGCGAGAATACTGGGGTGAGTTGCCATTCCCTTCTCCAGGGAATCTTCCCAACCCAGCGATCAAACCCACATCTCCTGCTTGGCAGGCAGATTCTTTATCAGCCACTGGGGGAAGCTCTCAGAGCCTGCCAATAAATCTTAGCATTTCGCTATAAATTGCCTTTGGATGTCTTTTCTGCTGACTGTTTGATGCCCTTGCATAACCTCGGCTTGTCCTGTTTTCTCTTAAGGTCAGTGTCTCCCTAGATGATTTCTTAGCATCATTCCCTTCTGGCTTCATACTCTTGAAATTCAAACTATTTATTTCCAATATGGAAATTCCTCCACATTCTGCATGGTCAAAACTGACATAATCTTTTATTTCTTGTTAATTCAGGAAATATTATTCAGCCTCCACTGTTAGCCAGCACTGGAGATTTCAGGATGAATCTATTAGAGTTGATGGTCACACTTGAAGGGCGACATTCAGAAAAAAAGGACAGTGAGGTGGATGGTCTGAAAGGAGAAGCACTAATTCAATGAAAATATACATGATAGGGGCTTTGACATAGACTGGAGGCTACAGAAGCTTTGCAAATGCCTTCATATCTGGTCAAAACTATACGACGCCTAATATGTGCTTGTGTGTGCCTGTTAGTTGCTCAGTCATGTCTGACTCTTTGCGACCCCATGGACTGTAGCCTGCCAGCCTCCTCTGTCCATGGAATTCTCTAGGCAAGAATACTGGAGGCGGTAGCCATTCCCTTTCCAGGGATCTTCCCAACCCAGAGATTTAACTAGGGTCTCCTGCATTGCAGGCAGATTCTTTACAGTCTGAGCCACCAGGGAGGGGAACTAATATGTGCTTGAAATGTATTAATCAGCTAAACATCGTGACCACCACATTTGGTAATCAGATTGTATTTAGCCGGATGAGGGGAGGTGGATTGACCCAGGAGTCACAGAACAAAGTGCTCAGGCATATGGCAGACAGAGAGGATGACATGGTCAAGGGATTTTTGAGAACCAAAGAGAAGCTCTGTGTGATAGATGATAAGATAGCAAAGAGGACAGAATATGATAGATTGGTAAACATGTTCTTGATTTGAAAGCCTTTACTGTGGCTCAGCTGGTAAAGAATCTGCCTGCAATGCGGGAGACCTGGGTTCGATCCCTGGGTTGGGAAGACCTCCCTGGAGAAGGGAAAGGCTACCCACTCCAGTATTCTGGCCTGGAGAATTCCATGGACTGTGTAGTCCATGGGGTCACAAAGAGTCAGACATGACTGAGCACCTTTCACTGTCACGGAAAGACTGATCGGAAACCATAGAAGCATTTAAACAAGACAATAGCATGATGACTCTGTACCCCTGGCTGCCAGGCGAGGTCTGGATTGCTGGGAGGAGTGTGGTTTATAGGGTTGCTGGGTAAATGTGGTTTTAGGAGATGAGTCCTGGAGAGAGATGCAGGCAGGTTAGCTAGACGGAGGACAGTAAGGATGGAAAAACTGTGATGTATTGGATAACATACTAGAGACAACATGATAACGGGGTCCCGAAACCCTCAACTCGCAGCAGGGGATGTGGCCCTCTGTTAGACCCCTCCTCCAGCTCCCCGAAACAGATGAACATGGTGGATGCCAACCAGGCCACGTGGCTCATGGCAATGTGTCCTATGGCTGATAAATTTCAACTAGATTGGGAGGGATTAAGAATGAACTGTGAAAGTCTCATGGGAAGCCCATACTTTTCCGTGAGTGTCATGTCTCAGCCAATAGGCATGTCTCTTGAGGATTTTCTGGAAGCTATGCTTAAGGAATCATTGGAAGAGACTTTGGGCTCCTATTGGCCATGACTTTTAAGCCAGAGAAGCCTCAACATCTGTGCAATGTGGAGTTCATCTCCAGGCATCTGAACTGCATTATCTGAAGAAAAGGTTATCCCCAGACTGCGGCATAAAGCTGTTATCCTCATGAACTGCTGTAAGGATGCCCATGGGGAAGAAAGCTGACAGCATGTGGTTCCTGTCCCGTCCCACATCCCTCCAAGGAGACCAGTGTCAATTGTCGATCTAAATGTTTAGTTGAACCTGAGAAGAGTGCCCCCCACCCCACCCCGGGAGTAAAATTCCCATTTATGGATATTCATGATTGAAAGACAGGAGTGAGGGGCAGGGTGACTTGTGGGGTGAGTCACAAGTTTCTGGTTTGAGCAGTCAGATGAGTGGAGGAGACTATGTTTTTTTGTATCGTTGTCTCCGTTTATTGAAAAAAAGAATGCTTTCTTCACAGAGAGCATTGGGAATATAGAGTCTTAGCCACTAGACCACCAAGGAAGTCCCAAATACCTTCGTTTTAGATTTCTTGAAGCACCAACTACAGAATGTTTAGGAAGTTGATGTCATATAAACCAGCAATTCTGTGCCTTGAGGAAGAGTAGCAGTTACTTTGTTCAAAGAATTTAGTTTCTACATCCTGTGGCCAGTCCTAAAGGAAATCAACCCCGGACATCCACTGGAAGGACTGATGCTGAAGCTGAAGTTCCAATACTTGGGCCACTTGATGTGAAGAGCTGATTCACTGGAAAAGACCCTGTTGCTGGGAAAGATTGAGGGCTGGAGAAGGGGACAACAGAGGATGAGATGGTTAGATGGCATCACCCACTCAGTGGATGTGGGTTTGAACAAATTCCAAGAGATACTGAAGGACAGGGGAGCGTGGCATGCTACAGTCCATAGGGTCACAAAGAGTCACACGTGACTTAGCGACTGAACAACAACATCACGTGGCAGCCCGTGGAGAACAAATCCTACTGTGAGGCATGTGTGAAGCTCACTAGCATCATCCCTCTGGTGCGGCTTCAAAAAACAAAATTGACATCACTAATCTGGGTAATTTTCTCAGTTCACTGCCAGACCCTGAGTCATAGTATCTCTGACCTTGCACCTGGAGGGCTGGACAAGAAGCCCACATATCTCGTGTGTGGCCAGAGATCAAAATCCGGATCCCTGACTCCGAAGCTGGGACTCCCTGAGCATCTCTGCAAACAAGTAAAACCCCAAATAAATGTAAACTTACTTAGTCAGCAGGCACCTGAGAACTAACAGGCAATGATGTCCATCCACCTTTCCAACAAAAATAGGACTTTCCCGATGGCTCAGCAGGGCAAGAATCTGCCTGCAGTGCAGGAGACACAGGAAAGGTGGGTTCAATCCTTGGGTTGGGAAGATCCCCTGGAGAAGGAAATGGCAACCCACTCCAGTGTTCTTCCCTGGGAAATCCCATGGACAGAGGAGCCTTGCAGGCTGTGGTCAAATGAGTCACAAAGAGTCAGACACAACTGAATGACTAAGCTCCAAGAAGTACCAAGAATAACACTGAAAGTGATTGAACCAATTCTGGTAGGCTGGAATCAGTTAGCAAGCATTCCTGAAGGTGAATGTAAGCAATCGCATATTTTAAGCAGTTCAGTTTTGATTACACCAAAATTACAACCTGAAAATAAGAGTCAGGAGAGTGACTGGCACAGAGAGAGGCAGTAGGAAGACTGTGCCTCACTTAACCAGCTGAAACTGGTGAGCAAAGTGATGGTTCAGTGCTAAAGAACCCCCCTGCCAAATTTTATCCCTGAGTCAGGAAGATCCCCTGGAGAAGGAAATGGCAGCCCACCCCAGTGTTCCTGCCTGGACAATCCCATGGACAGAGGAGCCTGGCGAGCTATATATACAGTCCATGGAGTCCCAAAAGAGTTGCACATGACTTAGTGACTGAACAACAACAAGCAGTGTTCAGTGATCGGAGACTGCATGTGGGCCTTCTCAATTCTCTATTAATGGCAAAAATATTATGTGATCTACACATGCATGGCTTTTTTTAATCAGATCTCACTACTGAGAAAAAAGCTTTGGCTGGAGTGATAGTCCCTGGGATGTATTTGTTTATCAGAGACACTTGACTTTAAGATTTCATAAAGAAAATGTATCTATGTGTTGGCTCTTACATGTTTAATCGTTCCTGGTGGCTCAAATAGTAAAGAATCCCCATAATGCAGGAGCCCTGGGTTCGATCCCTGGGTCAGCAAGATCCCCTGGAGAAGGGAATGGCTACCCACTCCAGTATTCTTGCCTGGAGAATTCCACGGACAGAGGAGGCTGGTGGGCTACTGTCCATGGGGTTGCAAAGAGTCAGACAGGACTGAGCGACTCACACTTTCACTTTCAAGCTTAACCGGAGACCTCCCTCTGATACTCCATATATCCAGGATGAGCAGAAGTGGACTGCTTACTGCTTTCCTTTTTCCTCTCAACTCCTGGAATGAGCCCATGAGTCCAATTTAAGAAACAAGAAGCATAATGAAGAGCCACCTCTTAATTACACAATCAGTTCACATTTCTTCCAGGAATTCTTTGGTTCGTAGCTGCAATTTGAAGATGGTCAGGCAGCCTGAGAGTATGACTGCAGTGACACCTCCACCCCCCAGGCACTGCTGGACTTATGTTGAGGAAGGTCCAGACCACTGACTCAGGCCACGGCTTTCTTAGCTGGATGATCTGAGTGGCATCGTGATTGTCTCCTTGTCTCTGAATTACATCTTAAAACCGCAAACCCCTTTCCTGAGCATGTACCTGTACCAGCGTTGGGAGGCACCCTGCTGACCTGCAGGCCTTGTAGTTGCCCAGCCTGGAGACAGCGGCAGAGACATCAGTGGAGTCGTTTTTTATATGTTAATTTGTCTATTTTTGACTATGTTGGGTCTTAGTTGCGACCAATGGGATCGTCTGACGTGTCCCGGGCTCAGTAGTCACGATGAGCGGGCTTAGATGCCCTGCGGCATGTGGAATCTTAGTTCCTCTGTCAGGGATCAAACCCAAGTCTCCTGCATTGCAAGGTGGATTCTTAACCCCTGGACCATCAGGGTAGCCCCTGGACAAAAGAATCTTGCAAGTCCACAACAAAAGTTCCTGGAGCGACACCCCACCCATCATATGGCAGGTGGCAGGACATGACAGCAATCTTTGGTACTCCAGGGGGTAGGAGCTTAGCATTTACAGGGGAAATTGAGATCACGCTGGCTCATGGTTACCAGAGAGACCCGTGGCTGGGGCAAGAGGCAAGCACATAAACCATTACTGATTAAGTGTATAATTAAGAGGATTGGATGGTCATATGAGTGAAGCAGAGAACGTGAGCAGGGAACGTGCAGAGAGCAAGAGAACAGCCATCTTGAATGGCCTGATTATACAGCCAGTTAGGACTGTGTTCAGCCATAAGTAATGACATAAATAAGCCTGCAGGTTGGATGGATGGCAGGGTGACTGCCTGAGAGCCATCAACGTCCCATACACCTTCTCTCTTTCCTCCCACTCTGCCTTTTCACGCCCATTGAAAACCTCCTGTTGTGCCCATCTTCTAGGAAAGAAGAAAGGGAAAAGAACAGGACAAATGGCAAAGGATATGCACTAGCTGAGTCTGTCTCATTTTCTTTGGATGACAATAGCTTCCTGGAAACTTTACCCAAGAGATTTTCTTTTTTATCTCACTTAATAGAGTTGAATCCTAAGGGCAACTAGGTCAAAAGGAGCCTGAGTAATCAAATATTTTCCAGATGAACATATCAGCATCTCCATGAAAAAAATGATAGTCCTCCTATTATTAACAAGGTGAAAAGAGTATTGGGCAGACAGTATTTATTAATAGTAGCTGATGCAATTAAATCCATTCATGTGGGTCAGTTACTTAATTGAGCACCATCATTACGGTGTATTAAGAAAGTGTGTCTCAGAGCCAATGGATTCATTGGAAATGTCATTGTCTAGAACATCACCACTCAAGAGTATTTTCAAAGATAATGGCAATGTTGCATATCTGCCTTTTTCAACACAGTAGCCGCTGGCCATGTATGGCTGTTAAACACCTGAAATGTGACTAGCGTGGTAAGAAACTGAATTGTAAATTTCACTGAACTTTAATAAATAGTCACACTGATTAGTGATCACTACATTGGACTACACACATCCAGAGCATTCTTGGTGAATATTTTGGTGTAGGGGAAGGGAAGAGAATAGAAAGAAAAATCATGGTTGTGGGGAGGGGGGTGGTTACCAGATGCCAGGAGAGGATGAATGGCCTTGGAAATGCAAATCAAACGGAAAATTGCTCACCTGTATGAAGACTTGGGAAGCCAAGTGAAGGCAGATTTAGTAGACTTCATTAGGCTGGTTCTCCCTACAGGTTCTAGAATGATCTGTTACACGCTTATTACATAGATAGGGCTTTCCTGGTGCCTCAGTGGTTAAAGAACCCACCTGCCAATACAGGAGATACAGGTTCAACCCCTGGGTCAGGAAGATCCCCTGGAGTAGGAAATGGAACACATTACGGTATTTTTGCCTGGGAAATCCCATAAACAGGAACCTGGTGGGCTGCAGTCCCTGGGGTTGCAGAGAGTCAGACACGACTGAGCAACTGAGCATGCATGTACACGTCACAGGTAGCATCACTGTGAATTCTGCCCCCAAGCAGGATGCCATTCTCCCTGAATGTGAATAGATTATTCTCCCAGTTCTGCCAGCCCTGGGTGTTCCATTGGCCTGAGTCAACAGAATAGGGCGGATCTGGCAAAAGTTGACTGAAACTACTCTTGTGGTTTTTATCACCTTTTTTTTTTTTTAAACTCTGACTTTCAATATGATTCCACTCAGTAGTAGGTCTCCTTTATGAAATATTCTCCTTGTTATTTTACAAGACAACGTAATCATCATATTTTACTCCTTCTTTCCTGGATAATCCTACTTGTCTGGCTTCTCCCTTCTACCCTACCATAAATATCAGATTTTCTCAAGATTTACTTCTTCCTAAGTGGGCTCATTGACTTCCAAAACTTTAAATGCCATCTCCTTTGGGAGACTCCAGCATGGAGAGCCCTAGCACCAACCTGTCAAATGCCAGGTCTGTGTCAGCTGCTTCTTGGCCTCTCCTTGGTTGTCTTAAGAGCATCTCAGACACACAAGGTTCAAAATGGAGCTGATGTTCTGCTCTCAGCTCTCCCTCCTGCAGTTCCATTGTCTATTAGGCTGCATTGTTAAAGAACCTGGCCTTTCTCTCCCTCCCCTGCCAGAAACAATCCAGCAGCAAGTGCCATAGGCACCCCCACCAAAGGAGATCTCAGCCAGCTCTCCCTGTCGGCATTGGCATCAGCCTGTTGAAGCCTGCATCACCCTTCATCTGGGCTCTGCAACACCCTCTCACTTTCCCCATCCTCACCGCTTCCCAACACACCAGAATCTCTCCCACCCAGTTGCCAAAATGTATTTGCAAACTGTAAATTATAACACATTACTCTCTTGCATAACACCTGTTTATGATTTCCCCTTCCTCTTAGAATAAAATCTAAATGCCTTTCCAAGGATGAATAATTTGCTATGTTCTGATTCCTAAATATTTCTCCAACTTTATTGTTTTTTTCCATTTTTTCTTCCTCATTATTCTTCAAATACACTGACTTTTTTTCCCCACTGCCTATAACATGCCAGCTCTTTCTTATTTGAGAATTTTCATTTTTCCAGAACATTACTGCCTAGCTCCTTCTCAGCCCATGGGTGTCAGAGAGCTGATTCTTCCAGGTAATGATGCTCTCTCTGCCCAATATGCCACCACCCTCTTTAATGCTTCCTGCTGCTGCTAAGTCGCTTCAGTCGTGTCCGACTCTGTGCGACCCCATAGACGGCAGCTCACCAGGCTCCCCCGTCCCTGGGATTCTCCAGGCAAGAACGCTGGAGTGGGTTGCCATTTCCTTCTCCAATGCATGAAAGTGAAAAGTGAAAGGAAAGTCGCTCAGTTGTGTCTGACCCTCAGCGACCCCATGGACTGCAGCCTACCAGGCTCCTCCTTCCATGGGATTTTCCAGGCAAGAGTACTGGAGTGGGGTGCCATTGCCTTCTCCGCTCTAATGCTTCCTAGCTCAAGTGTATTTCTTCCCACGTTGTTATTTGTTTTCTTCCCAGTAGACGGAAGCCCCTAAGAGTGGAGCCGATACAATACCTGGTGCACAATAAACAAGTGTTTGAATGAATGCCTAAATTATTAGTTTATAAAGAAGATAGATTAAAAGCTTTTAAATTTTTTTGAGTAAAGAGAAGTCATGTAAATGGCAAAACATTTAAATACCGTTGGGCTTCCCTTATAGCTCAGTTGGTAAAAAATCCACCTGCAGTGTGGGAGACCTGGGTTTGATCTCTGGGTGGAAAAGATCCTTTGGAAAAGGGAAAGGTTACCCACTCCAGTGTTCTGACCTGGAGAATTCCATGGACTGTACAGTCCATGGGATCACAAAGAGTCGGACACGACTGAGTGACTTTCACTTTTAAATCCCATTTTGACCATTGTCTGGGCAAGATGCCAACCTGACTGTATGGAAGGGTGTGATAAATAAGCTAATAAGTGAAAAACGATCTCCTGTTTCCTTGCATGTAAATTATATATTAAATTACTTGTGGTGAGGAACTGTTTATTCATTCTCAATGATATCCTAAATCAAAAGCAGAGTATCTTTCTCTGCCATAGAGATAAATTATTCCATTTATGTCAAATGATGGTAATGCTTACTAACCCAGAGTTAGTAAGAAACATAAACATTTGAAGAGTCCATAGCTTCATGAGATTGGTACTAAAAGCTCTTTCTCATCCTCCTTATCCTCCTCCTCCTTCTTCTCCACACGTTACCTGCCTCCAAAGGTGCTTCCCTGGTGGCTCAGATTGTAAAGAGTTTGCCTGCAATTAGAAAGACCTGGGTTCCATTCCTGGGTCGGGAAGATCCCCTGGAGAAGGAAATGGCAACTCACTCCAGTATTCTGGCCTGGAGAATCCCATGGATGGAGGAGCCTGGCAGGCTACAGTCCATGGGGTCACAAAGAATCAGACACAACTGAGCAGCTTTCACATACATACACATTAAAGGTGGATAACTTGTTCTGAGCTTCTAAAGTAGACTTCACTTTAAGTAGACTTTTGTTTTATTGGGGAAGTCAAGATGGAATCGGTTCCATAAATGTTACTTGAGTATGTAACTCTTGCACAGATTTGCTAACTTCATTCCACTCTACAGGACGTAGATAAAACAGAGCCATCTGACAGCTGTCTGTTGACTTTGAACAACCAGTTATTCACCAGATGACCTGCAAACATGTCCTGGATTCAGTTTATGATTGCCAGTTGCATTTGTGGGAAAAAGATAAGAGAATTTTGTAGGAAAAAACCTCACTCCACAAGTGTTTTTGGAGGATCCCCTGTGTATAAGAGTACTTGGTACTCTGAAGACTACAGTGATTTATCAGAAGTGATTCCTACTGTCAAAGTAACAGGTTTATCTGATATATAACTGCATATCACAAGGTGGAAGAAAAAAAGTTACACCGTAGTGTTGAAACATAAGATGGTGTAGAAATTCAGAGGAGAAGATTAATTTCACTTGGGGATATCAGAAAAATCTGCCAGAGGCAGTCATTGCCCCTGTGCTCTGAAAATTCAGCAGGATCTTGTTGTATAGAGTAGATTCCTGTCTTGGCAAAGTCATGAAGTCAGGAAAACCTCGAGCTGCATAGGGAAGGATGAATGGATCAGGAAGTGTATGGAGGGGACAAGAAGTAAGGTTGGAGAAGCAGCTGGGGCTCTATTTTAGGAACCTAAGACACAGAAGGTTAGAGTGGGTGAACTTCTTCCAGTTAGCATTAGGGAGTCACATAGTCCTAGATCTCAAAGCTACGTCATGAGTAGAGTTGTTTTATAGGAAGCTGGGAGCCAGAACACTAGAGAAGGACATGATGGAAGGTTTCTCAATGGTGTCTGATGGTGATGCATGTGCCTGCTAAGTTGCTCAGTCATGTCCGTCTCTTTGCACCCCTAGGAACTATAGCCCACCAGGCTTCTCTGTCCATGGGGATTCTCCAGGCAAGAGTACCAAAGTGGGTTGTCCTGCCCTCCTCCAGGGGATCTTCCTGACCCAGCGATCAAACCTGCACCTCTTACGCTGCCTGCGTTGGCAGACAGGTTCTTTACCACAAGCATCCCCTGGGAAGCCCTCTGATAGCGATAGGAGTGCAGATTTCGGGGGTTGTTTCAACAGAACCTGGCAACTTCTTAGATGAGGAGAGTGCGAGAGATTGAAATATGATCCAAAACATTTTGAACTGGTTGAGCAGAAGAGCTGGGCTGCTTGAAGGGGTGGGCTACACAGAAAAGCAGCTCTTAGAAAGAAAATTATGTATACAAGTCTCCAGGTAGCTTCTGGATGCTAGTAGAACTTAATGTATGAAATCACAAGTGTGGAACTTAGGAGAGATTTAAGGGCTGGAGCACTGTGGTTAGCTAAAGTCCTAGGATTTGATGAATTTTTCAAGAGAGATATGATAGATGAAAGAAGGTGATGAAGGCTGGACAGTCAGGGGATTCCTACATTGATCCGGTCAGGCAAAAAGCAGAGGAATAAATAGACAAAGGAGGAATGTTGAAAAGATAAGGCAAGTTCAATGTCATGAAAACCAACTTGGGAGAGACTTTTTAAAAGGAAAGTACCCACGAATGTCAAATGCATACCTTACACTATGCAGCTAATTAAAAGACAGGATTAAGAAAAGTCTCCTACATGTCTCAAATTGATAGTCATTGTCTGTTGGCTTTTAAAGAGTTACACTCTATTTTTTTAAAAGTCTTTATTCCTTAGTGGCTGTGCTGGGCCTTTGTTGCTGCTCAGGCTTTCTCTAGTTGTGACCAGTAGGGGCTATTCTCGGGTTGGACTGTACCAGCTTCTCACTGTGCTGACTTCTCTTGTTGCTGAGCTTGGACTCTCGAGCACAGGCTTAGTAGTTGCGGTGCTCAGCCTGAGGTGCATGCGAATCTTCCCGGATCAGGGATAGAACCCGTGTCTCTTGCGTTGGCAGGCAGATTCTTAACCCCTGGACCACCAGGGAAGTCCAGTAGTCATGGTTTATTTTCCATAATGAAAGATATAGGCATTGTGACATGTGGAAAATGAGGAAACACTGAAATTAGGGAAAACTGGAGTCAGGTTCTAATCTTGTATGGTTTTGTGATTTGAGGCAAAATTATTTAATCACGTATGAATATGAGAGCTGGACTATAAAGAAAGCTGAGTGCTGAAGAATTGATGCTTTTGAACTGTGGTGATGGAGAGGACTCTTGAGAGTCCCTTGGACTGCAAGAGATCCAACCAGTCCATCCTAAAGGAGATCAGTCCTGGGTGTTCATTGGAAGGACTGATGTTGGAGCTGAAACTCCAATACTTGGCCACCTGATATGAAGAGCTGACTCATTTGAACAGACCCTTTTCAAAAGACCCTTCCCAAATGCTGGGAAAGATTGAAGGCGGGAGGAGAAGGGGATGACAGGATGAGATGGTTGGATGGCATCATTGACTTCAATGGACATGAGTTTGAGTAAACTCCAGGAGTTGGTGATGGACAGGGAGGCCTGGCATGCTGCAGTCCATGGGGTTGCCAAGAGTTGGACATGACTGAGCGAGTGAACTGAACTGAACTGAACTGAACTATTTAATCTCTCCAAGCTTTAGGTTCTTGACTATAAAATGGTGATAATGCTTGACTCAATGGGCTATGGTAGCTGCAGTTCAATAAATTAACATATGGTCAAGAAATAGGCCTGTTAATCTAGATGTCTCTTAAATTTTCCTCCCAGTTGCTTTTGATTCATTTCCAGATGGTCATGTGTTATGGGGAGCCATCACCTGCATTCATGGGTAGTTAGGTTCTATAAGTCTTAATAATGAATTGCAAGCAATTCAATATTGGCCACCGGTCCCTCCTTGGGCAGACCTGAGTGTAGGAGGAGGCAGATGGAATATGTTTACTCTTGAAGATCCTGCCAGAGCAAATGGTCAAGGCAGAATGGTCTCAAGAGATCAGAGGGCCTGACCAGTTTGGATGATGATTTGATATGTCCCTGGAATGCAGGGCAGGGGCCACCATGATTTTTCATTTCTTTTTTTTTTTTTTTTTTGCATTTTCACATTTGATTTTGCATTCCCTGGTGCTAGAGAAATGCTCTGTATATATTCATTAGGAAGAATTTGCCAAACAAATAGCTGTTTTGTTTGTTTCTTTGGAGAGATCTGGCCATCAGATAATGCACATAGAGGTAAAAAGAATAGAGCATTGTTTGGACAAAGGAGAAACGAACATGGAAGATGATGCAATCACATGGGGTGTTGGTGGCCAGCAATTGGCCTGATGTATATGCCAGTGTGTAACTGTCACAGATATCATGTTGCATCTACACCAAAGATAAACATCCCCAAACCAGGAACCAGTGACACAAAAAAAGGGGAAAAAAATATGAGTCTAAGCCTGGTGCTGTTTTTAAGTTCTAGTCAATAATAGGGAGACACCATTACTTACATCTGTTGTTATTAGCAAACAGAGGGGCATGGGGAGAGAGGCGTATAATACTGGATGCCATTCGTATGGAAGTAAACCTTTGGTGTTTATTTGGAAATAAGAGAGGGATCAAGAAATGTGGCAGGCAGTGGATCGGTCCGGGTGTCAGGGTGTGCACAGTGAGGACAAGCCAGGGGACTCCATCCTGGTGACGATGCAAACGGGCCCAATTGTGTATCCAGAAAGGTGGTCACCTTCCATTTTAATTTGTTCCAAGCTTTCTTTCTCTCTGGAGTCCATCTTTGATGCGACATTCAAGAGGACTGTGTTCAGCTAGAACTCGGGTGTGAAGTTCTTTTAAACGCTCACACGCCAGATCGACTGTGGCTAAGGAGAGTGTGTTTGCTCCATAGGAGACGATTTCCCTGGTTTACAGCTGTCTCCTTTAAAGAGTGTGACTCACTGCCTGTGTACCCGTCTCCTCCTCTCGCCCCACCCCGTGACTGCCTCGCAGGCCATGGGACGTGCTCCTGCGGTCGCTGTGTTTGTGAGAAAGGATGGTTCGGGACGCTCTGCCAGCATCCGAGGAAGTGTAACCTGACGGAGGAACAGAGCAACAGTCTGTGTGAATCAGCAGATGGCATATTGTGCTCGGGAAAGGGTGAGTATCTTCTGGAGCTTGGATGGGTTCCCTGTTCTTACGTGTGGTTTGTATTGTACAGCAGTACGGTCCGCACAACCGGTTTCTCCGGGCTGAATGGAAACCATGCTGTCCTCTGCTCCGACCAGACTTTGAGCTTGAATTTCTCCCATTCACAGGATCATGGAAAGTATTATCAGAAGGAAAGTCTCAAATTTACCTGTATGCTGCTTTCTTTAGTCATATATGAATTAGCGATAGAAACATGTGCGTGCTACTTGGCTTCAGTCATTTCCGACTCTTTGCAAACCTATGGACTGTAGGCTGCCAGGCTCCTCTGTCCAGGGGATTGTCCCGGCAAGAATACTGGAGTGGGTTGCCACGCCCCCCTCCAGGGGATCTTCCCGACCCAGGGATCGAACCCACGTCTCCTTTGTCTCCTGCATTGGCAGATGAGTTCTTTACCACTACTGCCAACTAGACATGTGTAACCTAATATCAAAAAAAAAAAAAAAAAGAAGCCTTCAAAGTGGTTACAGTCTTCAAGTTGATGGAATAGGAACAAATAACCCAATCAAATTTTACCACAAATAAACTCAAGAAGAAAAGCAACCGCACCCTGTGCCCTCCCAACCCCCAAAAGGGCACTTTTTTTTTTTTCTGAGTAGAGAAAGAATACTAATTAATAGACTGAGTTTTAGGTATTTTTTAATTGATTATTTTTAATTTTTATTGTTTTTGGCTACACATGGCATGTGAGATCTTAGTTCCCTGACCAGGAATTGAACCCATGCATTTGAACGTGTGCAGCCCTAAGCACTGGACTGAGAGGGAAGTCCTGAATTTTAGGTAGCTTGATATTGATGTTTTTGTATAAATTTTCTAAGAGACTTTAAAATCCTGCTCTCTCAGTGCATATGGGCCCATCCAAAGGCTGTCACATTCCTCTGTGCTATTGGGTAGGAAGCAAAGCTTCCTCAGTGGCTCAGACGGTAAAGAATCTGCCTGCAGTGCAGGAGACCTGGGTTCGATCCCTGAGTTCGGAAGATCCCCTTGGAGGGGGGAATGGCAACCCACTCCAGTATTCTTGCCTGAAGAATCCTATGGACAGAGGAGCCTGGTGGGTCCATGAGGTCGCAGAGTCAGAAATGATAGAGCGACTAAGCATTGAGTGACTAGAAAACACCTAGAAATTCTGGAAGAGTGTGTGTTCTCACTGAAGGTTCAAGAGCTGCTCTGCATGGGACTAAATGCCTGGGGCCTTCCCAGCTCACTAGGCTCCTTTCAGAACAGATGATCCCCACTGCCCAACGTGGAGCTGAAGCTGACATTTACCCTCAGACACCTACCCTGGGGACAGGATTAGCAGGTAAATACCTTTCTGAAGAAGACACAGTGAAGAAAGAGAATTGCCTAGTAGCCAGGGAGTACTTCCTCAGAAGTAGAATAAATATTCTGATTAAAGTCATCACATTCTGAAGAGAGAGTCTCATTTTTTAAGCATCATAAATGTAGAAAATATATATTAAAAATAGATTGACTAAACATTAGCCCAAAGGAATTTCCTTAAAATGAAACAGGATGAGAAAATCTCTCTAGTTAACGCTTTTTCAAATTGTTTGCTTTGGGTGGTGGAAATCTATCCAAATATAATGAATAGTTGAAAGCATATTTGTCTAAACTATTTGTTTACCCTTCAACGGGTAGAGAGTTTTAAACTTGGAAGGAATGTAAAAGTGTGATCAGTATTAGGACCTCTTATAGCCTCAAGGATGTTCGTTTTGAGGTCAGTGTTAGTGATGAGGCTGGCATGCCTAGTTGGGAGTGCTGGCTGTGGACTCCTTTGTTTCTTCCTGTTCTGGAAGAATTCTTGCTGAATTGTAGAGCAAAAAAGGTGTTACACATGAGATCATGGAATTGTATTCTTTCAGTGAACAGTGGGGATGCAGAAATTATCCTTGTCAGCATGGAGGAACCTGCACCCCAAGAACCACAAGAAAAGAATCATGAAACAGATTAAGGGTCTTCAACATGGTGGCTGAGAAGAGACACCCCCTTCTGAGTTATTTAAACGGGGCCATCTATTTCTGGATACATCTCATGGACTTGCCATTTTGCCATGTACTTTACCCTCAAATTTGTACACGAAAACCCCTCACCCTGGCTTTCACAATGGAAATCAGTCTTTTTCTTTCTCCTGTGATAGGGCAGGTGTGAGCAGAGGGTCCTGAGATCCCCAGGGCACAGCAGTTTAGCAGCCCAGACCCAGCTGAGTGTTCCCAGTAGAAAAACGAACCTGCAACATGGGCTTCCCTGGAGCTGTGAATAAAGCCGCCACCTCAGGAGACGATGAAGAAATAGCGTTTTATTTCTTTACAAATTGATAGCCAAGACAATAAATCACTCCATAGAAAAATTTAAAACAAGATACATTGTTGTGACCTTCATAACAGATGGAGGAGTTAGAACAGTAGTGAAGTCTGCCTGCTGGGATGTCGGGTTGCAGCATTTTGTCAGGCTTGATGGATGAAAAAGAAAGTCCGACTCTGTCAATGGGGCAGCGAACAGAGGTGCCTTGCCCTGACACACGATGGGTTTTTGTAAATAACTGGAGATGAACGCAGGGCCAGGTCTCCCCTAAGCTTAGCTACCTTTGACGGATGCATGATACAATCATAGGATGTTTGGGGATTTATTCCTCTGGATCCAAGAACACACAATAACCTTCTTGGCCTTGTAACTTCCACCTCGGTATAGGTCATGCCCTCTAATATCCTTAAAGATGCTCCCTCACACTCTTACATTGATGCTTGTCATCCAGATTAAGTCCACAGTACCCCCACCACCCAGCCCTCATCACTGGCCCAACCCAGCCTGTTCTTCATGCCTGGAAAAGAGAAAGGGTGAAAAATCATGTTTCAGAAGCCACCCTTTGCTCTGTGTTCTGGTTGCCTCACTCAGCGGCTGTCTGGGCAGAATCTATGGGATATGCACAAATCACTTTTGAAACTGTGTGGAAGTCCCCCTCCCCCCACCCATGGGAGAAGCATCACAGATAGATGCAAGAGTAGACGGAAAGGTTGGAATCTTAGGTTAACTGATGCACTTCTGTTTTCACATCTTTGAAGGCAGAAGAATTTCATTTCTTTCCCTTTCTGACGTCCTAAGGATGCTCTGAAGACAAATGAGAAAAGGTGGTTGATTGCTCAGGAATGGAAGCCAGTAAGCAGCACAGGAGGATCAGAGCACTCTTTAGGGTCCTTACACTAAGACAGACAATAAAGGAGTTGGGTGATGTGGTTATGAACTTACTACCCCAGAGATCCTGCCAAGATGGGCCAGCTGCCTCCTTCGGCTGGACTGGGTCTCATGAGTGTGAGTGGGGCCTGACCAGTGGAGCTGAAGAGTTGGTCCCCTCTTGGCAGTCCTGTGGTCTGTGTTCGTCTGTGTCTGTCTGAGAATCCTTTGCCTGTTTCCCTTTATACGCGTGTGCAGTTTGAGCCCTGACTACTGATAAAAACAAGTCAGAGCACTCTACAACAAAGGCGTGGCTCTAAGAGGTCCTGATACCGGTAGCACTGTGTTAGTATTACACGCTATGCTAGTCCTAATTTTACAAGCAGAAAAAGTTCCTACCTCTGAGAGGCACGAATAGAAAGAACAACACAACTGGGGAAAACGCTGACTGAGAAAAGTACTTTTTCATCTCACATACAAAAATCAATCCCCATTTTTCACTTCAGTGTCTAGTAGACTTTTGGAACTGGAGTTTACTTGTCAAACGGTCCATCCAAGATACCATATTAACTTTAGCTGAGCTTCACCAGTTTTAGGAAAATACTTTGTTATAGCCTGAAGCTAAACATTCCAGAAGCAAGAGCAGTATTTAGAATAGTTTCAGGGCTAGGGGGTAAGTTTAAAAATGAAACGTGAGATCTTTTCATGAGTTGTGACAAAAAAAGATATTCTAGGCATAATTGTGAATATCATGAACAGAGAAAGTCATTTACTTCTGCTGCTTTGTAGCAATAATTTTGGAATGTAAAGGGGATAACTATTTTACAAACAACTGAAAACAACCAGATTCTTCCAATAATCCTGGAATTAAAGAATGAAATAATGGTATTTTCTGAAGCAGTTACCATGAAAAGTCAATGAAATGCCCCAAGTCTTTTTTGTTTGCGCTCAGATTGCTGACCATTTACTAAGTGAGCTTATGGTAAACACTTCCATTCCTAGAAATTTGAAAGAAAGGTTTTAAAAGTACGACAAATACATTTCTAAAATAAGGTAACCCCGTACCTGAATGAGACCAAGAAGAAGCCAGGATACTTCACAGACTTGAGCCAGGAGGGCCCTGCTCATTGGTTCCTAAGCAACCACCAGGCTGTCAGTCACTCATCAGAACTGAAAGTTGTCTAAAATTTGCTCAAGGAAATGCAAATCAATGAGACCCTCAGGAAAGTAAGACAAGACTATATGAAATTATGCTATGGTTAAGCAAAGACTTCACAAATGTAGACCCAGCTTTCAACTCGTAACTGGTTCTGACTACTCCCTTACCTTCTTCTTTAGGAGCATGACAAGAATGTGGAAAATCTAACTTGGTTCTTGGGGATTTTTGCAGCTAAAATACAGATAGTCATTTCCATGATGTGAAATACCACATAGTGCTTAATGCGTGAGATGTGTTTATACGGATCCGTTCCAGATTCTGGATGTCAGGAAATCCCTCTCTCTCAACCACTTGTCTCACTCACTTTCTTAATTCATTTTTCAAGCACTGTGTTTCCTAGAAGCACTAATGATTGATTGCTGCTCATCTTCCAATATATTTTTTTCTATTTCACCATCTCTTAAGGTGATTTTTGACAAGAACAATTTAGTGATAAGCATCTTTTAGAAAAAGGAAAAACACATTTGGGAAAAATATCCATCCAAGGAAATAAAAGGAAGAGTAAATCCTTCTTAAGTGTTTTCTTTAAATTTTAAAGTTGCCTTTGCTCTTGTTGTAGCCAAAATTTTGCCACATGAGGATCTCATAGCCCATCAGGTGAAAACATTTAGACTGAGAGAAACTCCTTTTGTGACACCATTTAACTCATACATTTTCTTTTCTTTTAAATATATTTAAGTAACTAATAAAATTATTTCTGGGCAAACCAAAATGTTCTTAATAACCAAAGAGGAAGTTTTTAATTAATAACATTAATTAAATAATTAATTAAAAAGAGGAGAAATGAGTAAGTAATGCAAAAGGTAGTTTGACCAAGACCCACAAAAGATGAACATTTTTAGTGGATTAGAGCCTTTCTTGATTATGGCAACAAATTCTAAGAATGAGATCTGATATGTCAAATATACAGGAGTTACTATCTGTGTATCTTTGGCACTTTAAAGAGCTACCCAATATGCAGGCATGTCCCTATTTAAAGAAAATCGCGTAAACGAAAATCCAGAATTGTAAGCACAATAATTTAGTAGTTCTTTTCATTATAAAATGCATCCCTACCTAATAGAACTTGCTATTCAATTCCTAAAAAAATAATAATAATAACACAGCACCTTTAAGGTGCAATTGAATTCAGAAAGAAAAAAGAAAAAAGGAACATCTATTTTTGAACACCTTTTCGGAAGGCCATCCATAAGAATCAGCCACAATCTGCCCTCATTGACATTTCAACCAGGCAAGGCCATGGAACATTTGCTCAAGGCTAATTGCAACT
Organism: Aepyceros melampus; assembly: GCA_006408695.1. Classification (NCBI taxonomy): domain Eukaryota; kingdom Metazoa; phylum Chordata; class Mammalia; order Artiodactyla; family Bovidae; genus Aepyceros; species Aepyceros melampus. The sequence goes on along the minus strand of SJXQ01006238.1, from coordinate 85,052 downwards.
GTCTAGATCCATATGAAGCCTTTCCTGGATAACCTTTATGAATTACAGTAAGCCAGGCTCCCCTCTGGGTGACTGGCTAGTCAATAAACTTTTCCCTTTGATAGGTTATTAGACGTCCGCTGTCGTTGCATTGATGATATTCTGTTCTCGACAGAAACCTTTAGTTAAGTGATGACGGCAAGTAGCGCCCTTTCTGATTTCAGGCTCCTGCCACTGTGGAAAGTGCCTTTGTTCTGCTGAAGAATGGTACATTTCAGGAGAATTCTGCGACTGTGATGACAGGGACTGCGACAAACACGATGGGCTCATTTGCACAGGTGCTGTATTGCCCGACCCTAATCTTTCTTTGTCATAGTTGGCAGTGGAGACCACACTCGCCGTGCCCTGCCGCAGACTGTGGGGCAGGAGAGCGTCCTCACGATCAAGACCTACTGTTCATCGAAAGTCACTACAGAAGGGGAGGGGCATTGATTCCCAAATCCAGAGGAATACACAAGAATAAAGCCAAATTACATGGCTGTTGGGAAACTTCCACAAAGTAACCCCTCTCCCCTATTTACGCAGAAAAAACAATGGTCTTGACAACCATTTTACTTTGAGCCAGATGTAGGCAATGGAATATTACTTCAAACAGGTCCCAAGTGCCTCTTCCAAAGACCATTGGATGTGTTGGTTGTTTGCAAGGGTGTGTGTTGAGGGGATGGGAGTGATGAAAAAACTTAGCAGTGTAATAGCTATTGCTTTCTGGAGTTATTGAATCCTGATAATCAGTTATGTCAATAAAATACATCGCTTTGAATAAGTTACAGGGAAAAGAGACATATATACCTGCTCTCCTTATTTCCAGTGGCAGGTAAAAGATGAAAGCTTCCATGTCATTAAGCTTCACTTTCAGTGAAGACCTTCACTTTCAGTCCACCCCTGTGAAGGCTCCTCTTCTGATTCCTCAGCTTACCTCATTCTATGTCAAGGGACTTGGTAGTTTTCCACATTTATTCATAAGTCAGACATAACTTGCTGTCTACAGGAAAATGAATTATGACTTGGAAGCCACCTGGAGTGATACAGGATGGTCACTCTTAGATGCTACCCACAGGGTAGCGTCAAGCAGCAGCCATTAATTGTGTGAAAAATTAGATTTCCCATAGCTGCTAAATGAGATAAGATGGTTCCAGAATAGAATCAGAAAATCTGCAGAGAATGAATGAAATGGTCTTGCTGATGAACAGCCACGGTTGGGAATGACGTATTTTATAATGTGGTGCCTTTCTATCGTGATGACGACTGCCTTGTGTACTCTGCTGCAGGGAATGGAATCTGTAGCTGTGGAAACTGTGAATGCTGGGATGGATGGAACGGAAACGCCTGTGAAATCTGGCTCGGCACGGAATACCCTTAACGATTACGTGGCAGGAAACCGGGTTCTTCTTTCTTCTCGGCCCTCAGAACGTATAAATGCAGAGGAAATCATGTGTAATCACCACTACGACAGGTCAAACAAGACTATTGTATGTTTTTCTCTTTCTGAATGCCTGAATGAAATCTGGGTACCCATTAAAAATGAGTTAAGCAAATTCTGATGAAAATAGCATCAGAAAAAACTTTTCCTACCTTCATTTACAAGAGCAAACTTTACCACCCAGAAAACGCTTGACAATAATGTTTACAGGTAATTTTGATGGTCACCCTGGGCGGCGTGGAGGGCATGTTAGGGGTGGATATCCAGTGGGTGGGCGCCAGGGATGTGTGAATGTCCTCTGGGGCACAGGACAGGCCCCCTGCAGCCAAGAATGACCTGACTGCACATGTCAAGGGTGCCTGAGCTGAGAAACATTGAATTACATGGTTGTTAGACATGTACAACCCTGTACAAGAAAGACCATATTCATGTCTAAGGAAAAAATACAGCCTCACATAAATCCATTGATCATATTTTGCCAAGATTCCATATCACTCATCATTTCCATGGAGACATAAGGTATCCAGACACACACAGTACATGGGGCAGAAACCACATCATCAGTGCTTTTGAAAAAAAGAAATAAACCTGGTCGTTTCGTCATTAAGTCATTTGTCTTATCCCCCTTTAGACTCACACACAAAAAAGACTCTCTTAAAATGAAGGAAGATATGAAAAATGTACAATTCAACATTTTAAATAAATAGTGGCATAACTTGCTTATATTCTGTGTCAGTATATATTTACCTACTGAGGATTAACTTCCCCAAATGAATTTTTTTTCAGGGGCATCTATTTTCTATTTCTAGAACATTTTTTAAATATTGGGCAGGGGTTACATGTATAAGAATTCTGATTTTTTACTGTTTAAACTACTCCATGGTAACTTGCCTTTTAAAAAGACAGCATATAGTTAGATGTATGATGGGCCTGAAATATACATTCACCTCCCTTAAAAACTTATTTGTAAGGATACATTACTTATTGGAAAAGTAGGCTCATGCAAAGAAATCAAGAAATTATATTAAGATTAAAAGTCTCAAAAGCTCAGAGGGTTTAAAAAAAAAATCCAGAAATGCCTGAAATAGAAATTACAAGTATTCAGTCAATAATAAGAACAAAATGTTTATTTTCTTAATGGTGAAATTCTGCTCTGTATGAAATTCACATTGAATTATGAAAATGTACAATAATTCAGACTTCCCTTACATATTTACAGTTAAATCTACTTATACACATTAGTTAGGCAACCCTTAATTATTTAGAGCTAATAAAAACCCCACTTTTTTTTTTTCTAAAGGTGATTTCTATCTTGTAAAATCCTAGAATAATGTAACAAAATCAATTCCATATTAAGATGAAAAGTTTTACTTGGAAATTTTCCTTGATGATGTAAATATTCTAGAGTTGTGGCTTGGACTTTTCTAAGTCACATCACCAAAAATAAGGAAAATATGCATCTGCTGAGTTACTGAAAATTTTAATATTGAAAATTATTTAAGATAAAATTTAACTGATGCTGATTTTGATAGTACTAATAGTGTTCTCGCACTTTAAGAGATTTATAAAATTGTCATTTCTATCCTGAGATTAAGGAGTGCAACCATGTGATTGTATCTCCGTCTCAAGTATATTGATCAATATATCAGTTTTTGTAAATGAGGGAAATAGAAGCTGTGAAGGAACAATACAGATTATACTCTTTCCTCTTCTCTATATAAACACTTTAACCCTCAAACAAAGTTGTTATTGTTCAATTGCAGTTCTGATGCCTTATGTGAACACTGAACTTCATTACCTTATCCAGCTATCATAATTTGCACAAAAGATCTTCAGGTTCCTTTCTTGCAGAACTTTGCTTTCTATAAAGGACCAGATGGTAAACAGTTCAGACTTTGTGGGTCATATATATCTCTGTTACAAATGCTTGTCTGTTTTCATTTAATATTTTGAAGCTGAAAAAACAAATTCATTCTGAGCTCCTGGACTGTAAGAAACATTGGGAGATGGATTTGGCTTGTACCCAAGCAGGAGTTGCCAGCCTCTGTTCTGCTGAAACTGCTCTTAGCTTTCTCTCTTATCACATAACCCTCGGTGTGTCTTTTTCTTATCATTCTCTATATCTGTTAACCCTTTTCATTAACAGCACCTACAACAAAAATGCTGTTCTTTTTCTATTTTCATTTAACAAAAATGTCCTTGGCATTCATGTTTTTTTTTTTGAAGAAAAATTTAAAATATGGAGAAATTAGTGTATTATAAAGTTCAAAATGTGATTGGTCCAAATCTTTTGACAAAGCTGAAAATATAATTCAGCTCTATTCTGGGGTTTATTTAGCTCGGAATTATTGAACCAAAAGGAAATGACAGCATTAAGTTACATGGTACCTACACACTAATGAATATTTTTCTTCTAAAACAAAAATATTTTCATTTTACCACTTTCTGTCTGCTGCAACAGTTCTTATGTGTGTTTATGTATGATTTTGGGTCTCTAGCAATGCAGACATGAATATATCTATGAAGAAGTGATTTAACTTACATGTTTAACTTGGATAAAAATAAACATACTTATGTACAAAGACATAAATTTCTACCCTTCTTAGATGTGATTTTGTACTTTGACTTTTGATTCCATTGCTAGATAGAAACTCCCTCTTCAAAAAAAAAAAAAAATGGCAGGGCGAGAATAAAGTTATAACAGTTGGAGGGAAATTTTATTGACTCCTTCAAGTTGGTCGGTAGTTATGGTGGAAATACGTCAATTGGGAAGGATACATGTTTGCCAATGGTGTTAGCACCAACCCAGTTTGCTTGCAAACCATCACTGAGGAATTCCTCCATAAAGGACTTTTGAATAAGAGTCTACAAACATCCTGAGACCTAAGAGAATCACCCTGGACTCTGAGCTAATCTGGATTCTCACCATGCATTGGAAGGAGTGGCCTCCACCACTTCAAATGCGAACACAACATGGGGATTAGACCAAATGAGAGAGAAAACCAAGAGAAAACAAAAACAAGACATAATTCAACCTTTGTTTGCAGACTCACTATCAAAGCTTTTGAAACTCCACTCAGTACTGAGTCAACAGGCCACTTTGTAAGCAAACAAAGCTACTCTAAAAAACGTATTTTACTCCAGAGTAACACAATTCACACCTGGAGTCTGGTAAGCCTGTGTTTACCTCAACAGCTATCCCTGGATATAGGCTCCTTCTAAAATGTTCATACTCCCTCTAATATTAGGGAGAGAACTTTAAATGAAGTGGTACATGTCTAACTTTTAAGTCGAGAAGTTATTTTTTTCTTGTTTTTTAAAAAAGAGTCAAATCTGATAACTGGTCATCCTGAAAACAGCTGACTGTTTCAGTGCTTTAAGCATTCATTAAGCAACTGGCCAGGCATGATAAAGAAACTCCTCTTGCACTCCAAGAGGCAAATAATTGGACCATGGCAGGAGTCTTGTGGGTTCATCATGGCACGTTTGAAGCCAGTTCTTAACCCAAAACACTCAGGGCATTTGGAGCAAGAACCTCTAAATTCTCCAAGATTTAGAGAATGTACAATGGGACGATGCTCAATTCCATTGTACTCTTTATATAGGTTGGACCATTTGCCTCTCCCATAATTTTTTCAGGTTAAGTTGTAGCAAAATATTTTAGAAACGTAAAATAAAATGATATCACTTGAAATATTAAAACAATAAACATTCCAGAGCATTGTTGAGGAATGAGTGAAGCAACAGCTACCATAACAGATCAGCAGACATAACCCTTCCACACCAGACATGAATGCAAAAGGCATGTGATACTGGAAAGACTCGATAAAATCAACATACGTACATGTGGTACAGATCGCATGGTGGTCTCCAAATACAAACGAATTCCATCAGATTTACTGTACAGAACATCAATGGCGACAGATTGCACTTAAATCAGCAAACTTAGTTTTTGAGGGGAGAAAAATGGTGGAGTCTTATCCTGGAAAAATAGCAAAAGAGGTATCATCAAAGAGCTAAAATCTTCTTTGGCATGGTAAAGGGGGAGACTGAGTTTACCAAACTTATTTACATGACATTTCTCTATATCTGTGGGTGATGCAATGCCATTTTGTTACATAAAGTTGTTCAATGTTTTGGAATATGCCTTCATATAAATATTTTATTCAATGTGTTGTATTTATGAATACAACAAATGATATTAAACACAGAAACTATACAATGCAGACAGACTCTTTGTATGTAGATTGAGTAATACACACCGATGGCTCTTGAAACACAGGTCCTACAACATGCAGTTCATCATTGCTGTCCTCGTTCCATGCAACAGGTCAGACCAGACACAGAGGAAATGATCTAACTAAATCACAAATAACAAGGACCCCTCTGCAGGACGTCTAAACATATATTAGAAGTATTTTGACATCCATTCATAGGGATAAATGCCCTTATAGATAACTCATGTAAAAAAACAAAACAGAGGTACACATTTACTGAAATCTCATTCATTTACAAAAATAAATCTTGTCATAATTTTAACCGATAAACAAGCTTGCAGGAGAGAAAAAGAAACCAGCAAGTAGGGCTGATTACCCAAAACATATAGGTGGGGTTTTCTGGTGTGTGTGTGTGTGTGTGTGTGTGTGTGTGCGCGCGCGCGCGTGCGCACCTGTGCACCCATGTGCAGGTAGGGTCAGTCCATCTAATTGAAATTTCAAGTTGTTATTCACAGTTTGTCACATACTATGGAGTATATGTCTTCCCTAAAAATTGATTAACGTAATTCATCTAATGTATTTTAACTTAGCCTATTAAAAATAATAGGCTTTGAAATGGTGCAATAAGAAATCAAGAGAGGTCAAAAGAATCATTTTGTTGTATTTGTACCTCAGCATTGTCAACAATAAATCTACTCAGATGTTAAGCTAACTTTTTATTTATTAAAGTGGAATTCAATATGAAAATGAAATAAGCATAAACAGTTAAATTGATAGTAAATCTTTAATCAGCTAAGCAGGCCAAAATTTTTAAAGGCTGGGCAAAGGCTGTTATGGAGACTTAGGAAAGCAGTGACAAAATAATTTCCCAGTAAATACAGTGCAGATGGGAGAAAATGGCGACTGGGTCATCCTTCCACATGGAAAATAACAAGAGGCCAGAACATGGATACCACATATAGTTTTCTATAAATGAGGTTCAGTTTGGTCTCAATTAACTGTTCAGAGGAGAAAAACATTGAAATTTATTAAGTATACACAGTTAACAAATATATTTCCAAACAGTTTAGTATCAAACATTTTGAAACTCTTTAGAGCCAATGGTGAACATTTTGCATGGTTTCTTCACTGTGGAGTCAACTATTCCTGGACTTTCTCAGTTGCTGTCTTCCCTAAGCTCAGAATTCAGCAGTTGGAAATCCCAAAGGAAGTTAAGAAAGCAAAATCAAACAAAAGCAAGAAAAAAAATATATATATATATATATATATATATATATTGGATGGACTGAAAACCTGATATTTGCATGTGTTGGTTTGCCTTTATTTTTAATCTAGAATAATTCAACAGACTGCATTCTGAGATCATGGCAAGGCACCTCTAATTCAGCTACAGGGCCACGTGGACCCCAGAAGCTGAGTCAGAGGTATGGACCGGTGAAATACACAGTACCTGACTCAGCATGCTGAGCTAAAAAAAATACTTTTTTTTTTTCTAATGTGTCCGGTTTAAAAACTTGTCATTAAACACCAAAAATATTAAAGTCTAATTTATAACTAACATTTGCATTGCTGCTGCAGGAAAGAACACAACAGCCGCCTTGCCCGTGCTCTGCCGAGTATGAGTGGAACGCAGCCCAAATCGGAGATGGTGTTAAGTTTGGTTCATTAAAAACAGGAAGGATTCTTTATCTGAAATGGATTTAGGTAGCGCAATTCTTGTAGGTTGTTAATCATTGATTTTTTTTTTCCTTTTTTTTTTCCCAAATAATGAGGATTCATAGATGAAAAAATGAACCTTAATCAGGCCTACAAGGCCTACAGAGTTCTTTTGACCCACTTTCTCAAAAACCAGTGGGTCTTGCTCGCTGGGCAAGGCAAATGTTACCATTACCAGTAAGCTTGTGATATGTATAAAACACACACACACACACACACACACACACAAAGAAACTAAAGGGGATGTCAAACCCAGATCACAGAGCGCTTCCCATGACCGCGTTTGACCCCGTTTCTCAGCCCGGCCGCGCGGGCCTCGGGAGCTCAGTATCTGCTACTGGACGGGGCGTACATGTGTGTTTCATCAGTAGTGTGAGCCGGAGACCGCAGTCCTAATCTTTAGAGATGCAATGTGTCATAATAGGTTTAGAAGGCTTTCCGTTTCCCTGATCGCTCTCCCAACAAAGCCAACCGCGACAGTTAAGATTGAGAGGAACACCATCCCTGCAAAAGGTCACAGACAGTAGAGCCAGCAGCCCTGGAAACAATAAACGGGACGAGGAGAACTCCAGAATAGCACAGGTTTACAGCATCTAGCTAGAAATTTACTCAAGAGTATCTGTGTGCTACAAAACTCGAACTGAAACACATGGATTTCGCCGAAACGGGACTCAAAAAGGAACACGGGTAGCTGTCAGCAGGCAAGGTGTCGCGTGGACTCGTGAAGGAGGTCATTCACATGAAGTGTCACAGTCACAGAAAAGAGAGTAAAAAGGCATTCCATATCTGGTAGGGCATCCATGGTCTGAGTTGAGCTGGTTGTCCAGGTGTCTTCTCGTGGGGGCGGCGCGGCGCGTTGAGATCTATCCCCTTGCAACCAGGGAGTTCGGGCCCGCGGGGAGCAGCCCAGCCCAGCGGCTCCGGGGCCCCGGAGGGAGCGGGAGGGTCTGGCCGGGACAAAGGGCTCAACGGCGCTCGGGGCGACTCAGTCACAACGCCTGCGAGGGTCTGGCTATGTGGTCTTACATTTGTTGACTGGTTTGCCTCCGTTCATGATGGCCGAGGCGCTCGTGCTTTTACTGGGCGTCACCCCGGCCTTCGGGACCGTTTCTCCGACGTCATGCAGAGAAGGTTCTCGGTACATGGCAACTAGGGATGGGGACGGGGGAGGAGGGCAGAAAAGGAGAGGTTACCTGGGTGGGTTCACGCACAGACCTCCGCTGAAGGCCCAGTCTCTTTTTCTGGAACTCGAGTAACCCCATCTAGAGGGAATTCCTGTTCTAAAGCAGTAAAAACCAGCCCCTGAACAGAAAGTATGACTTCCTTTTGCATTTTCCAGTTTGGTGTCTCCAAACCGTGCACGTCGGTGTGCCTGGATTTTTGTCGAGGAGAGAAGGTTTAAATGGGGGCTATAGACACACACACATGCAGGCCACAGGAAGTATATGAGAATGGCAAGCATTTAATCCAATTCTCTTTGTTCAGCAAGAAAAAGACCTTCCTCCCACTGCTGCTAAGTCACTTCAGTCGTGTCTGACCCTACATGCTGTCAGCACATGGACGCTCATCTTCTCCAGTCTAGGTCTTTAGGTCATTAAATTCAAACTCTCAAGTGATTAAAAAGCAACATGATCACACTATGTCAGCTTCAAAGCCATACAAAGCAACAGGCAAAGCCAGAACCTTCTGGAGCTCATTGCTTAGATTTTCTCTCCTGCCAGTCATGCACAGACCCCCTTAAATAATTGAAGGTTATGCTTCATTTTCAAATGTAATACTGAATATCTGTAATTAATATCCTATAAGGCAGATGTCGGAGAGGCAATGGCACTCCACTCCAGTACTCTTGCCTGGAAAATCCCATGGGTGGAGGAGCCTGGTGGGCTGCAGTTCATGGGGTCACTAAGAGTCGAATACGACTGAGGGACTTCACTTTCACTTTTCACTTTCATGCATTGGGGAAGGAAATGGCAACCCACTCCAGTGTTCTTGCCTGGAGAATCCCAGGGACGGGGGAGCCTGGTGGGCTGCTGTCTATGGGGTTGCACAGAGTCGGACACAACTGAAGCGACTTAGCAGCAGCAGTAGCAGCAAGGCAGATGTGCCGAATGGCAAGAGGATCACTGGGACTGACATCCTAGGAGGCTCCAAGGAATTGAGTAGTATCTGGTGACATCACTGATTCCAGTAGTTCACGGGGTTTTGTTAGAAAAGGAACCTAGGGAATCCTGGGAAACGAACTTCCAGACTGACTGGTGTTTAGGGAAAACGAACTGACTTAAAATCTTCTGCCATCAGAAACACAAGTGAATTAGAGCTGCCCAACCTGCTTTTAGGGTTTTGAAATCTGCTATTTTATGAAGATACCTTATGTTTCATTAGGATGGACCACCATATGCATATATACACACTTTTATACACATATATACTGTAACATAAACAAATCTTAAATGCACACTATAAGTAGACACCTGTGGGACCACCACCCAGAGCAAGGTGAGAGATATTTCCAGCCTTCCACGAGGTTCCCTTGTGGCCATGGCAAATCATGGGTGTGGAAGATGAACAAGTAATACATCTGATCAGGATAAGGCGCACATGACACTCACCTTCCAATGGCTTGGGTAGAAAATGAGCTGCTGGTTTGGTTTTCTTTACTCTGTTTCCTTTCATAACTTGCCCTTCCTTATTCAATCCCAAAAACCAGGCTCTGCCGGATTCCTGTTGTCTGTACAGCATTGATGAGTAGATTACATAATAGTTTTCAAAAACAGATTCTTTAAACTTGCACTCAGGGGTAAAAAGTTCCTGTTGAGAGAAAAGGAAGAAATGAAGGTTAGAGAAGGGGTGGGAGCTTCCTTGTGTTTCCTCTACCTTCTTGCAGAAACTCGTCTAGGATGGCCGACCAGGCAGCACTTGGGCATGGATGACCAGATGTTCCTCTTCCTATAGGTGTTAACTTTTATCAACATACAGTGTGTTGGGAAGAAGCTGCTACTTTGGGGGAAAAAATATATATATGTACGTATGTATGGGGCTTCGCAGGTGGTGCTAGTGATAGAAAACCGGCCTGCCAATGCCAGTGCAGGAGAAGTAAGAAACATAGGTTCGATCCCTGGGTTGGGAAGATTCCATGGAGAAGGAAATGGCAACCCACTCCAGGATTCTTTCCTGGAGAATCCCATGGACGGAGGAGACTGGGTGGCTCCAGTCCATAGGGTCGCAAAGAGTCGGACACGACTGAACTGACTTAGCACACGTTCATGTGTGTATGTATATAGGCAAAATTATGGAGGTCCTCTAAGAAAATAGAAGACAGGAGCAATAGTATTCGGTTGAGCAGGATACAATTCAAGCAGGGTATAACCAGAAACCGCACGATAAAGTACCACCCTGTGCATGCCTTTGTGCTAAGTTGCTTCAATCGTGTCCAACCACGTGGGACCCCACGGACTGTAGCCCGCCAGGCTCCTCTGTCCCTGGGATTCTCCAGGCAAGTCGACTGGCGTGGGTTGCCATGCCCTCCTCCAGGTGGTCTTCCAGACCCAGGGGGCAAACCCATATCTCCTTTGTCTCCTGCATTTTCAGGCGGGTTCTTTACCACTAGTGCCACCTGGGAAGTCCAGCACCTTGTATTCACAATAAATTTAAAAAATAATAATAATATTGGGTTGGTCAAGAGGTTACTTTAGGTTTTTCTGTAACATCTCATGGAAAAACCCAAATGAACTGTTTGGCCAAACCTCTAAAAGATATATTGAAGGTATTTGCTAACCTATTTTCAATATTTCTGTAGGAATTATTATTACATGATAAATCGAACAGCTTCCATTTGTTCACTGGATCACCTGTCCTACAGGATGCATGTTTTACCTGCAAAGAGACAAACTGACACCTAAAACCAAACCCCTGACAGTCAGGTGGCACCCAAGCTAGCCCCTGAAGCTGAGGCCAGGGGTCATGTTAGCTGGTCATAGAGATGGGAGCTGAAAACCGCGACCTAACCCATGGTCCGGAGCCCCCCTGGAACTCTTCAAGAGAACCATCAATAGCTGTTATGACTAAATTCCACCCCACCTATTTTGAAACAGCACAATGAGTTAACATGACTTTCAACACCATGATCTACATCAACTGATGAATAACACACAGTTGCTACTTTAAAATTATCATTAATATTACAAATACTCATAGATGAGTTTACATACTTCTAGAAGTTAACCTACAAAAGCATTTCTGACAGACTTCTTTGAAAAATAATTTTAAAATTCCACCTTCCTAGTTGCATATCATGGAAGTCACTTAACTAGCTTTTGTGGCTATTTTATATAGGCTCAACACTGTGCTATTCCATATTTATGAAATACAGATGCAAAGTAGACCTTTATTGTCATTATCTTTCTGAAAATATCACATATTTAATTTTTTTTCACCTTAGTAGATTTTTATGACTGCTGCAAAATGGTAACTTTGTTTTCTTTTAAAGAAGTTATTTTCTATACACATTCAGAAAAACACATCATTTAGGATCTAAAAAAATAAAACCTTTGAGTTAAAATTATGCTAACCATAATAAGGGGTATGACATTGTTTCCTGTAGAAATGGTGTTTAAGCATTTCCCATGAGAGTGTTGATTATCAAGTGGTGTCTCTTGCAGGATACAATTTATTCAGAGTGCGCCATAACTTTAATTCAATGAAAGTTAAATTGTTTTCCAAGGGGAGCAGGTTTTGTTAATGGCAGATGCTCTCATGACAGAGATGACAGTTCCAGTGATTAATTTGATGAGATTAAAATAGCAGAAAGATAGGTTTAGCCCCTCCCAAAGGAATTTATGTAGCCCTCATTTGAATAAGGTACCATCTAAATAAATGTTCTGGTCTTCACTAAGTTTTATTTCTCCAAATTTCCTATTAGTTCTCTCACTAATAAGTGAAAACCTTGGTAAGCCAATCTCCAGGCCCTGAACAGAAGAAAGACTGATAAAAAGGGTCCAAGTTCACACATTTGTGGTGAGGTAAGGAAAATAAAATGGAGTGCTCTGAATCTGGCAATATCCTCAAAATATTAATAAATATAATATTGGTTGAACATGGATCTTCTGGGACAAACAGATGAAAATTTGGCATGTCCTTTGTCATTTTATTGAGACCGGCAAAACCATCCAAAGGGCTTCCTTGGTGACTCAGAGGGTAAAGAATCTACCTGCAATGCAGGAGACCCAGTTTCAATCCCTGGGTCAGGAAGATTGCCTGGAGAGGGGAAAGGCAACCCACTCCAGTATTCTTGCCTGGAGAATTCCATGGACACAGAAGTCAGGTGGACTACAGTCCACGGGGTTGCAAAGAGCTGGACACGACTGAGTGACTACCTCTTTCACTTCACTTTCAAGGCATCCAAGCATAAAAATAAAACCTAAAGCAGGTTTTATTGTTAAAAATCTGTCTTAGAATCAACTGGGAGTGGGTTTGGTAAAGGCTGATCCAGTTGATCATTCAGACAGGGAGAGGAGCTGGCAGCTGCTGGCTAAGGTAGTGGGTCTCTACCCAGAGCCTTCCCTTATTAAGAAGATCACAGAAGACTGATCTTAATCTCCAGGAAGACTGACCTCCAGCTTTCGAAATGCAGGTCCACAGAGTAGTCAACCCTTCCTTACGTGGATCTGATCCCTACTGCTGTGATGTATGAAATATGGAGGATGCTGCTTGCCTTGCAATGGCAATTAGAAATGTATGGTTTCTGCTCTAAATTGACAAAGTTGAATATGAAAGATAATAAAGACCCTTGACTCAGAAGAAGTCGTTTATTCTCAGAGTGTACCTCAGTATGGTGGTGCTAGTGGTAAAGAACCCGCCTGCCAATGCAGGAGACACAGGAGACATGGGTTCAACTCCTAGGTTGGGAAGTCCCCTGGAGGAGGGCGTCACAGCCTACTCTAGTATTCTTGCCTGGGGAATCCCATGGACAGAAGAGCCTGGTGGGCTACAGTCCATAGCATCACAGAGTCGGACACGATTAAAGTGACTTAGCACGCACCTTAGTATACCTCTGACACTAAGTCTTTTTAGATACAATGTTTGCATCTTAGGACTGGGAGGAAGTCAATAACACATCCTTTCTGCCAGCTGTGGCAGTGACTTCACAGGGAGGTGATTCAGTCTTCCACATTAGAGCCAAAGCTTTCAGGCAGTTGTGCTGGTGGAGACTGGTCGGTACTTTTTCACCCTTCTTTATTCTTGGTTAAATAATTACTGTGTGTACACATACTCACATGCACACACACGCTACATTTAAGGCTACTATTGTCTAGTGCTCTTTGCTAGACTTTTGGAGAATTTAATCTGCTCATGAAATACTGGAGTTGAAAACAAACCCCCTCATTCTCAGGAGAACTGGTAGGATTAATGGAAACTGAGATTGGTAACTACTCATAAGGGACAAATATACTTTTAATTTGCAAATGGAAGATAGAATAATGGTGAACAACATCTGCAGATCCAGACTGCCTGGCGTCAACCCTGACCCTACTCCTTCCTTGCTGGGTGTCCTTGGGAAAATCAATCTCTGGGCTTCAGTATTCTCATCTCTAAAATGGGTACAAAAATCACAGGATAAGGAACTTCCCTGGTGGTCCAGTGATTAAGAATCCACCTGCCAGTGCAGGGGACACAGGTTCTATCCCTGGTCCAGGAAGATCCCGCATGGCACACAGCAACTAAGCCTATGGACCACAATTACTGCAGCTCAAGCGCCTAAAGCCTGAGCTCCAGAACAAGAGAAGCCACCTCAATGAGAAGCCCATGCACCCGCAACAAAGAGCAGCCCTCACTCACAGTAACTAGGGAAAGTCCATGGAGCAACAAAGACCCAGCACAGCCAAAAATAAATAATAAATAACTAAATAAATAATCACAGAATAACAGGATGGTGGAGGAACTGAGTGACACCATTGCTGACTCTGGACTGTTTCTTGGATCTTGAAGCTGATCAAGTACAACATGTGCAGGCCAGCTGGGTGCAGCCCCGCAGAGCACATGTGAGGATAAACGCCCCTCACTTAGTCTCGGAGTTGAACAGACAGACGGAGTGGCAGGAAAGATGACGGCTCTCATTGGAAAACAAAAGCCTTAGATCTTTAGTGATCTGGATTTCAAGGAATTAAAAAACCCGGATTTCTAGATAAAAATCTCCTGTGTATGTTGGCAACTATTTGTTTGTTCCTGCTTTTGGTTTTCAATATAGTGTGTATCAAGGATCTGAGATGCCCCCTGAACACATCAATTTGAGACCCCCAGGGTGGACCGGCAAGAGAAGAACTGAGGAAGGAGGAACCCCAGGAGGCTTGTCAATACAGCCCTAACCTGATGGATGGTTTTTAAATGATTGAGCAATACCAAGATTGTGCCAGTAAGACATTCTACAGCTGGCAATGATAATATGAGAAGACGTATTTAAGTCTAAGCTCAGCTATAAACTCTTTGAAACTGCCAAAATGAAATAGATAAGGAGTTTGGTATGTCTTTTTCTCCTCCTTCCAGACTATATTTAGAGCCACCAACACTGCCACAGCAAAAATCAACAGCGATAGAGTCCCAGCAGAAGCTTAAATATTAATCTGTAACTTTGCCAAATGAAATCATCGAATCACAGAAGAGAAAAAACACAACAATGAAACAAAAATTTCATATCTCCTTTTCTGTTGTGGTTGTTTTGAAAGGAAAGCACCATCTGTGGTGTACTTATTATCTTAACAGTAGCAGCAGAATTCCTCTTTGGAGGGAAACGTCTTTGTTTAGGAAAATACCGTGACGGGCCATTTGCATGCAGCAAGCTAGGCTTCTCCCATCAGAATGAGAGACAGGGGTGGGGGAAAATAGAGGACCCAGGCTCCACAATTTGTAACCAGTGAATAAGCCATAAACCCAGATAACTCAGCACAATCATAACCTATAGCTAATAGTAACCTTGAGAATCTGACTCAGTGGTTGGCAAACTACAGCCCATGGGCCAGATTGATGCTACAAAGTTCAGAGGAGAATTGAGATTGCATGACCTGCAAAAACTGCAGTATTCACTGTATGGTCCTTTGCTAAAAAGTTTTGCCAACTCTCATCTAAAGGTAAATTTCGAGGACTTTCCAACCTAGGGAATTGAGGGAGGGGTCATTAAGCTAGTTGCGAATATTTCCAAATGAAGTCTGGATTGCACTTATTTTCATATATACAAATGCAGACCATTTGAATCAGTATTTTCATCAGTGTTTCAGCCCTGGAAAAGCCTTTATGGTATGTTTTGGGTTTGGGCTTCCTGTGAAAGTGCTTGGCTATGTCATAGTCCAGAATCCATTGAGTTACTACATTTCTTTTGTTTTTATCTCTGACTATATTCAGTTCAGTTCAGTCACTCAGTCGTGCCCGACTCTTTGCGACCCCATGAATCACAGCATGCCAGGCCTCCCTGTCCATCACCAACTCCTGGAGTTCACTCAGACTCACGTCCATTGAGTCCATGATGCCATCCAGCCATCTCATCCTCAGTGGTCCCCTTCTCCTCCTGCCCCCAATCCCTTCCAGCATTAGGGTCTTTTCCAATGAGTCAACTCTTTGCATAAGGTGGCCAAAGTACTGGAGCTTCAGTTTCAGCATCATTCCTTCCAAAGAAATCCCAGGGCTGATCTCCTTCAGAATGGACTGGTTGGATCTCCTTGCAGTCCAAGGGACTCTCAAGAGTCTTCTCCAACACCACAGTTCAAAAGCATCAATTCTTCGGCGCTCAGCTTTCTTCACAGTCCAACTCTCACATCCATACATGACCAGGAAAAACCATAGCCTTGACTAGACGGACCTTAGTCGGCAAAGCAATGTCTCTGAATATATTAAAAATTGTTGTTTTGTTGCTTAGTCACTAAGTCATGTCTGACTCTTTCCAACTCTGTGGACTGTAGCCCACCAAGCTCCTCTGTCCATGGGATTACCAAGTAAGAATACTGGAGTGGGTTGCTATTTCCTTCTCCTGGGGATCTTCCTGACCCAGGGAGCAAATCTAAGTCTCCTGCACTGGCAGGCAAATTTTTTACCACTGAGCCACCAGGAAAGCCCTCCTGTTACTATACAGAACAAATTAAAAATGATCATGAAATTTTAGTAAATATTGACTCAGTTCAGTCAGTTCAGTCCCTCAGTTGTGTCCAACTCTTTGCGACCCCGTGAACTGCAGCACGCCAGGCCTCCCTGTCCATAACCAACTCCTGGAGTCCACCCAAACCCATGTCCATTGAGTCGGTGATGCCATCCAACCATCTCATCCTCTGTCGTCCTCTTCTCCTGCCCTCAATCTTTAAATTGGCATTATTCATAAGCTTGCTATTATTTTTATGATTAGAATAAAAATGTATTAAAGCAAGAAAATGGAAACAAATATATTTACAGTGTATCTTTAAATAAGAAGCTTTAGGATTGTAATTAAAATATGTGGGAACTGGTTCTATAATGTTAAATCTGTTTTCTACATAATATAGACATGAATAAATTCCTAAAATAATAATGCTTGCAACATAAACAGATGGTATCAGTGCTATAAATATTAGCAAAACTACCACAAAATAAATATGCTTAAAGAAGTATTAACCCAACCATATACCATTCTCACAATTTATTATGGCTTAAAAATGGATGCCTAATAATACTAGTAACAATATCATTATTGTGTTAATAACACAGGGCTTCCCAGTTGGTGCTAGTGGTAAAGAATCTGCCTGCCAATGCAGGAGACACAGGTTTGATCCCTGGGATGGAAGATCCCCTGGAGAAAGAAATAGCAACCCAGTCCAGTATTCTTGCCTGGAGAATTCCATGGACAGAGGAGCCTGGTGGGCTCCAGTCCACGGGGTCACAAACAGTCGGACACGACTGAGAGACTGAGTATACATCATTACAGATAACACTTAAATTGTGTATAATTCTGTACCAAGGACTCTTCTATACATTTACCTAATAAGTAACTATTCCACACTATAATCTATGAGATTGGTACTATTAGTACCCTCATTTTAGAAATGAAGAAACAGAGCCCAGAGGGGTTAAGCAATTTGCCCAAGTACATTTATTTTCATCAAGATGACTAATTTAGCTATTCCTATCCATTTATCATCCAACTGAAGAGAGGTACTTTATTTTCAAGTTTAATCATTTTTTTAATTTAATTTTTTTAAATTTATAGTTTGCTTTTAACTGTAGGATAATTACTTTACAATAATGTGATGGTCTTTGCCATACATCAATGTGATCAGTTGCAAAAATGGGCTGAATTCTTCACCCTCCCCTGAATCAAAGGTCTTCAGCATGTCATTTGACTTGCCTTCTCACTGTGAGCTAAAGGGGAGAGGGCAGAGGCTTGTCAGGCACGTGTTCAGTTGGGTTTGCCCTCTCAGTCTCTCCACTGTGCCGAGAGCACGCTGGGCTAGCCTGCTGGAGGAAGGACACGTGGACGATAGCCAAGTTGCCCAAGTTAAAGTAGCCTGTTTCCAGACAAGTGATCAGGTCCTACCAACATCGACAGAGCCACCTAGCCCAGCTCCATATGACTTGGATGCACAAGCATTACACATTTAATTGTTCTATCATCTTACTTCAGTGGTCATTGTTGGCTACCTGGTATCATTAAGGAATTGATAACCCATACAGATCGTCATTTACTCAGTGAGAACACAGGAAATATATACCTTAGAGCTTTCTTGGTGGCTCAGTGGTAAAGAATTCACCTACCAAGCAGGAGGCATGGGTGTGATCCCCGGTCCCAGAAGAGCCCACATGCCTCAGAGCAACTAAGTCTGTGTACCACAATGGAGCCAGTGTCCACAACTACTGAAGCCCAAGCACCCATGCTCCTGAAGAGTAGCCACTGAAATGAGAAGCCCAAACACCCAACCAGAGAGTAGTCCCTGCTCAATGCAACTGGAGGAAAACCCGCACGGCAATGAAGATCTGGCATAGTCAAAACTAAATACACAAGACTATTTTAAAATGTACCTTATACAGCTACTCTTTATCTACATCTAACTACAGTGAAAACAAATATAAATGGAAAATAATAACTGATAATATGCTATCACTTTGGCAGAAGAGTCATATGTCTTAGGATATAATTGTTAAGGGGGGAGAAAGAATAAAAGAGTTAAAAAAAAAAAAAAAGAACAAGAACAAGAATACATGGGAATACTTAAAATGAATCTCTTCTCCTCTTCACCCAAGGCGTATACACTTCCCCAGCCACTGAATGATTGAAAAACATTTGTATGTGCCTCTACAAGCTTTTTCTACTTTCTTTCCTTTCAGCTCCACTTTAGGTTAGACCTTCTCATAAAACTTTTTGTGTGTGTTTGCATTGTGGATTTTTCCTAATAAAAATGCTCAGTCAAAAACCACTTGCATAAATAAAAGCCAAACCACAAATAATCAAAAGTATCATTTATCCAACCTATAAAATACAAGCTTCCATAGAAAAATGAACTAGAAGTAGGTTCTGAAATACTCCTAAAATGTCATATTTGTTGAAAAATATTAACCTATATTGAGCTTTATGATTTTTAGAGCCCACTCACATATATTTTGTTCGATTCAACAGTGCAGTTAAAAATGCTCTGAGAAGAATAGCATGATCCCATGTCAGAGATGATGATTTTAAGACTCTGAGGGCTTAGGTCCTCATAAGCAATGGATTAAGATGTTTTCATGTCTATTTGTGTGATAATTTGTGTACATACTGCTGCTCTGAGCAATATTTATTAATAACAACAACCTTGAAAATATGAGCCAAAGGTAAGGGGTTTCCCTCGCACCCAGAATATCAAATAAATCATCTTACTGGAATAAAAGAGGTCAGCAATAAAAAATTATGAACACTAACAAAAAGGAAAAAGAATCATCATCAACATGAACGTGTGGAATACAGAGGAAGCTCACATGGTGCTGAAATGAAAACCCAAAGATTGTTTTCCTTTGCTTTTATATTATTAGCTGGAAACACACTGGCCATGAGTCCCAGATTCTGGCTGCAAGTTGTTTGATAATTCCAGAGGTTACACAAAAGGGCAGACATACATCACTGAAGAGAAAGGTCAGGAGAGTCAGAAAGGAGGCAAGAAAGGAGCCACGCTTTGTGAGAAGAAGAGTGACCAACGAGAGGAAAATGTCAGCCTATTGGCTGAGCGACTTAACCCAGATGCAGGCAACACCATGAGGCTCAGTCCCACTGTTGATTTAATTATATAATTAGCACTGAGTCATTTTCATGTTATATTATGAATTTTACAGGCAAAAGCAAACTGTTTCACTTTCCAGGTTGTTGATTGAGAGTGTGACACTAGGAAATGGGAATAATGGAAAAGGTCAGTTTTCATTCCAATCCCAAAGAAAGGCAATGCCAAAGAATGCTCCAACTACTGCACAATTGCACTCATCCCACACACTAATAAAGTAATGCTCAAAATTCTCCAAGCCAGGCTTCAGCAATACGTGAACTGTGAACTTCCAGATGTTCAAGCTGGTTTTAGGAAAGGCAGAGGAACCAGAGATCAAATTGCCAACATCTGCTGGATCATCAAAAAAGCAAGAGAGTTCCAGAAAAATATCTATTTCTGCTTTATTGACTATGCCAAAGCCTTTGACTGTGTGGATCACAATAAACTGCAGAGAATTCTGAGAGAGATGGGAATACCAGACCACCTGACCTGCTTCTTGAGAAACCCATATGCAGGTCAGGAAGCAACAGTTAGAACTAGACATGGAACAACAGACTGGTTCCAAATAGGAAAAGGAGTACATCAAGGCTGTATATTGTTGCCCTGCTTATTTAACTTCTACGCAGAGTACATCATGAGAAATGCTGGGCTGGAAGAAGCACAAGCTGGAATCAAGATTGCCAGGAGAAATATCAATAACCTCCAATATGCAGATGACAGCACCCTTATGGCAGAAAGTGAAGAGGAATTAAAAAGCCTCTTGATGAAAGTGAAAGAGGAGAGTAAAAAAGTTGGCCTAAAGCTCAACATTCAGAAAATGAATCCTGCTTATTTAACTTATATGCAGAGTACATCATGAGAAATGCTGGGCTGGAAGAAGCACAACCTGGAATCAAGATTGCCGGGAGAAATATCAATAACCTCAGATATGCAGATGACACCACCCTTATGGCAGAAAGTGAAGAGGAACTAAAGAGCCTCTTGATGAAAGTGAAAGAGGAGAGTGAAAAAGTTCTCAACATTCAGAAAACGAAGATTATGGCATATGGTCCCATCATTTCATGGGAAATAGATGGGGAAACAGTGGAAAGTGTGTCAGACTTTATTTTTGGGGACTCCAAAATCACTGTAGATGGCGACTGCAGCCATGAAATTAAAGATGCTTACTCCTTGGAAGGAAAGTTATGACCAACCTAGACAGCATATTAAAAAGCAGAGACATTGTCAACAAAGGTCCGTCTAGTCAAAGCTATGGTTTTTCCAGAAGTCATGTATGGAAGTGAGAGCTGGACTGTGAAGAAAACTGAGTGCCAAAGAATTGATGCTTTTGAACTGTGGTGTTGGAGAAGACTCTTGAGAGTCCCTTGGACTGCAAGGAGATCCAACCAGTCCATTGGATCAGTCCTGGGTGTTCATTGGAAGGACTGATGCTAAAGCCGAACCTCCAATACTTTGGCCACTTCATGCGAAGAGTTGACTCATTGGAAAAGACTCTGATGCTGGGAGGGATTGGGGGCAGGAGGAGAAGGGGACAACAGAGGATGAGATGGCTGGATGGCATCACCAACTAGATGGACATGAGTTTAAGTGAACTCCAGGAGTTAGTGATGGGCAGCGAGGCCTGATGTGCTGTGATTCATGGGGTCGCAAAGAGTCGGACACGACTGAGAGACTGAACTGAATTGAATGGAAGATAGGGTTTTAAACACTGTTCACTTATAGACCTGTTACTGATGTCATCATGATTTCCAGGCAGAAAGCTTACCAAAGGTTATAATGCAAATAGACACACAGATACTTATGCATGTACATGCCGACACACAAAATATTAAGACAAGTGCCCTAAGCAAACAATTCATTTCTGTTTTTCTAATATGTACTAGATATGCTTCAAGGTTATTGGGTTGGGGACATCATCTCCCACTGTTTTGTTATTAGGATTTTCAATAAAGAAACAATGCATATATAGGGAAAAAAAGCATACTCTTCTACAGCTGTATCAACAGAATATTCTTCTCTTTTGGAATGCAGCTGACATTGCATGTCAACTTTGACATACTTGGCCAATGATGCAAAATATGACCTCCATTACCCATGAGCATAAGTCTGGAAGACTTCTCCTGAACAAGTTTTTCTTTGGGAGAAAGGAGACTGGAGGGTATAATTATGATTCTTTAACCTAGGCTCTTTAATGTATTTAGTTTAGCTAATTTGTGATTCTATAAAGGATTTTATTAAGCAACAATATTCAATCTTCTAAAAAAAGGATTTTATTAAGCAACAATATTCAATCTTCTAAAACATATTTTTCTTATATAGAATTATGTAAATGCTATAGATTTGTTTAAATTAAATGCTATCCAGTATTCATGCTTAATGTAAGGAAAATGCTTGAGAATTATTATCTATTGAAGTAACAATATTCCTCTATGCAGCCACTTATCCAAATGAGCATTGTATTAGTTTTTAGCATTCATAAATTATTTTAGTGAGCAATAAATAAGAATAGTAATCATAATAATAATGTTTCCATGTTTCAAATATGCTCTTAAATTATTCCACCTAAGCCTCCCAAACCACAGGTTAGGAAATGCTTGCCACCAATAACATTCCTTTCAGTTGGTTAACCTAATGATCTTGGTGTATGTTAACAAATACCTTGTCATTTTATGTTGTTATGAAAAGAACATGCTAAATTTTGAAGGCTTCTTTGTTTTACCCTAAAATATTATAGTTAGCCTATAGTACATCAATAAGAAGCAAGTTACAGTGTTTGACTTCTAGAAGAATTAAACAAAATTCATATGCATCTACAATGGGAAGCTGATATGTACCTGTCTAAATAAATAGCCAAGGCTTGATATATCAATACATTCGCTGTGAAGAGATACTAAGACTGATGTATTCAGAAAGTCACATTCTCTATGCAAGCATTAACAAACTCAAGGACAGATTTGACTTTACCCATCATTCCTAGAAAAATGACATAACAGAATTATTACTGTAAGTATTAAAATATTTCCTTTGTAGATCTAATTCACAGGACAGTAAATGAAACATATTTTACATGGTCTTTCACTTCTTGGACCTATTGAAAGTGTCTGATGTAGCTTATGTTTACCCTGAAAAATCAAGTGTCCACTGTGAGGTATTAAATATATCCTTTCCTTGTTGAAATGATACAGTTTTACATGATAAATACACTTGAATGAAAAAAGAATGTAGGTCCTACTTGCCTTTTCTTTTCTTTGTTGCCACAAATAGATTGCCAAAATAAGTTGTTCCTTAGAAGGGACATCTCCAAGTTCTTACCAACTTATATAAACATCTAAAGACAACATTTGTGGTTTTCTCATTTTTAAACTTAAAGAATAAAAAGCCAAGGATCTCTGAGACAGTCTTCACAACACTCTATTCTTCCCAGTTACTCTGAACGAAATGCTATTATAAATATAAGTACCAACAATTCATCACCTTAAATTATTGTCCTGAAAGACAGGCCAAAGAATATTAGAAGTGTTTTCAACTCATTGCACTAAAGACAAAGAAAAAAGTGCCAATATTTCTCTGTTCTCTGACTTTAAGTGTTCAAGAGGATCCCATTGATGGGATGTTGGAAGCAGTTATTTGGAGCAGGTTGCAAATCTCCCATCTCTGAGTTTATGATGGATGTCGGTGAAGTTTGTGGCTGGATAACAGTAGTCCTACATTGAGGAGATTTATGGGGAGGATGCATTTAGTATTATTCATGAACCACTTAACAAGCTTCAGCCAAGGATACAATATGGGCTTTGTTTATAGTCCCAGGAGGTCCAAAGAGGGCTTTTGAAAATTGAAGAGATTTTTTGATAAATGGTTGAGTATCTTGAGGTGGGCCTGAAAGCTATAAGTGTATTTTCCTGTTAACTTGAAGAGTCCTACATTTCATCCTAACTTCCCTGTTTCTGCAATAAAAAATTATCAGATATTCTGCTGGTATTTTATTTTGCTATTGTTCTGCTAATTAAATAACCAAGAGGGACACATTTTGTAGAAAAATGTTCATTTCACTCTCTATTACAGGAAGTTGGAGCATCTTAACAGGCTATCCAGACTATTTGAACAGAAATGAAGCAACATATGTTTGAAACTGTCTTTTATATTATGTTCTTTATGTTTATGACCCACATTCTTTTCAATGAATTGCTATTTGTGGAAATTTATGTGTATAATAGTTCTAACTTAACCAAGAACTCAGTTCCATGGCTAACTGAAAGGCTTGGGAATCAGACAATTGCATTGGTGTGACTCGGTTGAATTAAATTAGGAAAAAGATTCCACCAGTCTCATTAGTGTAAGAAAGAATAACAAGGTAGCTGACAGAACTGTTAACTAAAGGTAGTAGTTGATATATTCAGGGAGAAAATTTTAAATATTTTGGAACATCGCTGATTTTCTAAGCAATTTGCAGCCAAAAAAATACCTTCAGGATATGACCATATTAACGAACAAGACATAATGATAATTTTATTTTAATAAAATCACAGGACATGACAATGATTTCATCTCACTTAATTCTTAAAAATGATTCCAGAAGTGTGTCTATTCAATTGATTTTATAGCCACTTTGCATGAGGTCTTGAAGTGATGGAGTCTACAGATTGCAGTTTTAAAAATACATTGTTGGGGATGGTAGCCTCATTGGAACTGTGTGGGTTTATAGGTTTTATTTTATATCTTGTGCACTTTATGTCACTTAAAATGCCCATCCTTCCTTCTAATTTCTGTTACTCAGCTCCAGTCAAACCGCAAGATGCATGGCCTCAGTTTCCTGTTGGCTAAATTGTCTAATATGACTCCAACGTGGAAGCAGCTCACAAAATCATCAGGTTCAAGTCCATTATTTTATTAGAGTCAGACTCAGACAAGCTACTTGCAAAACATCCCACAATTTGTGAGGTGACAGAAAACTTCTTTATTAGAGTTTCTTCCTCTATCTCCTATCAACTCCCAGAAATATTTGACAATGGTTTAAGAGCCCACTGCACAGACAACAAAACTACTAAATCAATGTACTTGGAAAACCTACATTTTTTAAGAAGTCATATCATCTCTTATCTGCTTGGAATTTAAACCATAGCAATATTAAAGTAGAGAAATTTAAATATGGTGTGGCTGTTGGAAAAAACATGACATCACATAAACAATATGCTAGCTAGATACAGAAAAATGTACCACTTTTAATAATTCAACACACACCAAAAAAACACACTAAAATAATGTGGAGGTTAACACATAAAAGCTGGGGAAGAGAGGGGAGGGAAAAAGAAGGCTTACTCAAAGATTCTATTAATCCTCACTAATGCCCTGTTTTGCCTCCCCTAGGCACTAATTCTTCGGGAGAATGCCAAGATGCTAGATGATATTACCTTGGGTTTCTTGAGCAAGGAGTTGCTTTTTACAGTTTGAGACAGCAATGTTTGTGTCATCACCACTAACAAGTAAACTGGGGCTAATGTTTGCAAAGCAGAAAGTCAATTTGGAGTTTATAAAAGATATTTTGTTGACATCTCAAATAAGCCAGGTAGCTGGTCAAATAATTATCACTGTCTTCCTTAGTTGTAGAATCAATTGCCATTAATACATGAAACTAGACACTTGGCTGAGAACTGCATTTTTAAATGGAAGCCAATGTTTAGTAACATGTTTATTTGTGAACTGCTGTGGCCAGTGGCTGCCAGTCCAGCTTGTGTGCATTGAAAATGGTGCATTTCTTCAATTCAGTTACTGGCATTTAGCTAGGGGATTCCTGGAAGGCTCACTGGTAAAGAATCCACCTGCCAATGCAGGAGACACAGAAGACGTGGGTTTGATCCTTGGGTTAGGAAGATCCCCTAGAGAAAGAAATTGCACCCCACTCCAGTATTCTTGTCTGGGAAATCCCACAGACAGAGGAGACTGGTGGGCTACAGCCCCCGGGTTGCAAAGAGTCAGATAGACTCAGTGAATAAGCACACATGCACACATTTAGCTATCCATCTCCACATTTTTAACATCCTGTTAATTCAATCTTTTTTTTAATTTTATTTTTAATTGGAGGATAATTGCTTCATAATATTGCATTGGCTTCTGCCATACAACTGCAACCAGCCACAAGCACACATGACCCCCTCTCTCCTGAACCCCCTCCTCCACCCCTCTCGGTTGTCACAGAGCACCGAGTTGAGCTGTGTTATTCAGCAGCTGCCCATTAGCTCTCTGTCTCACAAGTGGCAGCGTATACCTGTCAATGTTATGCTCTCAGTTTGTTCCATCCTCTCCTTCTCTCACTGGGCCCAGTCTGCTCTCTATGTCTGTGGCTCTATTCTTGCCCTGCAAATGGGTTTATTAACACCATTTTTCTCTAGATTCCATGAAGTGAAGTGAAGTGAGTGCTCTCAGTTGTGTGCACTCTTTGCAACGCCATGGACTGTAACCCACCAGGCTCCTGTGTCCATGGAACTCTCCAGGCAAGAATACTGGAGTGGGTTGCCATTGCCTTCTCCATAACTCAAATCTTTAAACTAATAGCCTATCTTGTGCAAAGCAAGAGAGCTTACAAGTCAAGGTGCTGGCAGTTTGCAGATAAAGGGAGCAAATGTCTTTTTAAAATCTCTACAGGTGCTGGTCTAAATTTGTCAAGGAAGTGATCATAACACATAAAAATGACAAGGTTCACTGATAAAGGTGATGTGAGTGACTGCCAACAAAGACACCCGCCATAAAGAATATCAGGGCCTGATATTATGTCTGTATTCAAATTTAAACATATTCATTTAATTATTTCCCCAGCAGAATTAGAGATCGTTTCAAAATGTGTAAAGTGGTTGGCCTTCTCTCTTTCCAAAACTTGAGCTCCTTCTCCATAAGAAACAGATTCGGTTTCCAAATTTAAAGTTTTTATTTAAAGGAAATGTCTTTTTACTTATATAAATTTTATGGAGAATCAGTTCTAAGACTTTGAATATATTTAGGTTTTCATATTGAAGTTCATATAGAAAAGTACTAGGGCGCATATATTGCTGGTATAAATTCCCACTTGGCATCCTTGCCTCTTTCCTTGTTGCAAAAGCTTCTATCACCTTCAAAAGTTGTGCTCTGGCTTAGAGTTCAGGCTACATACAGGTTGCTTATGTGTCCCAAGCAGAAGTCACACAGAAACAGAAGCGAAAAAGAGAGAGCAGAGCAATCTATCAGACAGAATTGAACACTGTCTAGCAGCAGAACAAAATGTTATCTTACAAAACATTGTTAGACAAAAAGATGTCTAACAAAACAAAAACAAAAATGTTGTCTAACCACAGTAATGATTATGCACTCCCCCCCACCCCCGCCTTGATTCTGTATTCATTTGAGAGTTATGACTGCTGGACTCTGAACAAAGTAATTCAGGGAATTTTTTTTTAAACAGGAAAAGAAAATCTGCCCCTGCCTTCAAGGAGTTTCTGTGGAAACACCTGCTTGCAAATGGCGCTAATCATAATATAGTGCTTCCTGCTGCTGCTAAGTCACTTCAGTCATGTCCGACTCTGTGCGACCCCATAGACGGCAGCCCACCAGGCTCCCCCATCCCTGGGATTCTCCAGGCAAGAACCTGGAGTGGGTTGCCATTTCTTTCTCCAATGCATGCAGGTCAAAAGTGAAAGTGAAGTCGCTCAGTCGTGTCTGACTCTTCACGACCCCATGGACTGCAGCCCACCAGGCTCCTCCGCCCACGGAATTTTCCAGGCAAGAGTACTGGAGTGGGGTGCCATTGCCTTCTCCAAATATAGTGCTTACTACAGTTCATACTTTACATAAATTAATTTAACCTACTTATCAAACATAATGTGTAGGTATTGTTATGGACTCCATTTTATATACGAAAAAGTGAAATACAGAGAGGTTAAATTTAATGAAATTTCGTCTTTAATGAATGAAGAAATATTTTCCTCTTTTTTTCTTGCTTTTCTTCAGTTTGGTCAAAATTGCGTCCCAGTCTTAATAGCTGTGATTTGCACAGGTTGGGCCACCTGAAATCCCTTTGCTTTGGAAAGCTAGTGAGCACAGAAAATGTGGGGGTTGGGGGATGGGAGAGGCATTTGGCAAAGACCATTCACAAAATCCCATGTAAACAGACTGAAGGGATGGCATTTGATAGAAATCAATCTATAAAATTGCAGCTTTGGGTTAGAAGCATGTTATACCCATCGTTATAGGCAAAGTGGCCTCTCCTCTTTCCCTTCCTTCCTCCACAACACATTTCTATGTTAACTAGAAGGCGGCCATTTCAAGAAATGCTGTATTGAATTGTAGGATAGTAAGAAATGTCGTGCAACTGATATACTGTGAGGGGAGCAGCTTAATGGCAACTTTAACTGGTAATTCCTAGTTTTCTGTAGGCTCATTAGCACAAACAGTGTGGAACTGGTGAAACACTGTCCTAATCAGTACAGCTGTAGGTTAGGCATTAGACATTAGGGTTTCCAGAAATTGGACCCCAGATAGCTCTTAGAACTGGGAGCCTATGTCTTATTTCACTGTCCTAAACCACTAGAAGAAATAATAGCCACAGCATGTTTAATTGCACTGTCATAAAAGTATCTGAAGAAAAAAACATCTTTTAAAACCACTGTTGGATTTTCATTAATATGTTTTATCATCCCTTGGGAAATTTCTAACAAAGCAGCCAATGAGAATGTGATAATTACACAGTTTGGATTTGAATGAAGTATGTTTTTGTGTTTTTTTAATTCAGTTATTTATTCAGTCCTCTATAATGTCACAAGGAAATCCCATTCATAATTTATGTTCTACTTTGTCAGATTTTGATTCAGATTGTCCCATACATCTCAGTTTTATCTGCTCAAACACAATTATCATTTTTCCCACTATTTGTGGACTAAGAATTTCATGATTCAACCCAACAGTCACTTAATTCTACTTTGAAATGATGATAATAACATAAAAATAAAAAGCAACTCTATATTTGGCAGCTACATGAAGTGTGAAGGCTTAAGTATTTTGGTGACAGCCTGTAACAAGAATAGAAAGTGGCATACCATTCATCAAGTTATTTGATATGTTCTAAAAAGGTAGAAATGGTGGAAAACACGATATTTCCACTGTATTCTCAAGACAGTAATGTCTGCAGGTATTCTTCTGAAGCCTTCTTGCTGAGGACTCTTTTGTCCAAAGAATTTTAAGAAGGTCTCCTGTGAGCCCTTTGCATTAATCACCAGCATCATCTACACGGGAGTTTCCCAAAAGGGGTGGAGGAGAGTCTTGTGTTGAGAGACCTTCAGAAACAGATGACAAGAACACCCCCAGCCCGAGACGGGGTCATGTAGAGTGGAAATATGAGCTCCTAACCCTTGACCCCACTGCCTCTTTATTTTGATTCCTGGAACAATGCACCCTTGGCAGGCACAATCAGTGGCCAGTTCTTCTCTCTTTTGTTAGGCTTGGGAAAAACTCAGGGCAGCTCACTGTGACTCCCACCTAAGGGCTTGCCTGGTTTTTAATTAGAATTACAACTCACACCATATTTTTTCAAATCATGGTTTTTAAAATGACCCACACAGTAACATATTTTTCAAATTTCCACAGTCAAATGAACTTATTACAAAGCATCATTATTTTATGCACAGGATTTTTTGGATGGATCTACTCAGATATCTAAAACTTAAGCTGGTTTTGCTCCTGTATTAATGTCCTAATCACTCTGTGAAGTGATTTCACAAATGTTAGTAATCCTAGATCATGAAAAGATAGAAAGAATTATGATAGCTCTTTAGGAGCAAGACTAATATTATCCATATATGTTTTTACAACCTTGGAGAAATAACCAAAAAAATTATAAGAATTTCTCATAGAACTGCCTATTCAATTATGATCCTCTAGTCAAAAAAAATTAAATAGACTTTTTTTTTCTGAAAACACAGCAGCTTATTCTAATTTAATGCTAAAATAATCTGGTCTCTTTACATTTGATAGATTTCAAGATTCTTAAAAGCTTGTATATTTATGCCCCAATCAAGTAAGTTGCCACGGGATTTTGCCCAAAGAAAATAAAAAATGTAGCATACAAAAGAAGCTATGGAGTAAATGTCACATGGTTTTGGTTCCAACAATTCAAGAAGAATAAGCAGAGAGTTAATAGTCAACTAACATTTTGGTATGTCATAACAGGAAGAAAAAATCCAAATTTTCTATTTTATCATACAGAAATACTTATTCCCATACCTCTCTCTCTTTCTATATCTTCCTTTACCTCTTCCTCCCCTTCCCACACAAAAATATTGAACTCAATTTTCTCATTTTCAGTTAGAGCTATTTACTGGTTAGTATTTGCAGCATGTAATTTGCCTAAACTTTAAAAAAAAAAAAAGTTCATTGGGGCTATTATGGAGCTGGTGTGAAGAAATCTAGTGTCAAAAGTAGTTAAAGTCACTGCATTTGTTCAATTTTAATCAAACACAAGAATGTAAGTTGAATATTTTAATTATATGGTTGAAATTTTAATTCTAACTTTAGCATTTAATGAGACTCTGAGAAAGACTTTATAATAGTGTGGTGTTTTGTTTTTTTTTGGCTACTCCAAAAATGCAGAATCACTGCTTCCTCACTTAGGTATACAGCTAAAGAATTATTTAAATGTGATACTATTCTTCTCTTTAGGATGCAGGACTCCTTGCCCCAGCCTCCTGGAAGAATAAAAGAATGCTTTGTTCAATTACTTAGTAATGGAAAGCAAACTTTCTCTATCAAATGTACTACGCTATTTTTCACCTCAATTAGATAATTAAAAGGAAAAACAGAGATGAAAAGAATCTAGTTTGGGGAAGAAAATTATGACTCCTGAAGGCAACAAAAAACATGAACCCAGTACTAGAGACAAATTAGAACAGACATGGAGATTTTATAGAGGAAAAAAAAGATGCTAAGACATATGATTATAACTAGTATCCCTTTATTTTTTAAGATACCATAATGTTAAAAATAAATCTTTTTTTCCAGATCCTATAGTACCTTTACTTTTAAAACATATTCTCTAAATTAATATGCTACTTCCCCTATTATAATCTAAAAACATTCATAAATTCAAAGACTTTTCTTAAGAAAACCTAAAAGATGTCAACAATATCACTTCAGTTTTTAAACACACCCATTATCCAGTTAAATAAGTTGAATTAAAAATTGCTTTCTATTTTATCTTTGTTTTTTATCCAATTTCCTACTGTTCATTAGAGCCCTGCTCTCAAATATTACTTCTTTTCCACTTATTTTCAAGTCTCCTTCCTCTCACTGGCCAAAGATGGGTCCCCACAACCGTTTAAAAATGCTTGCACCTCTGACATATATATACATTGCTGCTGCTGCTGCTAAGTCGCTTCAGTCATGTCTGACTCTGTGCGACCTCGTAGACGGCAACCCACCAGGCTCCCCTGTCCCTGGGATTCTCCAGGCAAGAACACTGGAGTGGGTTGCCATTTGCTTCTCAAATGTATGAAAGTGAAAAGTGAAAGGGAAGTCGCTCAGTCATGTTCGACTCTTAGCGACCCCATGGACTGCAGCCCACCAGGCTCCTCCGCCCATGGGATTTTCCAGGCAAGAGTACTGGAGTGGGGTGCCATTGCCTTCTCCATGCGTCAAATATATAGCTAGTGGAAAGTGGCTGTATAGCACAGGGAGCTCCCCTCAGTGCTCTGTGATGAACTACAGGAGTGTGATGGGTGGGAGGTTGGGGGTGGAGGGAGGCTGAAGAGGGAGGGGATATATGTATACATAGAGTTGATTCACATTGTTGTACAGTATAAACTAACACAACATTGTAAAGCAATTATATTCCAATAAAAATGTGAAGCACTAAAAAAAAATTTTTTTAAATATCGAACAATGACAAAAGTATTACAAAATTTC
Organism: Aepyceros melampus; assembly: GCA_006408695.1. Lineage (NCBI taxonomy): Eukaryota > Metazoa > Chordata > Mammalia > Artiodactyla > Bovidae > Aepyceros > Aepyceros melampus. Next base: position 53,502 of record SJXQ01006238.1, on the reverse strand, counting down.
TTTTTTCCCTCCAGCTTCTACTGTATTTCTCTTCTTTCCTTTAGAGCTCAAATGCTAGAATTGGTGTCTGTATTTCCACATACCACTTTATTTGCACCCATAATAAGCAGACTTCTGTCTATACTAAGCCATAGAAACGAATCACCATAACTGCTGCTGCTAAATCTAACCTAAATCCCAAATCTTACCTCTGCAGCATTTAACACTGCCAAACATTTCCTCTTCTCTGGACTCCTCTGACAATACACTCTCCTCAGCTTCTCCTCTCCCCTCTTTCAAATTTCATATTTTGAACTCACTCCAAAGTTGCAAGAATTGTACAAACAACTCCCCTTACCCAGATTCAACAATGTGTAATATGTTTCCACTTTCATACTTTCTCTTTTACTTGAGAGATGATTTGTTTAATTGCTAAGTTATGTCACACTCTTTGCAATCTCATGGTCTGTAGCCTGCCAGGCTCCTCTATCCATGGGATTTTTCCAGGAAAGAATACTGGAATAGATTGCCATTTCCTTCTCCAAGGAATCTCCCTGAGCTAGGGTTCAAACCCACCGTCTCCTGTATTGGCAGGCAGATTCTTTAGCACAGAGCCAACAGGGAAGCCCTGATAGATACATGTGTGTGTGCATACTAAGTCTCTTCAGTCATGTCCCACTCTCTGTGACTCTATGGACTGCAGCTCACCAGACTCCTCTATTCATGGGATTCTCCAGGCAAGAATACTAGAGTGGGTTGCCATTCCCTCCTCTAGGGGATCTTCCAGATCCAGGGATTGAATTCACATCTCTTATGTCTCCTGAAGTGGTAGATGGGTTCTTTACCACCAGAGCCACGTGGGAAGCCCCTCTCCCATAGACGATAGATAGATAAATAGGTAAGGACATATGCTAAGTATTTTCCTGAGTCTTTTCAGCATAAATTATATATGTTACTTCTCTTTAACTCACATCACTTTTATAAATATTTCCTAAAAGCAAGAATATTCTCTTAAATAGCTATGGTACAATCATCAAATTCAGGAAATATTGATTATAAAAATGTTATCTTCATTTGCCTAATTTTTTCACAACTTTTATAGCACAGAATTTTTTTTTAAGAACTTCACAATGTATTTATATACTTCTCTGGTATTTTTTCTTCAATATTAAATTCAATTTTTAAATATTTTGGGCTGGAATACTGTATAAGGAAAGTTCTATGCCTTTCAGAGTATCAAATCTGGTGGATCATGATGTTCATTTGCTCTTTATTAGTGATATTAATATGGATTATTTGGTTAAACTTTGTCCAATATCTCCACCATATGTTTATTATTTCTCCCTTGGTAATATAAAAAATAAATAAACATAACTTCAATTAAAAGAGTTGGAAGATCAGAAGGGGGATCCCTCATGCACTAAAATGGTCACAGAGCCCAACAGGAAGAAAAAAAGACTCCTTTTCCTTTCTGGCAAGGACTTAGTCAATGAAGAGCCATGGACTCTTTATTTATGATAGCTCATCCAAGTTCCTTTCCCCCTCTACAAAAGAGTTTTCCTTCCCTTGCCATGTGGTAGCATGTATATGGCTCACCATGATTGCAGAGTCTGAATTGCAACTTTCTACTGATACCAAATAAACTCATTTATGCTTTTAAAAAAAAGATCTAGCAGTCTATTTATTGACCTATTCAAGTCAACATTTTGATGGCCCTTATGGGATCAGAGAGGGGCCCTTATGCCCCCTTCCCCTGCCAAAGGTTCTAGGACTGATGAGCAAATGTGTGGTATCCACTATCGAGTTCATTGTTACTCACTGTTTTCTCACTGACCCTGGAGTTTGAAGGCACATCTCTCCTCGATCCAAGATCACACACATTTGTATTTAAAGCTCTCCTCATTTATTTGAAGTTCATTTTAAGGATTTGTCTTCCTGCTGAAGCCATTGTTCTGTATTCCGTATTCAATGTCTACTTAAGACATTTGGCATTTTGGTCTGATTTTGAGATCAGACCCTTTCAAAGATCAAAATCTTGCAAAGGTTTTTCCCAAAGTAACTAAGATCCTCACAGATTTGCTAAGGCCTTTAATATAGATCAGACTCCTTCACTCCATTCCTTCAGAAACAGGGGCTGCTTCACTGAAACTGTGCCATATCATTAGCCTTCAACCTATTCCTTTGGAAGGAAATAGTCTCTAGAAATTGGCTGAAAAAGCCTTGACCTGGCTTCTCCAGGACCAAGTTGTTTCCTTACAATTAGCTAGTGTTTAAGCTTGGAAGCTGACTGAATTAAGCTGTGTGAAGCTATAAGCTGTCAGAGCGTTCAAAAATTGTTCTTTCGAAAATTGTTCTTTCATTCTAAAGAAAAACTTATGACAAATGAGATCTCAGTTATATAAATATTTTGAGGGTGTTCCCCAACAAGGACTCCAACTGAATTTACTTTTAAAAACCCTACTCATTCCTCATGTTTATTTCCAACTAAATAGACTTACCTGACCAAAGGGAAACTTGTGAAACCCATGAACTTATTTTCCTTAAAACTGAATTGGATTACAGTTTCTTGAAAACTTCCAGAACTGAGTGAAACATTTATTTTGATTGTTATTTTGAGACTTTCCAAGGTTATCAAGAGTCTAAAATTACCTCTTTGTTAAATAAAATTTTAAGATTAAGTGATTAAAGAAAGAGAAAATGACTCCCAAAGTCTCAGGCTCCATCTTCAGTGCCATCTCTCTCCTTCCCTTTGATATCACCTAGGCTTATCTCAAAGCTCAGAGGTAAAGAATCCACCTTCCAATACAGGAGACTCAAGTTTGATCTATGGTTCAGGAAGATTTCCTGGAGAAGGAAATGGCAACCCACTCCAGTATTCTTGCCTGGGAAATATTATAGCCAGAGACACCTAGCAGGCTACAGTCCATGGGGTTGTAAGAGTTAGACATGACTTAGCAACTAAACAACAACATCCTCTATACTCTCAACTGCACCATACTAATTCTCTTGTCAAATGTCCCCCTCTGTCTGAAACTCTCCACTTCCTTTTCCTCCAAACTTGCCAGAACCTGTCCCTTTAAAATTCAGCCTTCTGAAGATCCAAGGCTAAAAACCTTAATTTCTTAAGTTTACTGGACTAAAACTGAAACTATAAGCCACTAGAAACTATAATATTTTCTCAAAGTAACTAACGATACTCACAGATTTGTTAAAGACTTTAAAATAGTCTTTCAAACTTATCAACCTAGTTTCTCCGACTTCATGTGTTTGTCAGTGAAGGTCAGGCCCAACATTGGAATGAAGATTACTAAATGGGAAAATTACAAAGACTTTCTAGAATTACATGGTGAGACCAGCTTGCTAACTTATTATGTGATCTGGCCCAAACAATTGCTAAGAGATTTCCTTGAGCAATTCTTAGAGCCTTTCCAAAGCCTGTTGACTGAAACAAAATTTAGGCTTGCACACAAAAATCTGAGAATCTATTCATGAACATTACAACTGACTTCAGATCACTTCAAACCAAAACTCTGGCTTTCCCTCATATGTTGATTCCACTCAGGTAGCTTTTGACCCTATGTTTATTAATGAACTAAACTAGGATCTTTGCCTTCTAGTAAAAAGGATGAGTATGAAATGGGAAACTATGTCCACTTCAGATTTAATTAGTCTTATTAACCAACTCTCTCACACTCCAGACAAGTCACCTCAAAGGAAGATAACCAAAATGTTTAATCTTCAACTCCAAAATACAGGCTCCTAAACAAAACCAAAACTCCCCTAATTTCTGCTATTATTGCAAAAAGCTGGGTTCTTAGAAAAGAGATTGTTAAAAATGTGAGGGCTTTAGGTATTTTCAGCCCTCTAACATTCTTTCCAAAGTTCTCCCAGTTCTCAATGGCAGGGCTCTAAGGAACTACAGATGCTCTTCCCAGTCCTTCCTCTTAATTGGCTTGGAGAGGGATTTCCCTGGTGATCCAGTGGCTAAGACTCCACTCCCAATGCCGGGGACCCGGGTTCAATCCCTGGTCAGGTAATTAGATCCCATATGCTGCAACTAACAGTTCACATTCCAAAACTAAAAATTCCGTATACCTCAGCTAAAACCCAGTGCAACCAAATACATTAAAAAAATTTTTTTTAACTGACTTGGAGAAATATTTTTCCAGATTAATATCTTCCAGTTCTAACTGACACTTGAGCTAAACTCTGGTGCTCAATTCCACTACTAAATAGCAGCACTTGCCTCTGAGTACTAAAGCATTTGAAATAGAGAGTCCTGTAATGAATCTGAAGATCTCCTGTCTCAGAACCTATTCCCATGTGTTGACACCCTTTGGGAGATATACACCATTCTCTCTGTAGTTCTCTGCCCCTACCCATTTGTTAGGTTGAGACATCTTAGAGGACTACTATGTCAGAATTTCTTTCTCCCAAAAGAGGGAAATAATTCTAGAATTTTGACAGTAATAAAAGAAACATAAGTCAGGGAAATTAAATGATCCTTTGACATGTTTTATTTGTTACATCTCTGATGGAACTAGAGCTAGTTCTGGAAACACTGTGGTTTATTGCCATTGAAGCAACTACCATCCCCCTGATGGACAAAATCTCCAGCTGGTGTTTGCAAAATTCACAGCACACCTCCCATCAAGATTCTGATTCCTCAAAGCCTCTTCCCAGAATTGATCAATGCCATATAAGTAAAGAACTCCTTCAAGGCATCAAGCCCATAATAAAAGATAATAAGGCTCCAAGTTTCCTTATTCATTACATCAGCCCTCGTAATACTTCCATTTTACCAGTGGGAAAACCTGAGGGCCCAGAAGGGAGCCCCTGGGGTCCAGGACTTCCAAACAATAAACAACATTGTTATAACTTGACACTCCATTGTTCCTAACCTTCATACATAAGTCACTAATATCCATTCCCACTGGATGTAAATTCTTTACTGAAATTGATTTATGCAGCACATTTTTAGTATATTTGTTGGTGAAACTAGCCAATCCCTTTTTGTCTCTTCTTGGAAAGGAAAAGTGATTCCTCTGTACTATAATGTCTCAGGGTTTCACTGAGAGCCCTTCCTATTTCTATCAGATCCTGAAGGCTGATCAGGATGGTACAAAGTTCCTTAGAGGTTCTGCTGCTGCTGCTGCTGCTACTGCTAAGTCACTTCAGTTGTGTCTGACTCTGTGCAACCCCACAGATGGCAGCCCACCAGGCTCCCCTGTCCCCAGGATTCTCTAGGCAAGAACACTGGAGCAGGTTGCCATTTCCTTCTCCAGTGCATGAAAGTGAAGTCGCTCAGTTGTGTCCAACTCCCAGCGACCCCATGGACTATAGCCCACCAGGCTCCTCCATCCATGGGATTTTCCAGGCAAGAGAACTGGGTGGGGTGCCATTGCCTTCTCCACCTTAGAGGTTCTACTATGTTGTAATATGTGGGTGGTTTGCTTCCTTGCTCTCCTTTTCAAGCCTCTTTACAGAAAAACAGTATCCACTTGCTAAAGCTTTTAGTCTTAAAGGGATATAAGGGTTGCCAAAAATACTTGTTTGCCCAAGCCCAGGTTTGATACTTAGGGCATCAAATGTCAACATGAGGGTTACACTGAAATCCAGAGAGACTTCACGGGGTCCTGCTGCTGCTGTCACTTAAGTCATGTCTGACTCTGTGCGACCCCATAGACGGCAGCCCACCAGGCTCACCCGTCCCTGAGATTCTCCAGGCAAGAACACTGGAGTGGGTTGCCATTTCCTTCTCCAATGCATGAAAGTGAAAAGTGAAAGTGAAGCCACTCAGTTGTGTCCTACTCTCAGTGACCCCAAGGACTGCAGCTTTCAAGGCTCCTCCATTCATGGGATTTTCCAGGCAAGAGTACTGGAGTGGGGTGCCATTGCCTTCTCCATCATGGGGTCCTAAATTCCCCCAAATCCAAAACTAAGTGCCAACTAAAAGGCTTTCACAGGCTAGTTGGTATTCACAGGTATTACTGAAATATAATTCCAAATTTCTCTATGTTCAAACCTTTATGTTTTATTGTTGTGTTCTGATGCTCAGTCATGACCAACTCTTTGTGACACTATGAACTGCACCCCACCAGGCTCCTCTGTCCATGGAATTATCCAGGCAAGAATACTGGAGTGGCTTGCTATGCCCTTCTCCGGGAGATCTTTCCCACCCAGGGATCAAACTCACATCTCTTATCTCTCCTTAATTGGCAGGTGGATTCTTTACCACTAGTGCCACCTGGGAAGCTCTCTATGTTCTACAAACCAGACCCAGTTTTATGGGAAGAATCAGATGACATAATCTCCAAGGCCTTAAAGGAGAGTTTGAAGAACCCACCTGCCACTGGGCATTCCAAAAATCATATTCCCTTTTTCCTTGTTGAATATGAAGAGGAAGGGAATTCCTTGGGATATTCACCCAAAATCACAGGGATCAAAATTAACCCATAGGCTATTACAGCCAGCAGCTTGGCCCTGTGGCACAGGCATACCTGCTTTGCCTTACAGCCATTATGACCACTGCTTTTTTTGGTTAAGATCACTGAGAAAATTGTTGAGGGACCTCTAACTATTTTCATACCTCATTTAGCTGTCTCACCTCTTAGTAAGTTCTTTTGTTAACTGCTCCTCACATAACACTTCTACATTGTAATAATAATAATCTGGTTACTCTTCTCCCCTCTGTCACTGATAAAGTCCCTCACATCTGCTAAAAGCAGACGGACCACCTCCTGACTCCTCACAATGATCTACAGGAAGCTCCTTTGAATAATGCTGACTTCTCATGTTTCAATGATGGTTCTTATTTAAAAGGTGACAATTGCAAATATTGTGCTGGATATGCTTTGTTAATCTTTTTGATGTTGAGGCAGCATCATTATCTATGCCTTCTGCAGCCAAACGGGCTGAATTTTATGCTGTTACACAGGCTTGGACTTTAGTCAATGACAAAACTGCCAATAATTATTCTGATAGTAAATATGTCTACTGTGTAGCTCTTGATTTTGGAATGTTGTAGAAGCCGCATGGCTTCCTTACTTCCAGTGGAAATAAAATTTAAGCCCCCCTCAATGGGCCCTAGGCCAGGAATTATTGGATTCAATATTTTTACCTGCCCATTTTAGCTCTGATTAAGATTCCAGGACATTCTAAACTTGATTCTTTGGAAGCTAAAAGAAATCACCTTGCTGCCATTTCCACAAGTAATACTGCCTTTAAAGGGACCAATAGCAGCCAAAATTCTGTCATGCTTCGAAAGGATATTTCCATAAATATCTTAGAAAAACTGGCTAGATAAGCCCAACAGTTGGCCTTAGAAAAGGCAAGACTGGAAATTCAACAGCTGTTGGTTTGATAAAAAGAGAAAGCTCTGACTTGGACTTAATAATAATGCAGTCCTACCAGAGACTCCAAAATCACCAGCCTTAAAGCAACCATACTTCAATAAAAATTAATTTTTAAAAATTTACTTAATAAAATTTGTCACAAATTAAAATAAATAAAGTTGCCACTTCTCACCGCTGTACATGCATTAAACCATTTGCCTACTGACAGAATGCTACTCTTCATGAATGAGAATTGGTGGGGAAGCATGATCAAGGCTGGAAAAAGTGTCTACTTCCTAGTCCCACTTATCTGAAGTACAGTCGGGAGGAGCCTATTCACGTTACTTTCAGACATTTCAAACTCTTTAGCGGACTATTTGAGATCAGGCAAATAGACTTCATACAATTTCCTCCATCTCATGAGTGTAAATACTTCCTAGTCATGATCTGTATATTTTAACACTGGACTGAAGACCTCCCTTGCAGATAGGCTACTGCCTCTCCTGTGGCCCAAGTCCTTTTGGAAAAGCCGATCCTACCTAGGGAACTCCTACAAAACTTCATAGTGATCAAGGGACCCATTTTACTGGCCAAGTACCCTCATAAGTCTGTGCTGATTGGCCAGTTATGCAACACTGTCACTGCGCTTACCACCCTCAATCCTCTGATTTAGTTGAAGATATCAATAGCATTAATAAGACTTAATTGGAAAAAATTTGTAGAGGATATCAAAGTACCTTGGCCCAAAGCATTGCTGTTGGTCCTTCTAAATGCACCTCTTATGAAACTCAAAATCCATCACCTTTTGAGATATTATTAACAATATGACCAAAGCACTTGTCTCCTGCTTCTTTTGACCCACAACTGATAAAAGGATACTCCAATACAGCAAAAATCTAATTGCCTCCATTAAAAGTAAACATGTGTTCTAGAGCAATTTTTCCACAATGTGTTCTCAGGAGATGAAGACCTTAAGCGTCCCACCTTGCCACCTGGAGATTTTGTCCTGGGAGAAGTCACCTCCAGAAGGACTCTTTCCAAATTCACTGAATAGATGCCTTTCAGGTACTGCTAACCAACCCTGTGCCACCAAACTATAATGAATAGAGTCTTGAATTCACAGACACATCTAAAGAAAGTGTAAAACGTCAAACCTGCACATCACCCAGTGGCCTGAAAGTAAAGATATCCCAGAATGGAGGTGGATGACATCTGATGGCACAGCTTTCTCAAGATACTGGAGCTGGTCTGTTGGAACTTCTTGTCCAACCTTTGGTGATGACATAGGGCTTCAGATGATCTCTCATGATTATGATCTTGATAACACATGCAGTTTGGGCCAAAAATTGCTGAAAGTTCTTCCTCCTACTTCTACTTGTTATTTCTTTGGAAGGAATGATGCTAAAGCTGAAACTCCAGTACTTTGGCCACCTCACATGAAGAGTTGACTCATTGGAAAAGACTCTGATGCTGGGATGGATTGGGGGCAGGAGGAGAAGGGGACGACAGAGGATGAGATGGCTGGATGGCATCACTGACTTGATGGACGTGAGTCTGAGTGAACTCCGGGAGTTGGTGATGGACAGGGAGGCCTGACGTACTGTGATTCATGAGGTCGCAAAGAGTCGGACACGACTGCACGACTGAACTGAACTGAACTGACCTGAATGTCAAATGAGTTTACAATCTGTACTCTTTCCTTTCAATATGAGGCACTACATACACTCAGGTTCTTCTTGGCATTGAGAGACAAAAATACTGCTAAAACTAGAAAAGCTGACTCTTGATTAGTGATGTTTTCAGAGAAAGATCTTGATCAAAATGGGGATATGCAAAAAATTAATAAACAGAACACGTACAGAGAAGCTTGGCAGCCTACAGTCCACGAGGTCGCAAACAGTCTGACACAACTAAGCGACTAAGCACGTAAAATAAACAGAAACCTCAGTTCAAGTTGGGCTACCAGAAGGGGGAGCTCTTGCACGCTGTGACAACTGTATCTCCAAGGGAAGAAGAAAGACTGCTTTCCTGGCAAGGACTCAAGCCATGAACAACCATGACTCTTTCATTACATTAGCCCTCCTGACCTTCTTTTCCCCCCTATAAAAGTGTTTTCCTTCCCTTGCCCTGCAGAGACTTGCACAGGTTTCTTGTGTTTGCAGATACTGAATTGCCATTCCCTGCTGATCCCAAATAAACCCATCTTTGCCAGAGAAATATTTAGCAGTTTATCTGCTTCAGGTCAACAATAACTATAGTCAACTGTTATATTCACAGTAGTTATGTTCTATTGAGTTGCTGCAAACACTGAATTATGAAATTCTGATCATTGCTTCCAGAGGAAATCCTAGATTAAGTTCCTTTGTGCCTCTTAGTTACAACATGTGTATCAATCAATACCTAATCTTCTTTTATGCGTTTTTTGTTTGTTTAAAGACAGCTAATTTTATATTGTCAATTCACTAAATTAAACTTATAGCCACATTATTGTAACTCATGCCTGAAGAAGCTCATATAACACAGATTTTTTTTTCCATAAAGCACATCACAGTTTGCATGCTTTGAAACACCAGAAAAGACTTCATTGCTGTGTTTTGAAACTATCTGAAACAGCAAAAATCCAACAAACTGTCCAATTAACCAACAAAAAGCACAAAAATGCAAAACCTGACACTAAATACACCTTTAAGTAAAAGGTATATTTTACTTAAAGTAAAAGATGCTTGCGTATAGTATGAATGAACTGAAATGAGAATGCATATAAAGTGACTCAGGTTTTTCATTCCTCTGTTCATATTTACAAATGACTGAGAATTTGAGGTACAAATGAATTTTAGCAAACAGGTGAATTCTCAAATACAAAATTTGTGTATTCATGAGGATCATAAGTAATTTCTGGAAAGACATTTAATATTATGTAAGTATTCTGAACCTCATTTAACCTCTCCACCCCAGATTTATCATCCATTTATTCTTTCCTTAATATTTACAATAATGTTTGTAAAATGGCAATTCTCTCATTCTTTCTATATTTATTAGTCAGCACCTTCTATGAAGAACAAGTTTCCCTTCTTTATCCATCTGTCTATCATCTGTCATCATTATCATCTCTCTATCAATTATTATCAGCAAAGACTCATGGAATCAAATTTTATTTAATGAGTTCAATACAATGTTCTAATACATCATTTGAGCCTATGAGAGTCCTTTTGTGTTGGCTCCTGGATCCTTGTGACATTTCAGTACCTATTTCTGGTACCACAGATATTTTAAGCTCATCTTGAACCTTCCCTTACCTCCCTTGTCTTGGAATCAGCCATCTTTCCAAGGGACTCTGGTCTATTTCAGTGGGGAATGCTTCTTCTCCACCTCCTCTATTTAATGCCTTCTCTCAGGCTCTTTTTAGACTGATCTTCCTTTAGGAAGGGAAGGGACTTTTTGCTGCCCTGGTTATATTTGAAGTTAACGTAGTTAGTTCCTGAAATACCATAGATCCTCAATTAATCAATATTTTTATGAAAATGGGGTAGGAATTAAGTAATCCCAAATTGTATTTTACTCTGTGCATCTTCTAATTTTGGCAGATATTCTCTAAACTTCAGTATATCTGACTTTATGTAAACAGGCATCATGTCAGAGTGGGTTGCTATTATGATCTCTTTCTTCTATCTAGAATTATTTTTACTAGAAATTTTTAACATAGGTTTTTCATCAAGATCAACAAATAGGATTGTAAGATGAGATACAGAACACCAAGTTAAATTCAGATTTCAGGTAACCAATGAAAAAATTTTCAGGGAACTATGTCCCAAGTAAGGTTTAAAATTCCATTGTTTACCTGAAACTCAAATGTACCTGGGTGTTCTATATTTTTTAAATACTAAATCTGGTAGCCCTATGAATAGATTATAAATGTTTAATAGAAAATATCCTGCCAAGTAAAGTAAGGACCTCTAATATTTTCTGGAAATAAAGGTAAAATTGTGTTGAAAACTTTTCAAATGCTTTAATAGAAAAGAACAAGAAAATAAAGATTCTATTTTCCTGACTAGTGTACTTTGGATATTTCATGGGTATGCCTCTGAATTATAATTTAAATTTTTAAATTTTTTCCAAAAATACAAATAAGTATAAACACTATTGTAACAATGTTTCTCATGCACAACAATGAGTTGAGTGGGTTGTGTGCATGATGCAAAGCAGACTAAGGTTTGTGGAGGACGTGAGGTAATAGGCACAGGATCTCAGAGAAGCCTGGCGGGCTACAGTCCAGGGGGTTACAAAGAGTCAGACACAACTCAGCGGCTGAGCACACAGCACACCTCAAATTAGCACCAATGGCCCAAGTCAGCACTCTCACAGAGGAGAGCCCTGCTTGCCAAGCATGTAAAAAGGTCTGGACAGAGCAAAAAGCTCTTCTAGGTAAATGGCAAAACCACACAAAGAGACAAAACAGGAGAAAACACAAACAACAAGTGTAATTTAACTCCTTCAATATATAATTCCAAACTTTAGTATTTTAATTTTTGCAGTAAAAATGGTTGAGGTAGAAGTATAATCATTGTCATGGATTAAAGGGTGGTACCATATCAGTTTATTTGTTTTACTATCAAAGGGGAGAAAAATAGCCAATGAATTCAAATGTGACTAAGATTTTAGAGATCATACTAGAATTGAGAATTTCAGTACAGTCTCATCAAGCTCTACTTTTTACAGGAATGTGCTTGAGTTGAATTTAAAAGAACTGATTTCAGCTTTAAAGTGTCAACTTCAGTGTCCAGAATGATGAATATTCTAAAGCTTTCAGTTTGCTGGGCATGGGATATTTCCATTCTCTCTTGATAAGCTGACCAGACCCTGAAACTTTGTACAACTTATAGGAATTGTTGTGAATGGGTAGAAAAATTTAAGGGTTATAATGTTACGTGATATTTAATTTCAGCCTATAACAAAGACAAAGAAGAAAAAACAAAAAGAAAAATAAAGAATAAAGAAAAATTCTAAGAATATGATTCTCTCAACATATATGTCACTTGAAAGTTGTAACAAATAATAATTTGTTGGGACAGGGGTTTTCCACTGACTTAAGAAAAATTCATTTATGTCCTTGTAAGTTTAACTTAACTAATCTCTTATTTAACATATGTGTGCCTGAGGAAGTGCTGTTTTCCTACTGGGGGCACAAAGACTAGAAAGACATGGTGATGTCTACTCCAGAAGCCCACTGACTATCGTAGGGAAGCCACAGTCCTCTGTTGGTAACCTTTGTTACCTCTACAGAGGTAGAACCTTTGTAAATACTTCTAATCAATAAAATCTGAAGCTGTATGTGAATTCTAGTATTTAAAAAGATGCGCTTAGATTTCCTCTTTCAAGACATTCTCTAGTCCAGGACTAAGCTATACAGCAAGTAGAAAGAAAAGCAGTAGATAGAACTTACTACTTAGTTTATTAAACGGTAAACAGTTGAGTTTTCATGTGTAGATAAGACATGTTTGACAATTACAAAAGAGATTCATGGAAATCTGGATACTGTAAATCATTCAAATGTTTTCCAACTTGAGGGATGGTAACATATGGCAACAGTGTAGAAGATCTGGTAATGAAGAGTCTTACACATTTGGTGCTTTCTCTAGGATTTGATTATTTAGCTCACACTTTCCATAATAAAGTTCTTAAAGAGTAATTACTTACCAGTTGCATAAAGTTTCAGTTAAGTAAAATGAATAAACTCTAGAGATCTTCTATTTGGCATGGTACCTGTAGTCAACAGTCATGTATTGTACACTTAAAACATTTATTAAGAAGGGAGATCTCACACTGTGTACTTACCAAAATAAAACTGAAATAAAATAAAAAGAACAATAGAGGAACTCATCAAATTTTTTGCTGCTTGATGGTGTTCAAAAGATAAGGACCTAAAAGGACACCCAAATGAATATTCTGGAAAAAAAAATCTTGAAACACCAGAATACAAGTTGCAAAGGTATTCACTCCACATAGTGTTTACCTCTTGGTAATATTCCCTCTTAGTAAACACTAGGAGAAGATGCTGTAGAGTAAAAACAGGTTGTCTGCATGCCATTAGATCTTTTCCACAAATAGCCTGATGCGTCTCTTAGCTAATGTGACTTTTGTCCACATATAAAAGCCTTTTCAGAATCCAGTAAATAACAGTACTTGGTGCATCTCTTTCTCTTCTAAATATGTTCTAAATCATAAGATCAATATCGTATACAGCAGAAAGTTAAATTAATTTCAATTGTTAGTAAAAGTTTTTACTTCCATTTTCATCATAATTCTCACTCCTGTCGAAATTCAAAATCTAGGGGAGAAATAACTAAAATTGTGATACAGGTAACATTGTTAAGAAAATAAAGTTCATTCTGTTGAGTTTATAAAGAGGTTTTATATGCTTTAGCATTTCCAGCTAAATATAGCCAAGAAGAGAATGTCTCTCAGTAGGTAAGGAAGTGACAGGTGTGGTACACAGATCTGGAACTGGAGTTTGGCTGCTTTCTTCCCTGATGGTAAGAGATTCTTTTCAGAGTGGAAATATACTTTAGGTGAGCCAGCCAGAATCTCAGAAATATTCCCTAAGTGCAGACACAAGCACTTTGTTTTGTTGTCAGGATGAAGGGAATAACCATTTAGTTGCTCACTGTGTAAACACAAATTTCAGTTGAAGGATTTTCTCAGACTTAACTTTCAGAATGTGAACCAGTGACAGGAAACATGCCCAGAGGTTTTTTTTTTTTTTTCCTTGTTTGGCCCTCTCATTATTAGAAAGGTTTTAATTGTGGCCATGTGGTTCCTATTGAATCTGACAAGTCATGTAGCGATTAAAAATTGGAATGCTTTGACAGCAGGGTGAGCATGAGGATCAGTTGCTGTGGAACTCCCCATGACGGGGCAAGCCTGGCAAGTGACTAGGGTCTGGTCAGGAGGGAGTCTTCAGCATCAGTGCACAAGGCAGAGAGGACTGACAAGCCTCACCGAGACAGCACCTGGGGATGGCAGATGCACTGACCAGCTCCACTGCTGGCTAGCCTTTCCCTGGTGCCATTTCCACATAACAATAAAATGGAAGTCGAGTTCCTGCTGCCTTGAGTTGTAGATTTTAGGACTGGCCTGGAAGTCAAGCGAGGGCCTTAAATACAGCCTCTCATTTTCAAAATTTATGTTTACATAGCCAGTCCAGTGTGTGTTCAGTTGTGTATGTTCTTTGTGATCCTTTGGGCTGTAGCATGCAAATTCCTCTATCTATGGAATTCTCCAGGCAAGAATACAGGAGTGGGTCACCATTTCCTCCTTCAGGGAATCTTCCTGACCCAGGGATAGAACCCACATCTCCCGCACCTCTTGCATCTCTTTCACTGCAGGGAGATTCTTTACCGGCTATCCTCAGGGAAGTCCCTTACAGGTACTTTCTGTGAAAGGTTATTACATTGTTAAAGCTATTGTAGCTGTTAGCAAAGAGAAGGCAATGGCAACCCACTCCAGTACTCTTGCCTGGAGAATCCCAGGGACAGAGGAGCCAAATAGGCTGCCATCTATGGGGTCGCACAGAGTTGGACACTACTGAAGCGACTTAGCAGCAGCAGCAGCACCAGCAGCTGTGAGCAAAATTTCAGGGTGAGAGGATCCATAGTGTTCTAATTCCTGTTCATTTTTATTCAACATCAAGCAATCATTAAGATCAATGTTTTATCAGTTTTTTCTACTTTTAATAGAAATTCAAATTATTTTTGCTTTCATCTAATGTATGTCATTGCTAATGACATGATAATATTTTTCTGATGCTGACTGAATTTCAAGGCCTTTAGAAAGTATCTTGCTGAAAATTTCAGGTTTCAAATTAATGCTATTTATAAGGAAAAGGGGGGCTACCCTGCTCAGCTATAGTCTGCCTACAACGCACGAGACGCAAGTTCAACCCCTGGGTCAGGAAGATCCCCTGGAGAAGGGCATGACAACCCACTACAGTACACTTGCCTGGAAAATCCCATGGACAGAGGAGCCTGGTGGGCTACAGTCCATAGGGTCACAAAGAGTGGGACACAACTGAAGTGGCTGAGCATGAACACAGAAGTCCCTTCTCCCACAAGTGTTGATACTCATGCATGTGTGAATAAATTTGTTTCTAGGTAGCATTCAGTTTTTCTCAGTGTGACTAGTATTCCCTAAAAGTGGTTAAATCCACAGAGAACAAAACAATAAAACCAAAGCAGAAATTCAGAGAAGGAAAAAAATAAACTTATGAAGGAAAAAAGTAATATCATTTACCATATTAGAATCTGTATCATGTATAAAGCAAACTTTGCTGACTTGATCTTTAGTTGTATGCACTGTGAGGAGCACTTAAATATACAACCTACAACTTTTTAATATATTAGGTTTGGTACAAAATATCTTGAAGTTGTATCTCATTGAAACAGCATTATAAGAAATATTAGGCTAAATTTTAGAAAATTTGCAAAATGTAATTTTTTTATCATTTTATTATATTAATTTTCCAAATAGTATGATGATAGCTTGGGCTACCCTGGTTGCTCAGTCATTGAAGAATCTGCCTGCAATGCAGAAGACCTGGGTTTGATCCCTGGGTCAGGAAGATGCCCTGAAGAAGAGGATGGCAACCCACTCCAAAATTCTTGCCTGGAGAATCCTATGGACAGAAGAGCCTGGTGAGCTACAGTTCAGCGGTGGCAAAGAGCTAGACACAACTTAGTGACTGAGCACAGATGATTCCTAACCAACCACCAAAGGTAATTAGTTATCCATGTTTGTGTATGTATTTTAGGTGTCATTATGAGCTCACAGATATATTTTCAAAGTATATTTCATTCCTTTTTATTCTGAATAATGTTCCATTTTATGGATATACCACATTTTTTTATTCATTTATGTATTGATAGTTGCTTGAATTATTTCTGCTTTTCAGCTCTTATGAATAATGCTGCTATGAAATCCATGTATAAGTTATTGTGTTGATTTATAATTTTATTTATCTTGATTGTATAACTAGTTATGAAATTCCTGAGTCATATGATAACTCTATGTTCAATATTTTGAGGAAATGTCAAACTATTTGCTAAAGTGGCTTCCCATTTTATATCCCCAACTAGTAATGAATTAGGTTCCAATTTTCCAGTTTCTTCACATCCTTGCCAGTACAGTTGAAAATTGAACAACATGAGTTTGAACTGCTCAGGTCTACTTGTAAGTGGAGTTTTTTTTTTCAATAAATCTACAGTTGTCCTTGGAGAAGGCAATGGCACCCCACTCCAGTACTCTTCCTGGAAAATCCCATGGATGGAGGAGCCTGGTAGGCTTCAGTCCATGGGGTCGCTAAGTCGGACACGACTGAGCAACTTCACTTTCACCTTTCGCTTTCATGCATTGGAGAAGGAAATGGCAACCCACTCCAGTGTTCTTGCCTGGAGAATCCCAGGGACGGGGGAGCCTGGTGGGCTGCCGTCTATGGGGTCGCACAGAGTCGGACACGACTGAAGTGACTTAGCAATTAGCAACAGTTGTCCTTCTGTATCTATAGATTCTGGATTCAGGGACTCAATCAACTGCAGATCATGTGTTAACGTTTACAGTTCATGGTTGGTTGAATCTGCACATGCAGAACCCAAGAATATAGAGGACCAATTATGAGACTTGAGCATTCACGGATATTGCTTCCATGGAAAGTTCTGGAACAAATTTCCCACAAACACTAAGGGATGATTGTAGTGGCTATTGTCTGCCATTATTATTAAAGTCATTTTCTTTGTGAGTGATATCTCTGTGATTATGTTTTGCCTTTCCCAAATGATTAATGATGTTGATGGCCTTTTTGTGCTTATTAATTATTCATGTATCTTCTTTACAGAAATGTCTACTAAAATCTTTGGCTCATTGTTATAATTTTTATTGAGTTGTAAGAGTTCTTTATATATTCTGGTGGCTGTTTACTCGCTAAGTCCCATCCAGCTGTTTTATGACCTAATGGACTGTAGTCCATCAGACTCTGTGCATGGGATTCCCCAGGCAAGAATGCTGGAGTAAGTTGTCATGTCCTTCTCCAAGGGATCTTCCTGACTCTAGGAGCAAATCCAAGTCTCCTGTATTGGTAGGTGGATTCTTTACCACTGAGCCACCTGGGAAACCCATATATTCTGGTTACAAGTTCTTTATCAGATGTATGATTTTCCTGTGTTTTCTCCTCTGTGGGTTGTCTTTTCACTTACTTAATGATATCACTTGAAGCACAAAAATTTTTATTTTTATGAAGTCCAGTTTATTGATTTTCCTTTTATTACTTATGTTGTTTGTTTGTTTGGGTATTAAATCTCAGATATTATTACCTAATCTCAGATCATGCATAATTACTCCTGCATTTTATTCTAAAGGTTTTATAGTTTTAGAACTTATATTTAGGTAAAAATAAGTCATTCTCCAGGGAATACTGAACTCTGGTATCTGTCAGTGGATAATGATATTTAGAGACCAAAACCTGTGTGCTAGGGGTGCACATTGCCGCAAAGCTTTCATGGTTTGTTCTTCAGTGGACCGAGTCAGGAAATAAATAAATAATATATATGAATTTGAATTAATACTGATATTTTAAATTTAAGATTACATAAATTTACTTAACTTCTAGGATATTACAATTTTATCTTTGTTCCTTACCTCAGAAATAAATGGTTCCAATATATTTTTTTTTAATTCTTAAATATACCTTTACAGTATTAGCATGTTTTAGTGCATCGGTGGGTTTCCCTGGTGGTTCAGTGATAAAGAATCTGCTTGCAATGCAGGAGTCGAAGGAGATACACGTTAGATCCCTGGGTCAAGAAGATCCCCTGGAGGAGGGCATGACAACCTACTCCAATCTTCTTTCCTGAAGAATTCCATGGAGGACACTCCATAGGGTCACAAAGAGTCAGACACAACTGAAGCAACTGAGCACATATACACATACTTGTAGTAATTTCAAATTTAAAGATGAATATTACTATTAAAATTAAGAATATTGAATAAAGTTTAAGATTTTTTAAAAATTCTTTGAATATGATACACCAAGGATATCCACTTAAAGTACTGTATTTCAAAGTCACCTGAAATAATTTTCTCTAAGTGGTCATTCCTCTAATTGATAAAAAGAATGTTCATTTGTTTCAACTTTTTTTCAATTTGGGGGAAGTTTTCACATTTTATTGGTGTTTCAACTGTGGTAAACAGTTGCAGAGCTCCATAACAAGGTACACCACAGAAATCTTGCTTCTCTCCTCTCCCTGTGCCATTCATTCTGTTTCTTTGTGCCCCTTAAGAGAAACCATTGTTACTAATTTGGAGTTTTTTCTATCATATATTTTTGAAAATATAAGCAGATAATACACATAAATATTCATGTTTCCACAACCTTCTTAGATAAAAGTTACCATACTTGCTTTTATCATTTAACAATAGCATTTGGATAAAAATTATTCAATATCTAAATTCTATATCTTCCTTCATTTTGTAAGTTTCTCCAGTGTGTAGAGGTACCAATAGCCTCCTATTAATTGGTATCTGGGTTAATTCCATTCTTTGCTATTAAAAATACTACCATTATGAATAGCCTTGTGCAATTATCACTTTGCATTTTTGCCAGAATATCTTTGGAACATACCGTTAAATGTGGGATTGCTGAACACAGCAGACAAAACCAGTGATCCTTCACTGTTTCTCTTCTTCCTATTTCTGTGCACTTTGCCCCAGCATCTGTGAGTCTTTGCTTCTTATGGCCTGCAGCTACAACTGGACAGACAGGCAATAAACCTAGTCAGAAGGAGTCAACTTTCCTCATAGCTCAGTTGGTAAAGAATTGGCCTGCGATGCAGGAGATCCCAGTTCAGTTCCTTGGTTGGGAAGATCCCCCGGAGAAGGGATAGGCTACTCATCCCAGTATTCTTGGGCTTCCCTTGTGGCTCAGCTGGTAAAGAATTCATCTGCAAGGTGGGAGACGTGGGTTCAATCCTTAGGCTGGAAAGATTCCCCTAGAGAAGGGAAAGTCTACCCACTCCAGTATTCTGGCCTGGAGAGTTGTATGGACTAAGTCCATGGGGTCGCAAAGAGTGAGACACGACTGAGCAACTTTTTGATTTCATTTTCATAAGGAGTCAACTGTGTAGCATGCTAGATATTAATAAGTGCTAAGAACAAGACAGAGTAAGACAAGGGGTGTTGGATTGCCGGGTTGAAATTTGAGATTTTAAAAATGGTTGTCATGGCAGGCCTCATTGAGATTAAGACATCTAAGCAGACTTGAAGGAAGTATAAGTGCAAGTTATCCATGTGGCTGCCTGGGTGAGGAAGCTTGCAGGCAGAGGAGTGCATTGCTGTGCCATGTGAGTGGTAAGCTTAAGTAATAGCTACAAAGCCAATGTGACTGTTACAGATTAAGGAAAGGAGGAGAAGAAGAGGTTATAGACCTAAGAGAAGGCAGGTTATTTAAGGACCTTGTAAACCACTGTAATTACTTAGCCATCAGTGGTGAGTACCAAAGAGAGATAATAAAAGGTTTTGAATAGAGGGACAGTAACATCTGAGTTAAGTTTAAAAACTCATTCTGAAATGTGTTAACAGAATGGAGGGGAGGAGAGGGGCAAAGATGGAAGCAAGGAGAACTATGAAAAGGCTGTATTATATCCAAGAGAGAGACAGTGATAGCTGGTACCAAGGAGGAAGCTATGGAGGAGGTGAAACACTGATTTTGGATAGTTTAAAACAGAGGCAACAATACTTTCTACTCAAGTTGGTGTGGAACGTGAAGGAAATGACAACTCACTCCAGTATTTTTGCATGGAGAAATCCATGGACAAAGGAGTCTGGGGCCTGGTGGGCTACAGTCCATGAGTTGCAAAGAATCAAACATGAATGAGTGAATAACACACATATATAGGTGTGGAACAAGAAAGAGTGAGAGGAATTAAATATGATCCCAAAGGTTTTTGTTTGATCAACTAGAAGAATGAGTTGCCACAAATGAGATAGGAAAGGCTACTCACTGGTAAAACAGTTTTGAGGGACAAGGATATCAGTTTTGGCAAAGTGCAAAACTGACTTTCATGTTAAAATAATGAATAGCCTTTGAGATTAAAGTTCATGTTAAAGTTTCTTTTAAATCAGGGACTATGAAGCTTTTGGAACTTACAAAATTCCTATTATAGGACATTATACACAGAAGAGGTAAAATGAATATTTGTTGAATGAACTAAATGAACTTAGTATTACCAAATTTCTCACCATGGTGTGTGAAATGTACAAACTTAGTCACTCTCAAATTCATTTTAAGTACTGTGTTTATGCTCTATTTTAAGTGATTTTAAGAAATCTTTTTAGAAACTAGTAAATAGCTTCCCTCTTGGCTCAGTGGTAGAAGAATCTGCCTGCAATGCAGGAGATGTGGGGTTGATCCCTGTGTTGGGAAGATCCCCTGGAGAAGGAAATGGTGATTCTTGCCTGGGAAATCCCACAGACAGAAGCAGAGGGCTTATAGTCCATAGGGTTGCAAAAGAGTCAAATACAACTTAGTGATTGTACAACAATAACAAAAGAGGCAAATTGATAATACTTATAAAATATAATCTCTTTACATTGGGCTTTTAAAAATACTATGGTGTTTTAGGTCATACCTGAATGGTCTAGTGGATTTCCTTATTTTCTTCAATTTAAGTCTGAATTTGGCAATAAGGAGCTCATGATCTGAGCCACAGTCAGCTCCCGGTCTTGTTTTTGCTGACTGTATAGAGCTTCTCCTTCTTTGGCTGCAAAGAATATAATCAATCTGATTTTGGTGTTGACCATCTAGTGATGTCCATGTATAGAGTCTTCTCTTGTGTTGCTGGAAGAGAGTGTTTGCTATGACCAGTGCGTTTGGCAAAATTCTATTAGCCTTTGCCCTGCTTCATTCTGTAGTCCAAGGCCAAATTTGCCTGTTACTCCAGGTGTTTCTTGATTTCCTACTTCTGCATTCCAGTCCCCTATAATGACATCTTTTTTGGGTGTTAGTTTTAAAAGATCTTTTAGGCCTGCAAAGAACCATTCAACTTCAGCTTCTTCAGCATTACTGGTTGGGGCACACACTTGAATTACTGTGATATTGAATGGTTTGCCTTGGAAACGAACAGAGATCATTCTGTCATTTTTTAGATTGCATCCAAGTACTGCATTTCAGACTCTTTGACCCAAAGAAAGATAATGCCAAAGAATGCTGAAACTACCACACAATTGCACTCATCTCACAACGCTAGTAAAGTAATGCTCAAAATTCTCCAAGCCAGGCTTCAGCAATATGTGAACCATGAACTTCCTGATGTTCAAGCTGGTTTTAGAAAAGGCAGAGGAACCAGAGATAAATTCCCAACATTTGCGGATCATTGAAAAAGCAAGAGAGTTCCAGAAAAACATCTATTTCTGCTTGATTGATTGACTTTGCCAAAGCCTTTGACTGTGTGGATCACAATAAACTGTGGAAAATTCTGAAAGAGATGGGAATACCAGACCACCTGACCTGCCTCTTGAGAAACCTATATGCAGGTCAGGAAGCAACAGTTAGAACTGGACATGGAACAACAGACTGGTTCCAAATAGGAAAAGGAGTATGTCAAGTCTGTATATTGTCACCCTGCTTATTTAACTTCTATGCAGAGTGAAAGTGAAGTCGCTCAGTAGTGTCCGACTCTGCGACCCCGTGGACTATAACCCACTAGGCTTCTCCGTCCATGGGATTCTCCAGGCAAGAATACTGGAGTGGATTGCCATTTCCTTCTCCAGGGGATCTTCCCGACCCAGGGATCCATCATGAGAAATGCTGGGCTAGAAGAATCACAAGCTGGAATCAAGATTGCCGGGAGAAATATCAATAACCTCAGATAGTCAGATGACACCACCCTTATGGCAGAAAGTGAGAAGGAGCTAAAAAGCCTCTTGATGAGACTGAAAGAGGAGAGTGAAAAAGTTGGCTTAAAGCTCAACATTCAGAAAACAAAAACCATGGCATCTTGTCCCATCACTTCATGGAAAATAGATGGGGAAACAGTAGAAACAGTATCAGACTTTATTTTTTGGGGCTCCAAAATCACTGCAGATGGTGACAGCAGCCATGAAATTAAAAGATGCTTACTCCTTGGAAGAAAAGTTATGACCAACCTAGATAGCATACTGAAAAGCAGAGATATTACTTTGCCAACAAAGGTCCATCTAGTCAAGGCTATGCTTTTTCCAGGAGTCATGTATGGATGTGAGAGTTGGACTGTGAAGAAGGCTGAGCACTGAAGAATTGATGCTTTTGAACTGTGGTGTTGGAGAAGACTCTTGAGAGTCCCTTGGACTGCAAGGAGATCCAACCAGTCCATTCTAAAGGAGATCAGTCCTGGGTGTTCTTTGGAAGGAAGATGCTAAAGCTGAAACTCCAGTACTTTGGCCACCTCATGTGAAAAGTTGACTCACTGAAAAAGACTCTGATGCTGGGAGGGATTGGCAGCAGGAGGAAAAGGGGATGACAGAGGATGAGACATCTGGATGACATCACCAAATTGATGGACATGAGTTTGGGTGAGCTCTGGGAGTTGGTGATGGACAGGGAGGCCTGGCATGCTGCGATTAGTGGGGTCACAAAGAGTCGGACAAGAATGAGTAACTGAACTGAACTCAACTATGGTGGTTTAGTTGCTAAGTTGTGTCTGACTTTTGTGACCCCATGGATTGTAGACTGCCAGGCTTCTGTCCATGGGATTTTCCAGGCAAGAACACTAGAGTAGGTTGTCATTTTCTTCTCCAGGGATTTTCCAGACCAAGGAATTGAACCTGAGTCCTGCATTGCATGCGGGTTCTTTACCAACTGAGCTATGAGGGGAGCAAAAATAGGATGTGTATACAAATGCATACAATAGTTTTAAACATTTCTATCAATAGATTTTCTTTTAACAAAGTCAGATGTAATTCATTTAAGAATACATTTTTAAATGAATTTAAGCTAAAATCTAAATTGTTTTGAAATGTATCTTTAGGTTTTATAGCATCTATCTTAAACACAAAATTTCCATATTGTTTCCTTTCTAAGTCAAATTTTACGTGCCTATTCAGTAACTACTGATATATATAAAATAACAGAGAATCATATACTTACAATATCTTATTTCCATACCTCTTAACAAAATCTTATATTCACAAAGTACTTCTTAGATTTCTTTCTCACATTATTCTACAATGCCATGGAGGAAATTTTCATGTAATTCCACTGAATTAAAAGTGAAGCTTATGCAGGAAATTATATTAGACATCTTTTCATTTTAATAGGTGACAATTAAATTTATGAAGAATTTGTACTCCATAAATAGTGAGAACTGTAACAATGTACAATTTGTATATAGGCTACAGTGCAAGGAATTATTGTTCAGATATTCATGTATTTATTTTTCCATATTATAACACCTAAGCTTTCCTTTAAAAAGATAAAAAGGATCTAGTCACTAAAAAGTTTACTGCAATATTGATTGACAATGAAAGAGTTAAACTGAACTTTAGATATATGTTAGTCATAACATAATCTCTTGATATATTAGTAGGTCAATAGTTCAGCCAAGAAAGGGACTCTAACTTGAGCAGACACTAATTAAAAGAATCAATTCTTATCCTACTACATACGTCCAATCATATTAACACATTTCTAGATTTCTTACTCAGTGGACTAGTCAAGATTAAAGGATTTGCTAATATGAAGGAACAGAGTATGCTTCCAAACTGACTGAGCAGATTTGTGAACAAATTAGTTCATTTAAAATTGACAGTGAAAGATTGATTTTGCACAGAATGAGTTACCTAAGGTATTCATCATTTCCTCTGTCTCTGCACACAAGACAGAGATCCGTTTCCTTCACTTTCTGATTGTAATAGGGCTGCTTACTGAGCACCTTTATTTTATAGTCTTGATTGCAGCCTGCCATTCTTTTTAATTCAGACATATTTTAGCCTCTTAGGCAGACCTTCAGAAATAACTTCCTTAAAAGCCTCAGTAAAATGACTCATTACATGTTGCTCAATTCAACCATACTATAAATTATAATGCAGGGGAAAGTTCTAATTGCACAAAAGATCCAATTACTCATAAGGCTATTTGACTCATTATTCAAATGCAAGAGCAAGCAGGAAATCCAGATGTAGAAATGCTTTTAAAGTTGAAGGTCAATACCTGACAACTCAGATAAAATCTCAGATGTCAGCTATTTAATATACATTTAGTATATATTAGTAAATATTCAGTAGATAAATATTACATGAAAAATGTTTAAAACTCTAGACAAAAAATGAACCAAAACACTCAAGTGGTTAAGGAATTTATTTTTTAACCCTAAGGAAATAAAAGCAAAACCTCGTGGAAGGGAAAAAAAAATTAGAACATAACAATGACAACACAAATACAATTTAGGAAACAAGAATAAGTTAAATGAAATCCAAAGAAAAGTGTGAAAACTCATGTTATTTAAAAATATTTATACATAGATTTATTTCTAGTATATTTAGCTATTAGAAACATAAGTTAAGGTGACATATTTAGGGTGTAAAATTTTCAGGACTTGTTTATCCATTAAACTTGAGATGGTGGGAAAGTAGAATAGAGGTCTAGGTTAAATACTAGAGGTGGGAGAATTGGGTAACGTGGTCCATGATAGTGTCCATGCATTAAAAAGGGGTGATATGATAAATACATTAGAGAAGGAATGATTTTGGTTTTGGATATCTGAAGTATCTATGAAAAATCACATGGTGATATCTATAATGGATTTGGATAGGTAGATCTGTGTTCACAAGTTATATATAAATGAAATACTACTTCTAGTTTGCAGATGAAATGGAGACTCAGAAAGAAGATTCAATTTTCCACAAATTTCCACCAACCAACACTGGTATTAGATTATCTGACTTTAGATCAAATGTTCATTTGTACATAATAAGTAGGGTGTGTGTGTGTGTGTGTGTGTGTGTGTGTGTGTGAATTCATGTGTCCATGTGTTTAAGACAACCCAGATTTCAGCTTAGGAAATCCAAAGGCTTCCTCAAGATTTCATGTTCATTCTCTGTTCTAAGTTGCTGTTTTCACCAAATTCAGTTCTGTTGCATTTCAACACCATATCCTGTGTTGACTTAGTGACTAAACCACCACCACCTATTTGATTTGCTTCTTTTCTGGCTGCACAGGGAATTCTACTCCCATTACCAAATTAACAGACCTACCTATAGCTGAAGTTTGAAGTGAAGTCGCTCAGTCATGTCTGACTCTTTGCGACCCCGTGGACTATAGCCCACCAGGCTCCTCCGTCCATTTATAGCTACACCCATATATTCTGTATGTTCTCCTATTCTAAATATGTCATAATAAATAAAATCATCATGGTCTAAGGGGCTTCCCTGGTGGCTCCAATGGTAAAGAATCCACCCACAATGCAGGAGACACAGGTTGATCCCTGGGTTGGAAATATTCCCTGGAGAAGGGAATGGCAACCCACTTTAGTATTCCTGCCTGAAAATTCCATGGACAGAGGAGCCTGGTGGGCTACAGTACATGGAGTCCCAAAGAGTCAGTCATGACTGAGCGACTAACACTTTCACTTTTTTTTCCCCCATGGTCAAGGCTAATTCTACGTCATCTATACTAAATATCAACCCCTTCCCCCAATGAAGGACCTCATTCTCTAGTTGTCTCCTGTTTTTCCCAAGCATATTGGTTTTTATTAGCAAAATGAAAGTTTAATAATTGTAACAATTTCTTACTGATTGTCATCAAAAATAATCCAAACAACAATGATCAAAATTTAGAAAGGCTCCAAAGCTCACATCCCCCTCCAGCTTGCCCATTGTTGCATGAACCCACTTTAAGTTTTTGTTCCCTCTTGCACTCAACTGCAAGGACCCCACATGCTAAAACCAACAGCCAATGTTCAGTCCTCAACTTATTTGACAGTATTTGGCACAAATGATGTTAACTTTTCAAAACCCTTCCTGTCCTTGGCCAGCTGAATACCACTCTTTCCTAGCTCTCCTCCCTATTTGACTGCTCCTTCTGCTTCATTTTCTGATTCCTACTCATCTTTCCAACCCTAAATGTCATAGGGTGCTCTATCCTCAGAACTCTTTTCTTCTATGTCTACACTCTGTCTCTTGGTGACCTCATATACCTCAGGTCTTTTAATCTCATCTATAAGCTAACATATCCCAAATGTATCTCAGCAGCCCAGACTTTTCTTCAACTCCAGACTTTTCCCCAACCGCCTACTTTCATCTCTGATGGGTTTTGTAATAGGCATCTCAAATGCAATACAACCAAATTCAAGTTCTTCATTTCCAGGCTCCCCAAAGTGCCTGTTTACTGACTTTCCATCTCCATAAATGGTACCTCCATTTTTCTACAACTCAAGGAAAACTCTGTTTTTCTTACCTCCTATCTTTGCTAATACCAAATCATGAACAAATTCTATGATTTTTTTAAAGTTTAAATATCACCATCTCTAGCTCCCTTCCCTTGTTCAAGATGCATTATGACTCACTGGGTTGCTGGTATAGCTTCTGAACTAGTCTCACTATTTCCATTCTTGCTTCTACAAACATTTTCCAAGTTACTTCCAGAATAACTTTGTAAAACACAAATTAGATCATGTTACTCATTGCTCAAAAGCCTCCAGTGCCTTTTGGTGTCACTCAGAGTAAAATATGGAATACTAACAATGGATTACGAGTGAGGAGATCATTTGGGCCCCTGTAATTATCTTGACTTCAAGCAACTAACATTCTACTTTTTGCTTACTCCATTCACACTGGTCTTCTTGCTGTAATTGGAACATGCCAGGCATGATCTACTTCAGGCCCTTTCCACATGCTATTTCCATATCAAGGATGCTTTTTTATCCATAAACTCTCATTATTTCTCACTTATTGCAGGTATGGCTCAAATGTTACCTCTGTTCATTAGATTACAGATTTGGCTGTGTAATGGTGAAAAAGCCAAAATAACAACTATAGTCCTCTATTCCAGTATCTTTCTCCATTATTATACTATGAACTCCTTGAGGACAACAAATCACAGCTTATCTTTATATCACAGACTCTCTATTAGTCAAGACTCAGCTTCCATTGATAAAAACTCATTTCAAACTGCTTAAATAAAAAAAAAATTTTTTAAAGACAGGTGGGTAATGGGGTAGGATTTCTCAAGAGTGATTACAGCCTCCCTCTTCTTGCTCATTTCCAATGGAAAGAGAATTCCTTTTGGTAGGTCTCATGGAATAAGCTGGCTTTTTTTTTTTTTATCTTTTCTGAGAAATACTTGGTCATATTCTTTATAGACCTGAAGTTTCCCTTATCCCTTCCATTTATTAATAATGTTTTTTTCCTTAATTAAAAGATGAGGAGAAAATGTGACTCTCAAGAAAGTCACTGTAAGATCTATAGATACATTTGTCAAAGAAAAATCAATTCATAAGTTTGCAATAAATCAAACATAGTTCAGTCAGTTCAGTTCAGTTTAGTCGTGCAGTCGTGTCCGACTCTTTGCGACCCATGAAGAGCAGCATGCCAGGCCTCCCTGTCCATCACCAACTCCCGGAGTTCACTCAGACTCATGTCCATTGAGTCCATGATGCCATCCAGCCATCTTATCCTCGGTCGTCCCCTTCTCCTCCTGCCCCCAATCCCTCCCAGCATCAGGGTCTTTTCCAATGAGTCAACTCTTCCCATAAGGTGCCCAAAGTACTGGAGCTTCAGTTTTAGCATCATTCCTTCCAAGGAAATTCCAGGGTTGATCTCCCTCAGAATGGAATGGTTGGATCTCCTTGCAGTCCAGGGGACTCTCAAGAGTCTTCTCCAACACCACAGTTCAAAAGCATCAATTCTTTGGAGCTCAGCCTTCTTCACAGTCCAACTCTCACATCCATACATGACCACAGGAAAAACCATAGTCATACTGCGATTCATGGGGTCGCAAAGAGTCGGACACGACTGCGCGACTGAACTGAACTGAACTGATCAGATAAGTAGGGTCATCTGAAAGGCTACTCTGATAGCATGAATCCAAGTAGAGAGGGAAAGGCTGAGGTGTTATCCAGTGGTGGAGGGGATTAAGTGTTTTGCGAAAAATCCTGGAAGACAGAAAGGACTGGTCTTACACCAGAGACGGAACCTCTAAGCCCAAAGAAAAGGAAATAGAATAAATTAGAAAAGAAGTTTATAATTAAGAGAGGGCTAGAGAATTGAAGGAGATACCATAAAATAGCGTCAATTTCCCCATGATTTAGAGGAAGGTTTTCCAACTAAATTAAGGGTTGAAAAAGAGAAGTAGGAGAGTGGTGATAGTTTGGAATCATCACTGAAGGAGATGAAGTGGGGAGACCACCACAAACTAGTAAAGTTGAAAGAAAATGCTGAAATCCCTGCTGACACTGAAGATAACCCTTATTATCTCATGGCGTTACAATGAAGGTTTGAAGTGACTGGGTAGATACAAAAGCCTGAGAATGATTTTTAATAATCTGAGAATGATTATTAATACAAAAGCTCTTCCATGAACATAAGCTTCTCCTGTTCTCATGGCAATCCCATACATGTTTCCATGGCTATGCTGGCCATCCTCTGAGCCCAGATATTACCAATATTTGCTATCATAGTTAACTGGGAGGAAGAGAGGATGGACAGAATCCTAGGATGAGCTGAGGCTGTTAATATATAATGACACGTATTTGGACTACCCCTAAAGAGTCAAAGGGGCTTCCCAGGTGGCTCGGTGGTAAAGAATCTACTGCCATGTGCAGGAGACATAGGAGATGAGTGTTTGATCCCTGGGTTGGGAAGATCTCCTGGAGGAGGAAAGGGCAATCCACTCCACTATCCGTGCCTGGAGAATCCCCATGGACAGAAGAGCCTGGTGGGCTACAGTCCATGGGGTCGCAGAGTCGGACACAACTGAGCGACTGAGCTGAGCACAGTCAAGGGAGAGCCCTTCATTTTAGTTCCCTCAACTAATATCAGTTCAGTTCAGTTCAGTTGCTCAGTTTTGTCCGACTCTTTGCAACCCCATGAATCGCACCACGCCAGGCCTCCCTGTCCATCACCAGCAACCAGAATTCACTCAGANACAGTCCATGGGGTCGCAGAGTCGGACACAACTGAGCGACTGAGCTGAGCACAGTCAAGGGAGAGCCCTTCATTTTAGTTCCCTCAACTAATATCAGTTCAGTTCAGTTCAGTTGCTCAGTTTTGTCCGATCTTTGCAACCCCATGAATCGCACCACGCCAGGCCTCCCTGTCCATCACCAGCAACCAGAATTCACTCAGACACGTCCATCGAGTCAGTGATGCCATCCAGCCATCTCATCCTCGGTCGTCCCCGTCTCCTCCTGCCCCCAATCCCTCCCAGCATCAGGGTCTTTTCCAGTGAGTCAACTCTTTGCATGAGGTGGCCAAAGTACTGGAGCTTCAGCTTTAGCATCATTCCTTCCAAAGAAATCCCAGGGTTGATCTCCTTCAGAATGGACTGGTTGGATCTCCTTGCACTCCAAGGAACTCTCAAGAGTCTTCTCCAACACCACACTTCAGAAGTACCAATTCTTCGGTGCTCCGCCTTCTTCACAGTCCAACTCTTACATCCATACATGACCACTGGAAAAACCATAGCCTTGACTAGACAGACCTTAGTCGGCAAAGTAATGTCTCTGCCTTTGAATATGCTATCTGGTTGGTCATAACTTTTCTTCCAAGCAGTAAGCATCTTTTAATTTCATGGCTGCAGCCACCATCTGCAGTGATTTTGGAGCCTAAAAAAATAAAGTCTGATACTGTTTCCACTGTTTCCCCATCTATTTCCCATGAAGTGATGGGACCAGATCCATGATCTTCGTTCTCTGAATGTTGAGCTTTAAGCCAACTTTTTCACCCTCCTCTTTAACTCTCATCAAGAGGCTTTTTATCTCCTCTTCACTTTCTGCCATAAGGGTGGTGTCATCTGCATATCTGAGGTTATTGATATTTCTCCCGGCAATCTTGATTCCAGCTTGTGTTTCTTCCAGTCCAGCGCTTCTCATGACGTATCCTGGATATAAGTTAAATAAGCAGGGTGACAATATACAGCCTTAACCTACTCTTTTTCCTATTTGGAACCAGTCTGTTGTTCCATGTCCAGTTCTAACTGTTCCTTTCTGACTTGCATATAGATTTCTCAAGAGGCAGGTTAGGTGATCTGGTATTCCCATCTCTCTCAGAATTTTCCACAGTTTATTGTGATCCACACAGTCAAAGGCGTTTGGCATAGTCAATAAAGCAGAAATAGATGTTTTTCTGGAACTCTCTTGCTTTTTCCATGATCCAGCGGATGTTGGCAATTTGATCTCTGGTTCTTCTGCCTTTTCTAAAACCAGCTTGAACATCAGTGTGGTCTGGTATTCCCATCTCTTTCAGAATTTTCCACAGTTTACTGTGATCCACACAGTCAAAGGCTTTGGCATAGTCAATAAAGCAGAAATAGATGTTTTTCTGGAACTCTCTTGCTTTTTCCATGATCCAGCGGATGTTGGCAATTTGATCTCTGGTTCTTCTGCCTTTTCTAAAACCAGCTTGAACATCAGGGAGTTCACGGTTCACATATTGCTGAAGTCTGGCTTGGAGAATTTTGAGCATTACTTTACTAGCATGTGAGATGAGTGCAATTGTGCGGTAGTTTGAGCATTCTTTGGCATTGCCTTTCTTTGGAATTGGGATGAAAACTGACCTTTTCCAGTCCTGTGGCCACTGCTGAGATTTCCAAATTTGCTGGCAAATTGAGTACTATGGGAAATATTTATCTAATAATAGTCAACTTGCTGTTTAATACTGGTCAAAAGACATGACTCATTAAACCCATCTCAAGTTGAATAATAAAGTTTTGATGGGATGTCACCACTGCCAACCATTTTTACCTTAAAAGACATCAGGAGAGAGGTTGAATATACCTGACTCATTGGAAAAGATGTTGATGCTTGGAAAGATTGAACGCAGGAGGAGAAGGGGACAACAGAGGATGAGATAGTTGGATGGCATCACTGACTTAATGGACATGAGTTTGAACAAGCTCTGGGAGTTGGTGATGAACAAGGAAGCCTAGCTTGCTGCAGTCCATGGAGTCACAAAGAGTCAGACACGACTGAGCGAGTGAATTGAATTTACCACCTTCACTTCATACTCTTTTACCTATAAAATTTCTACAAGATTGCTCACTCATCATCAAACCTAGCATGACAACACTCTGTGTTAACTATTCAGGTCTTCAGTTCCTTAAGGACTTCCCTGGTGGCTTAGAGGGTAAAGCATCTGCCTGCAATGCAGGAGACCCAGGTTCGATCCCTGAGTCAGGAAGATTCCCTGGAGAAGGAAATGGCAACCCACTCCAGTATTCTTGCCTGGAAAATCCCATAGACAGAGGAGCCTGGTAGGCTACAGTCCATGGGGCCGCAAAGAGTAGGACACGACTGAGCGACTTCATTTCACTTTACTTCACTTCAGTTCCTTATGAAATCTCCACGTCACAAA
Source organism: Aepyceros melampus (assembly GCA_006408695.1). Taxonomy (NCBI): domain Eukaryota; kingdom Metazoa; phylum Chordata; class Mammalia; order Artiodactyla; family Bovidae; genus Aepyceros; species Aepyceros melampus. The sequence continues at coordinate 21,604 of SJXQ01006238.1, read as the reverse complement.
GGTGGCTCAGCAGTAAAGAACCACCCACCAATGCAGGAGACACCAGTTTCATCCCAGGGTCAGGAAGATCCCCTGGAGAAGAAAATGGCTGGCCACTCCAATATTCCTGCCTGGGAAATCCCATGAACAGAGGAGCCTAGAGGGCTATGGTCCATGGGGTCACAGTCGGAAATGACTTAGTGACTAAAACAACAAACAAAAAGTAAAATGTATGCCTTTCTCCTGTGAATATGTCTTTATCAGTCCAATTTTCAGACCCAGCCATGGATTCCATGAGGGCTTCCCATGTGGCACTAGCGGTAAAGAACCCACCTACCAATGCAGGAGATAGCAGAGATGCAGGTAGGATCCCTGGGTCAGGAGGGTGCCCTGGAGATGGCAGTGGCTATCTACTCTTGCCTGGAGAACCCCATGGACAGAGGAGTCTGGTGGGCTGTAGTCCATAGGGTTGCAAAGAGTCAGACATGACTAGAACCTATGAACGCCAAGTAAAACTTTTTCTTCTCTACACAGATGATGGGATGAGAGTACATTCTAGGCCTAGGGAATGGTAAGTATATATACTATTTAGAGTTATAAACAACCGAGTAGAACTGAGAAACTGTGTATAATTCAGAACTAACAACATGGAAGAGGAAGAGCTTACTAGGTCCAAGGTGGAGTTGTTCTTGTCCTAGGTACAGGCCAGTAAATCAAAACTTAGATAACTTTCAGAACCTTATAAATTTCAGTTGACTAGAAACACAGGATATCCAATCAGCCAATCCCCAAATGTCAAGCCAACTCTGGGGTCTATACCTGATTTCCAAATAAGGTGGACGAGGTACCCCCAGACAATCAGGTATTTTTCTATTTGCCTCTTCCTTGACCTTTATTCTTTGCCTTTCACCTCATTTTGCAGTTTTCCAAAAGAAGTTAAATAAATTTTGTTTGTATCACCTAAACTCTCTTCTTTAGTCCATTTTTAACATCACCAAAGTAGGCAAAATTTACTATACCATTATAAAGACTTTTCACAGGTAATGCAATGATATTAAATAGGGGAGAGGCATAGTGAAACATATTTTAGGGAGAATGCTCTAGTTTAGAGGCTATCTGAAAATGAATTAAAGGGGATAAAGACTAAAGGAAGGAAGGCTAAAGTTAAGAAGCCACCATATAATCCTAATGACAAATGATGGCTTGAACTAAGGGGCCATGGAAACAGGAACAGGGGCATAGACCTGAGTATATTTAGGAGATTTGAAGATCAATTAGATATGGAACTGTGAGAGCAGGAAGGATGGGCTTCAGAGAGTTTATAAACCTTCTCCCATGAAAGTTTATAATCATATGTATTTATATATATGTATATATATATTTATGTATATGTGTATATATGTACATATATATGTTATTTCTATATATATAACCATATGCATATATTATATATATATATATATATGCATCCATATAACCATATGCATTTTTCTGGAGGAAATAAATTACCGCTTTTATCAGATCCCTAACTGGGTTCATAACTGAAATAGACTACAACAAATAAACACACTACAACACTGTGCTATTATCATACACATACTTGATTTAAAGACTCAAATCTTTTTAGAATTGCCCTAGCCTATGAAAACACATAAATAAATAAAATTTGAAAATTAAGAAAGGACAAAACAGGATTCCTTGATCCTTTGTGTTTCTTACAATGCCATTGCCTTCTTTCTCGACTGGACTCGAGATCTGGTTTACAAGGAAAAGATAGACTCTGGGGGCTGTCAGCACAAGCCTTTGCTCAGTTGTAGACACAGCACACTTACCTTATATTTGCTTTGACACGCTCATGAGTCCAGTGGAATTTAGTGCTGATGGAACATAACAAACTTGGGCATCAAGAAAGAGTGGGCCTACACATGACACTCATTCCTTCTGTTTGCGGGCATGCTCCGTTATCTCATCAGATTTCACTTAAAAAAACAAATTCAAAATGAAGAATTTCAGAATGGTGGGCTTCCCTGTTGATCCAGTGGTTAAGACGCCTGCTTCCATTGCAGGGGGCTCAGGTTTGGTCCCTGGTCAGGGAACTAAGGTTCCACAAGGCCAAAAAAAAGAAATAAATAAGAATTTCAGAATGTCAACAACAAAGCATTAAATCAAGCATACGTTCCTGTGTGTCACAAGCCCATGAAGGCAGCCTGTGAGGAGGAGATAAAGACTGAGAAGTGGATAGGGATCAAACCATGCAATTCATGTTGTGGCCTCTGGATTTTACCTGGTGCCTTATTTTTCCCATAGCTCTCCCCACCCCCAACTCCTCTTTCTTCTGTATGAAAACCTATACCAGATTTGAATTTAACACACCTTGTCTTAAATCTATTCTATTTATTCCAACATGATTTATTCCTTTCAACTACTAATGAAGCCTTGAACTTCAAAACAAACTCCAAATTTTCCTTTATCTCAATAACTGATATCTAGGTCTGTCACAAGGGATAATAAAATAATAACAACAATAATAACATATCAGGCATCAAGGGATCAGTAATAAAGGCCAAATATTTTATATGGTAGTTTGCAGTAAAAAATGTTTAGAAGCAGACATCCTGACTCTCCAAGTACTCTTTCGCAGTTGAATTCTTCCATTTCACAGGACCGCTGGCCCCGGGGTGATGCCCTCTTAATCTGTTTTCTGACACCCATTAATGCATTTCCTCGCTTCCATGATTGAAGTACTGCATGCACTGATCATTGATTTCTAAAGTTGGGTGTGAATGTCTGATGAATTTTAAAGAGAACCTTTAACACTTCATTCCATTCTAGCCTGGCTTCACTTTGCGGTACAGTCCCCTGTGTCACTTGCTGCTTGTATCCTGTTGCATCAGAACAAGAATGAAAGGAGGGAGGGGACAGAAGAAAGAAAAGATAGTAAACTTGTAGGCAAAAGGTACACTTGCTGTCAGTACTGTCTCGTAGATTATAGTTAAATGAATCCCCTGGAAACCTCTGTGATGGTATTTTTTCTTTGATTTAAAAAAATTATTATAGAACATGGGACCCCCAAATGCATTATAATTCTGCTCTGGTCTGTTCTCTTTCTCCACTTTGGGAAGCTAGTTATCATTAAGGGTCAGGAGACACCTGTACCATGGCTCACTGTGGTCACAGAATTCTCCATGCCTACAACCTCAGGCAATGATATGAATGCCTGAGCTTGGAAACTGGCATCACTTGAGAACAGTAACAAAATGTTTGACATTGACTTTCTCTTCAGATACTTTCTGTCTTTGAAAAGAATTCTTCCTTTCCCCAAAAAATAATTTTCAAAATTCCCTTCAGAATATTTATTTTTAAAACTTGTATTTTCAACACATTTATTTTTCAGAACTGATCTGTAAATACTGTTTATACTATAAACTTTTTTGTTCCAAGAATACTACCAGGTCAACATAATGGAAGGATATACTAATTTTTTCTCTTAGGTAACTTAGGAAAAGTAATATATAAGGAAAGTCATGTCCCGATGTGAGACTATCTAATAATCATTCCTTTTTCACATATACAATTTTATGTATTTATTTATTGGTTGTGCTAGATCGTTGTTGCTGTGTGGACTCTTCTCTACTTGCGTGAGTGGGGGATACTCTGTTGCAGTTCACAGGCTTCTCATTGCTGTAGCTCCCTTGTTTCGCAGCACCGGCTCTAGGGCATGAGGGCTTCAGTATTTGCAGCATATGGTCTCAATAGTTTTGCTTCCTAGGTTTTAGAGCACAGGCTCAATAGTTGTGGTGTACAGGCTTAGTTGATCCGAGGCTTGTGGGATCTTCCCAGATCAGGGGTCAAACCTGTGTCTCCTGAATTGGCAGGCAGATTCTTTACCATTGAGTCACCAGGGAAGCCTTAATTGTCCCTTAATTCATCAAACATTTATTTTTTAGTATCTACCATATACTTGGTATTATACTAGGTACTAAAGTCCATGAACACATCCCTATACAACCTATGGTACAATACTATTGACATAAACAAAATAATGGCAGCAGTATCTTCTTTCCATAAGACTGAATAAGCTGGGATTTCTTCAAGATGCCTTCTTGGTACATGTCTTGCCATTGAGTTGATCCTGACTTAGTCTTTCTCCTCTATGAAAAAGCCTCAAGTTCATGACCATCTGACTCTCTTTTTCTTCTCCTTCTGCTTCCCATTTCCTCCAAGGTACACAAGTTCTTCAAGTTATCCTAAGCCGTAGACCTCTGCCCAGCAACAGTAAGCCTCCTGGCTTTGCTGTCTGGAGCCTAAAGAGAAACTTTTCTGTACAAAAAATTTCCAAGAGCTCAGTACTCAACTTTTGATATGCTAAATGGAGAAGAAGGCATTTGGAAAATCCTCTTTCAAGGCAATAGCCTGGTTTATGAAGCTAGTGCCTTGATGCATAATCCTATTTTGCATTTGTTTTCTCAGTGACTTCTAACACATCTCATCTCTACACAAATGGGTTCCCAGGCAGATGGATGAATAACTGATTAGAGCGAAGTTTTATTTTTAGAAAAAGCAAAAGAAAAATGATGGTTTATAATTATCAAACACTCTCCCTTCTTTTGATGGTATAGTGAATACCCAATTTCATAAGAATACACCTAACATCTCCTCAATTTATCTTTGTTGTTTATTTCTTCATCTTTTCCTGGCTATACCAACAAAAGAACAGAACTAAATTCTCTACTTTCTTCAGAACCAGGCACACATTTCATACTTCCCTTCTGGTGATAAAAAATGGCAGTACTAAGGCAGTGTGAAAAGAGATAATAAAATAGCTGAAGTTGAACTACAGGTTTTCCAAAAATAAACTGCATTTCATTAATATAGTGAACACTGAAGAACTGATGCTTTTGAACTCTGATGCTGGAGAAGACTCTTGAGAGTCCCTTGGACTGTCAAGGGACTGCAAGGTGATCAAAAAACTAGTCAATCCTAAAGGAAATCAACTCTGAATATTCATTGGAAGGACTGTTGCTGAAGCTGAAGCTTCAATACTTTGGCCACATGATGTGAAGAGCCAACTCATTGGAAAAGACCTTAATGAAGGAAAAATTGAGGGCAGAAGAAGAGTCAACAGAGGATGAGATGGTTGGATGGCATCACTGACTCAATGGACATGAGTTTGAGCAAACTCTGGGAGATAGTGGAGGACAGGGAGGTCTGCTGTGCTGCAGTGCATTGGGTCACATACAGTCAAACACGACTGAGTGACTGAATACCAACAATTATCTGTAGTAGTACTGATGTTGAGGCAGGAGATAGAGGCACCTCAGGGGCTAACAGGTGGAGGTTGTTATCTGTAGACTGACACTCCAGGACAAAAACAATGGAACAATAGAAGGAGGAAGCTGGGCCCTGCCCACATATTTCTCATATTCAAAGTCAGGAGATCTCCAACTACACGTGTGCAGAAGGCTCCTTGGAAGTCAAAGGGGAGTGGTGCTAACTGATACTCTACCCACAGGCCTCTTTGGTGGAATCTACCTTGGCTAAAACATGCATGTGCCCACACTGGAGAATCTCGAGATGTGCCAAATAGTGAATCTGAACTAGGCAAGTCAAAATGATAAGCCAAAGGAAAACCCAGAAGAATGTCCATATAAGTAATTTAAACCGCCACAAGGGCACAACTCTCTCTCTGAGTCTTCCCATGTATCTGTCCGCATGTACTGTACTCTTTTTCCTGCTAATAAACACTTTTACTTGTTTCACTACTTTCTGTCTTCACGGGAATCCTCTTTTGCAAATCCAAAGGGCCAGGGCCTTGCCGCTGACCACTGTTCTAGTGGCTAGGATTCGGCTCTCACTGTTGCAACCCAACCTCAGTCTCTGACTGGGAACTGAAACCCTGCTTCAAGACGCTGCAGACCAAGGCCACCTGAGATCAATGTTTATAACAAATGAAGGGTCTGGAATAACCAAGACTGTAAGGTGCTGTCCAAATTGACCCTAATTGATTATAAAACATTAATCATAATTAACCTTAAAAAATGCCTACATGTACCACCTTCTGGACTATTCTGAAAACATCAGTCTCAGTTGTGTATGATGGCTCATTCACATAGTGAAAAACAAGTCAGTAGTTTATTCTGAATATTTCCATTTCCTTTGCTTCAGCTTCTCTGTCATATTATATTATTATTATAACTCTAATTGTCTGTAATTATTTTTGGAATTTCTACTCCATGGTAGAACAATAGTCTATCAACACATTATACCATCACATGGCTATTTAATGAAATACAATGTTTCAGTAATTGATATTTGAAGTGAGAGGGGTTTAGCCTTGCCGGGGGCCAGCGTGAGGAACTCCGCCTGTGGCAAAGGTCATGAGGAAGGAGGCTTGGCATACGCAAAGGCGTGATCAAGCCTCAGGAAACCCCCTGTTTCCGAGCATCTACCCCCAAAACCAAGAGTCTGTTTTATTCTCTCACCTACACCTCTGACTTTACGGGGGGCTCTCCCCCATAACCATTTCTCTTGGAAAAGGAGTTAACTTGCAGCTCCAGTTGATAAAATTCCTGGGCGTGACAAGAGTGTTTCAGCTTACAGACTCCTCTGAAGGTTATCTAGCCTGCCTGTATAGGTGCGTCTGGCCAAATGTGATTATTTACAGCCTCCCAACAGCGAGAGGCACGAGATGTTTTAGACTTACTAAAGGCAGATTCTTTTGGGAAGTTAGAATTTATTAGTATAGTGGATTGATTAGGAATTGTATTGGTGAAGGGTTTTTCATTTGTTGTGCCAATAATTGCTAATTCCCTGCCCTTATAATGAATATAACTAGCATATAAGAGAAATACGTATTAACCTTTAAGATTAATCATGTTAACCTTGGGTTAGATAAATTCCTTTGATTGTAACTCATTACACCCTTACCCTATAGGAATGTGACTTTATCTGGAGGGTGGTGCCTGGTTTAAGAAAAAACACCCTTGGAAAAAAGACTTTTTTGGTTATCAGAAAGAGAGGGTCATGAAGTGTCAGCAGGCCTCATGGCCAGAAGATGATGTAAAACCCCTAAGACCTTTTTTTATGTAAAGCACCTGATTTTGATAAAGGTCAGGACTGCTGACCCCCACGTGACTCTGTATTCATCCCTATGTGTAAAAAAGTATATAAGCAAACCTGAAAATAAAGAAAATGGGATCAGTTTCTGGAAAGGCTGATTCCCCCCGTGTCGTTCTTTTTTTTTTATGTAAAGCACCTGATTTTGATAAAGGTCAGGACTGCTGACCCCCACGTGACTCTGTATTCATCCCTATGTGTAAAAAAGGTATATAAGCAAACCTAAAAATAAAGAAAATGGGATCAGTTTCTGGAAAGGCTGATTCCCCCCGTGTCGTTCTTTCTTTCTCCTTCTGGCTGAATCTCCATCTGGGGAGTGGGTACTCACCAAGCCTACTAATTATGCCTGGGCTTCTAAGATCGGACCGGGGAGGCCTCAGTGCCTCCTCTCCTTCGGGAGAACAGAAAGACGCCTGTGACCTACGTAGGTGGTGATTGGTATTCCACATAAATCAAGTTATTCAGCCTTCTTTTCTCCATCTAAATTTTCCTACTATACTATTATTTCCTAATCTAATCTTATATTCCTAAAAGTGTTTTCTCGCCGACTCCGTCTCCACCTTCGAATCACCCTGGATCCACCGGGGCTGGACCCCGGCACATGGGAATGGATGAAATCATGGAAAGTACTGAGAGAAGAGAAATGTCAAAGACAAAACTATTCTCTACATTTGCCTCCATATTCATCATCGCACCATTGCTCATAATGTTGTTTTATTCAGAATACCCTCCCTATCTGTCATTCTCACATCCAAATTCTGTTTATAGCAGTTAGTTGTAAATTATGTTATAAATGTTATATAGTTATAATTGCACAAAAATATATAGTTATAATAGATAATTATAGTTATAATTAGCGAAATTTTTAAAAACTTCTTAACAACACCCTGTCTTCTTTTCTGGAATGCTGACCTGTCTCTATGGGACAGTTTTGTTACATGGTAAATCCAGTTGTTTGCTTTTCCATTACAGAAGCCAAGGGCTTCTTTGCATCTTTTCTTTTACAGTCCCATATTGTCACCGGATAGGCAGGTAGCATAAACTCAGCCAGGTGGATATTTCTGAGTGGGAAGCTGACTCCTCAGAAAGTGCCGTAGGGGCAAGTGTAGAGCTGGAGTTCATACAGTCCAGCAAAGAAATCTGTTCCTATTGTACCGCTTCCTAGTCCCCCGGCAACAATTTTCTCTACCCATTTTAAAGTCTAGTATTCTCACTTTCCCAACAAATCTGTCAGCTCCTAATATCTTTAGGACAGAGTCTATGTTCCTTAAATTAGAGTTTGTTGTTTAGTCACTAAGTCATGTCTGACTCTTTGTGACCCCTTGGACTGTGGCACGCCAGGCTTCCCAGTCCTTCACTATCTCCACGAGTTTGCTCAAACTCATGTTCATAGTGTCAATGACGCCATCTGACCATCCCATCCTCTGTCGCCCCCTTCTCTTCTGGCCCTCGATCCTTCCCAGCACCAGGGGCTTTTCGGATGAGTTGGCTCTTTGCATCTGGTGGCTGTTCAGAAGGGAAGTAAATGGACTCAGGTTGTCAGCACCCCTTATCAGGCTTATATGCACTTTAAGATGCTAAACAGAGCAGACACCACTCTCCTGAAGGCAAGCAGCCTATTTCTTTGTTTTATATTCTTTTTAGACATTCTCTCACTGAGGTTTAATTTATTTGACATTTACTCTTAATATTCTTTTATGCGTTAATACACAACTTCTTGACATCTAGAAATTCAAGTATTATGTGGTGGATGAGTCAGCTTCACTCCTCAGCAGATAGATTTTCCCTGTTCCCCATCCCCACTGTAACCCTCATCCAATCTCCATTGGCAAGAGAACTTAAAATCTATAAATCTTGTGGTTTACATTATACTTCCCTCAGAATACAGACACTTTCTTCGAATTCTCCTAATACTCCTGCAAGGAAGGAAAGCACAGTGTTCTTATTGCCACTTGAAAGCAGAAAATTAAAAAAAGTCCTAGAGTTTATCTCTGGTCTAGAGTATTATCTTTGGTAAGGTTTCTCATAATGTTGTTCATGAACCACTAGCATGAAGCTTGCTGAGGGTCTTGGTAAGAGTCCACCTTCTAAGTCCTTCCCCAAATAGAATCCTTGAGAGTAGGGAAGGCATTAACCTGCAGTTGATTTTAATGTACATTAAAGTTAACCTAATAAATATCTCCTATTTTTTGATAGAGGATTCGATTTGTATAATTCATGTAAAGAATAAAAACTCCAAGAGGGCAAGCAATTGTTTCCTCCATGTCCCCATCACTTAGAACAGTGGCTGACATGTAGTATAGGCTCAGTGATTGCTGATTAAGCAAATGAATCGAAAAGAACATGAAGTCACAGGTTTAAAACAGGAAAGTAATTTATTAATAAAATGGGATCAAGCCTTCAAACTTGTGAGAATCTTGACTCTACTGTTTATTGCTACTTGATTTTTAACCTCTTTGTTCTTCAGAGTTCTCAAGGAAACTATGGGAATAGTGTGACTTCTTTAGTTTGTTGTGAAGAATTCAGTTCAGTTCAGTTCAGTCGCGCAGTCCTGTCCGACTCTTTGCGACCCCATGAATTGCAGCACGCCAGGCCTCCTTGTCCATCACCAACTCCCGGAGGTCACTGAGACTCACGTCCATTGTGGAGAAGGAAATGGCAACCCACTCCAGTGTTCTTGCCTGGAGAATCCCAGGGACGGGGGAGCCTGGTGGACTACCGTCTATGGGATCGCACAGAGTCGGACACGACTGAAGCGACTTAGCAGCAGCAGCAGCAGCACGTCCATTGAGTCCATGATGCCATCCAGCCATCTCATCCTCGGTCGTCCCTTCTCCTCCTGCCCCCAATCCCTCAATATATAGAGTGTCTAAAACACTCAAAAACTTTAGTTAATTGTAATTTAGCAGTAACTGGCCCCAGGTCAGACATCAAATCAGCCAGGTATGACCCAGGTTTTCTTACTCTTTATACATTTTTTTTTTTTTTTTAGTAACTAGGCAGATCTCAGAAGGTCCTTTCTTTCCAAAATATATCTCTTTCACCATACTACTTGGTCCTTCAAATACAGATAGGAATTTCCACCATTGCAGTCATTTTTCTAAAGCAGACAGGAAAACAGTTAGCACTTTCTAATAAAGGACCTGGAAACAAAGTTCGAACTGGAAATCAGAAACTATTTTTTTTTTTTTTTTTTTTTTTTTCTGTTAGCTGCTGCTGCTGCTAAGTCACTTTTGTCTTGTCGGACTCTGTGTGACCCGGTAGCCGGCAGCCCACTAGGCTCCCCCGTCCCTGGGATTCTCCACGTAAGAACACTGGAGTGGGTTGCCATTTCCTTTTCCAGTGCATGAAAGCTAGCTTTCCCCATTAGCAAAGTTAACCGTGTCAGAGGACCTTGTTGTGGTTGTTCAGTGGCTAAGTCATGTCAGAGACCCGTGCACTTCACCAAGCCAGGTTCCCCTGTCCCTCACTATCTCTTGGAGTTTGCTCAGATTCATGTCCATTAAATCAGTGAGGCTATCTAACCATCTCACTCTCTGCCGTCCCTCCTCCTGCCTTCAATCTTTCCCAGCATCAGGGTATTTTCCAATGAGTCCACTCTTTACATCAGGTGGCAAGTATTGGCGCTTCAGCATCCTTCTAATGAATATTCAGGCTTGATTTCCTTTAGGATTGTCTGGTTTGATCTCTTTGCTGTCCAAGGGACTGCCAAGAGTCTTCTCCACCATCACGATCCAGAGGGCCTGTTAAGAATTAGATTCTGAAAGTCTACCCAGAGATTCATATACATGTATTTTAATTTGGGGGGTTAAAGAGAAGTGTGTATGTGTTGCGGGGGGGGTGGGGGGGTGGTGCAGAGGCGGTAGGGGAGTAGTGAAATGTGAAACTTTAAAAATGAACACAAAATTTTAAATCCTGAAGTTCTTTTAGCGGTTTGGTTTTATTTATTTCCATTTGATCAAAGGCTCTAATGCCCCTTCCTGGAACAAGCAAGATCATAACCAAAATGAAGACCAGTGTGACCACTGTCCTACTTGGAGAGCGTGGGCGCAGTACGGTAGCGGGCGTGGCCAGCCCGAGTCCCGGGAGGCGGGGCGCGCGAGGCCACGCCCACGGCCGTCTGTCCCGCGCTTTCGCTCGGCTTCGCGTTCGCAGCAAAATTCCGTGGAAGAACCACCGAATGAATGGCCCTCATACTGGGATGGGGGCCCCGGGTCCCCGCGGGGCTCCAGATCTCGCAGACTCGCCCCGCAGCGAGCAACGCTCGCGGCTGTTTGCGCGCGAGGAGGCGTGCGGGGCTCCCTCGGCCCCAGCTGCCCCGAACCCCTCGGCGGCGGAATGGAGCCGCAGGCAGGGCGGCGCCCACGAGGACCGCGGGGCGGGGGAGGACGCGGGCTGTGATTCCTGGGTCCGAGATAAAGTGCTCTTTCTTTTGCACCCGGAGAGGTGGCTGGGGACCCAGGGGGACGCCGCGCGGGAAGAGGTGGCCGATGAGGAGGACCTTTTCAAAGCGCAAGGACAAGACCGGGAACCCAACTGCTCTTCTCTCTTTCCACGGAAAATTCGAATTTCTGGCAGCCGTGTAGACTCTCCTTCTCGAGCTCCCAAACCCCTGCTTGTGCGGGTCTTGGATTATGAGGTGACACAAGAAGTCCTGGAGGTCGCATGGGCGAAGGGCAGCATGACCACGCTGACAGAGGAGCGCTCCATGACCGCGGTCACTTTCCGCGCCAACAGGGAGTGAGACGCGTCGCGGAGCGCCAGGATCCCTGGAGAATCCCGCGCTTCGGCACAAAGAGAAACACCCATGTGCACGCAGAGAGGATCGTTCCACGGACCTGATATCCGGACAAGATTCAGTGGGCTAGAGGAGCCTGAGGAATGTTCGGGGACGGTGAAGCAGCGCTCATCAAGAAAATGCGCTTCAGGAAACTCCAACCTGTGATTAACAACACAGCAAGAGCCTTTTAAGAGTCTGGCCGTGCTGTCCTGGAAGGCACAGGGCACCCAATGAAGACTGAACTGTAAGCAACAAATACCTCCTTAAATACTGTGACGGTCTGCGGACCTTAGAAGAGGGAAAGAAATATATTTTCAAATTTGTAGAACGCGAGAATTTTGAAATAAGAAAACCTATTGTTAATTCTTATTGTGCAATTCCTCTCAATTGGTCACTTTTCTGCCTCCGCCCCCTTTCTCTGCGAGACCTGAAAGCTGAAGGGAAGTTGGCTCTCTGCCAAGGGGGTGGAGGTGGGAATATCTGGGGAGAGAGGCTTGTTTTAAAACTGAAATAGAAAGTTAAAAGAAATGGGAAAATAAAATGTAAAACAAAGCAGTCAGTAAACAAAATCTCTTTTTGTTACTCTTCTGATATGCACATCTTCTTGTTTTCTTTTTTTTCACATTTAAGTGTTAGGGCTTCTTCTATGCAGGAGACGAGAGGTCGATCCCTGGGTCGGGACGATCCCTTGGAGAAGGAAATGGCAACCCACTCTACTATTCTTGCCTGGAGAATCCCAGGACAGAGGAGCCTGGCAGGCTACAGTCCATGGGGTCGTAAACAGTCAAGCACGACTGAGCGACAAACACAGGTGTTGAGAAGAAAAGAGGCGCTAGGAAAAGAAGGGGGGAAAACGGAAGGCAGAACTTTGAAAGTGAAATGCCGTTTAAAAGGACTTAACCCCAAAGTATCTAATTTAGTTCAGTAAAAAAGCCATTAATATGAAAATTTTAGTTATTTTAATGTTTGAAATACTGCAGATAAAGGTAGATAGAAATGTATAATTTGCCATAAAATGACTATGTCTTATCAGAGTTTCTTATTAAGATTTGTAGTCAAGACCGAATCAAAAATACATCTCTCTTGATGCTGTTGGGGAAAAAAATTTCTTTTTGATGCTATTGAAACAACTCATTTTTATTATTATTTTAAAAAATTTTTTTGTTAAACACCATCTTTATTAACTCTCTAGTAGTGGGGCCTGGTTGGAAGGGTTGTGAGAGCAAAGCACTCCCTCTAGAGATGATCTGATGAACTGAAGGAGTATCTGGTTACTGCAGGAATAAATGAAACAAGTGAGGACTCTGACTCTTATGGAGTAAACTGTTGAACATGGCCCCCTCCCAGACTCCTCCTTTTCCCCTTATTTTCAGTTTAGAGCTTGACAGCCCCTCAGATGTGGTCTGATCCACCTCTTGCCAGACAAGACAGGTAAGATAGGTCCCTGTTTCACAGATGAGCCAACCTAGACCTGGAGGTCAAGTGGTCACACAGCTAGTTACCGCATATGCTTACTAAGTAGATAATATGATCTGGTCATCTCTCTTGTAAAAGTTTGGGAATGGCCTTTAGGACTTAGTTCTAGGGAGTCAGAGATGAGTGAGGGCAGCTTGGGTTTTTTGACTCATGTTTATGAGAAATCTAACACTAAGATTTCTAAGTGTTAGATTAGAAAAACACTAAGATCACCTTGGTGTTCCTGAGTCAGGCCAGGCCTGTAGCCTGGAGACTCACCACTAGCAGTTCTCAGGCCAGTGTGACCCTCACTTGAGTGGAACTAAGTATCTTGAGAGCTCTGTGCTCAAAATTGCTTGATAGGTCAAAAAGGTAATATAGACTCCATGAAATCAATTTTCTTTACGTAACAACCCTGCCTGGCTCCAATGTGAGGTTTAACTTAGCAGACAAATTTCAGATCTGACTTAATAAGTTGTTGAGAGTCAACATGTGCCCCACATGGTTGAACTTTGAATATAGACAAGAAAAGTTGCTTTTTTGTTTTTTGTCTGCATGGCATGCAGGATCTTAGTTCTCCAATCTGGGATCAAACCGCGCCCTCAGCAGTGAAAACGCTGAGTCCTAACCACTGGGTCTCCAGGGAATTCTCAAAAAGCCTCTTTAAAGTTGACCCCAAACAGTAGTATCTTTCCTTTGCCTTCTCTATGGAGCAAACTCAGGAGCTGGACTACTTGGGTTCGAAACCACTCCACCTCTAAGTAACTGTGTGCATTGGGGCAAGTGCTTCACATCTCTGTGCCTCTGGGTCCTTAATTGTTAAAGAATAATAAATAGTATCAACCTTACAGGGTTTTTTCCTAGGATTAAGTTAGATGAAAAATATTTTGAACAGTGCTTGACATATAGTAAATGCTCAAAGTTAACGGTTAGTATTGTTTTTCTTATTGTTTAGTTCACTTTAGGCTTTTATTTAATAAAAACTGTCAGATGGCACACAACACAAAAAGACTTATAGATGCTAAATGAGTGGTTTTTATGGACTTTTTTGCATTCTTTGAAGAAGAGGTTTCTTTCTAGCTTTTCCCAACATTTAATAGATCAGTAAATACATTCCTTAAATTCCTTAGTAATAGCCCCCCTTCTCCCCAGCTTGTGATAAGATTGATCCTAAGTCTAAGAGGCCTAAGTTGCGCTGCACTCCACAGCCTTTGAAGAAGACTCACAGACTGCTTGATTCTCTGGCAGCTACGAGCTTGCTGTACTTTCTTTAGGACCTGTCAGGTTAGTCTTTCTGCCCTCTGGGATTTGAAATCTGGTACCCTTGTCATCTCAGAAAAGCAGAATAAGAGAATTTTCATTTCATCTGCTTTCTTTCAAAAATGTATTTATTCTAGTCAGCCAAATTCCTTTAATCCAAATGTTTGGGTTAATTTTCTTTCCTTTAAGTCAAAATTATTTTTAAATTATTAAAGTCAAAATTATTTACTTATCAACGTCCCTGCCAACTGTCTACAATATGCTTATAGATTTTCTTTTTAGGTTAGTCTTTCTGCCCTCTGGGATTTGAAATCTGGTACCCTTGTCATCTCAGAAAAGCAGAATAAGAGAATTTTCATTTCATCTGCTTTCTTTCAAAAATGTATTTATTCTAGTCAGCCAAATTCCTTTAATCCAAATGTTTGGGTTAATTTTCTTTCCTTTAAGTCAAAATTATTTTTAAATTATTAAAGTCACAATTATTTACTTACCAACCTCCCTGCCAACTGCCTACAATATGCTTATAGATTTTCTTTTAAAAGCTGTCTCCCTGATGTAGAAAGTCATAAGTTGAAGTCCTGTTGGGTTTGCTTCACAGGTGTTCTTGATCCCTGAGCAGAACCCTGTCGTGGACGGAAGCTGAGGAATCTCCCAGTTAACAGTGTCCTGGGAGTGAATCCAAACGGAAGCTTGGGCATCCTCGATACCAGCTTGACTTAAAGCCAAGTCTCTGAGAACGACTGGGTCTTGGATCTTTGGTCTTACTTCCACCTCACCAAAAATGGATCACCTACAGCTGTCTTATGTGGATGAATCACAGCAACGACTTTGGAAGCCAGCTGACCACTCAAGTGGCCAAAGACATACGACAGCCACATAACTGCCTCTTTTAACCTTTGTCCACAGTCTCCGTCAACTTTGAGAGTCATTACGTTCCACTTGCTGATCTTATTTTTGTTGGTCATCACTAGCACTTGATGTGTACTTAAAGCCAAGTCTCTGAGAACGACTGGGTCTTGGATCTTTGGTCTTACTTCCACCTCACCAAAAATGGATCACCTACAGCTGTCTTATGTGGATGAATCACAGCAACGACTTTGGAAGCCAGCTGACCACTCAAGTGGCCAAAGACATACGACAGCCACATAACTGCCTCTTTTAACCTTTGTCCACAGTCTCCGTCAACTTTGAGAGTCATTACATTCCACTTGCTGATCTTATTTTTGTTGGTCATCACTAGCACTTGATGTGCCTTTTTGCTTAAAAAAAAAGAGAGAAAGGATAAAGAGGAAAAAGCTCTCCGTCAACAGAGAAAGTTACATTCATTGCAAAAAAAAATTTAAGGAAATGTTAGTTTGTGAGGAAAAACAAAAACTCACCCGTGACCCCAGATCTCTTTTAATATTTGGTATGTTCCCAGTCTGGTTTTATTTCTTTGGTTTTTTAATGTATGTATATATATGCATATAAATATACAGCTTTTTTGACATAAACAATATATAAAATCTGAGTATTGTCTTCATATAAATGAATGCATACTAGGATGCTATTCCAGGTGTGGTCTGTGAACCAGCAACTTGGGCATCATGAAGGATAGGTTTTTTAAAAATGCAGAATTCTAGGCCCCACTCTTAAGTCTATTGAAGCAGATTTCTCATTTTGTCAAGATCCCTGGATGATTCACATTAAAGCTTGACAGACATATATGCTATATTTACTGTTGTATCCTACTATGTCACTTACAAAAACTGAAAAAAATTATTTTTTATATATTCCTCAGTAATTGTTAACAATGTTGTGGAAATAACACTGTAGAATTATGAAAACATTTAGAGATTACAAAAGAGTGAAATATGTATTGCTGTGTGAATTGGCAAAGCGATCTCTAAAAAGTTTTGTCTTTTTTTTTTTTTTTAAGCCTTATTAGTCTAAAGTTTTCCCAATGAAACACTGATTGTTATTGAAGGTCAAACTATTTCAGAAATGTGATTCTTCTATTGTCTAATAATGTGAAACAATACTTAAAAATCTCCCTAAGGGAAGTGGGCAGGAAGTCTTTAAAGAAAGCCCAATTACAACACTTACAGGCTGAGTCAGGACTTGCCAGCCACTAGTAATGAATTGGGAGGGGGTGGGGGGAAGGTGGAGCCTGAATTTGAATCAACTGATTCAGATAAGAAAACAAAGACTGCGACTCTTGAACACTCTTGAACGCCCTGACATTCTTATAACTGTGGTCAGTACTTTGCTCTTTAATTAAGGAGGGCAAATCTTTATAACTTTGTTTCTGTAGATGAAGATAAGGAAAGAAACAATCCAGTTTACTTTGGAAAGAGTAAGGAATTATAATCAGTTACTAGGCACAGTGTAGCTAATAGTTAACAAAACGTAAGACTCAGTTTCAAAGCAAGGAATTAATTTAAATTCAAACTTAGATTTCTAAGATCCAGTGAGTACTTTCAGGAGGCTACAGCCTTAAAAAATAGGACAAACAGAGGCTGTTCATTCAGAGCTTGGTTATAGAAAGGGAGTCAGCTAATATCACCTGTACTGGACAGGGGAGCGAAGGCAGGTATGGTAGAGGGAAACTTTTACAGTGACCAAGATGATGTTAATTTTATTCTCAGCTCAAGCTAAACTTCAGGTTTTTTCCTGACTATAGCTTCTGAACGCCTTTTTCTTAGATCATTGTAACTGAAAGTGGGATCAGGCTGCTGGCCACTCAAATGCCAATTCCGAAGCAAGGTTGGTAGAAAGGACAGTTTGCCTTATTGATGCTGGCCCACTGACAACTCCAGCGGGCTAGAGCTTTTATAGACAGAGGGTGGTGGCTACGTGTAGAAACAGCACCATCAGCTCTGACAGTCATCTGGAAATTGGTCATCGGTGGTCTGACGCGTGTCATCGTTATTAAGTACAGTTAATCTTCAGTTCCAGGGTCATTTTGTTTCCTTGAGGCCAGTACTTGGAACTGTGGCAACTTAAGTCATGGCTATAGTCCAGTCATCATATAGTTAGCTTCTGCCTGTTGGGGATTTCAGTATCTGCAACACCGCTCACAGGATATGGCTCAGAATATTATCTATAACCCTCAAAAAGCAACTAAAGGTCCTTAACTTTGCTTAGTATTAATAGCTAAACTATTATTGTTTTGTCCTGCTTTTCTTTGCTTCTGTGTTTTCTCAGTTCTCTGATTAAACTTGTTCTTTGGCTAATGTTTTTCCACGGACGAAAGGCAGGTGGAAGATGTCGGCGGGAAGACCATAGGATCTTGCTGCATTTCAGCATTACTTGAGATAACTTGCAATTGTAAATTTCTTTCTCTGCCCCTTTGAGATATAAATCTCCTAACCTCTTGCCAGTTTTACAACCCAGGAGCAGAACTGTCTGTCTCAAGGACCAGAAGCAATTCCTTTGAAATATAATCTAGAAAGATGAGGGCCCCAACTCCTAGTTTCTGCAAGGGAGTCAGGACCCAGCTTCATAACTTCAGAGCCCACCTAACCTCAGTGCTTAAAAACTCACTTTTTGTTTCAGAGGACTTGCGGTCAGTCTCTCAAACCAGTGGTGTTTACTAAGACTGTTTTTCTGTCTTTTTTTTTTATTATCACATGCGATCTGACTATTGTCCATTTATATCGTTCATCACTCATCTTGAAGACAGAAACTGGAAGACCCAGTTACAGAATTCTGGAAGGTCCAGTCACAGAATTCTTTTTTTTGGAGAAAATCACATTATAATTCTTAGAATGCAGCATTGTGAGGAGTTTCTTTATGGAGTAGACTATACTCTGGCATAGTTCAGCCCTGACTGTTGACACCCAAATGCTGTATAATGGATTAGTGCCACCTTTCTGAGCATAAAGTAAGAACTGCACAGTGTCCATGTAGGCAGAGGGCACAATCCATTGATCGCTAAGGCTATTAAGTGCTCAAGCCTAATCCTAAGGCTGATTTATTGGATAAATCTGCCCCAGGCTCAGAATCCTGAGTGTTAAAGCTGATTTGCGTGCCTGTTGGATAATGCTTAGGCACATGTCTCACTTCTAAAAAATCTTGTGACTTTAATTTGAAAGCCTGTTGGGTCCATGAAAAAGTAGGTACAAATGAATACCCTGAATTCAGCTTACTTGGGAGAAAGACAAGGAGGTATACAGGACACCAGAGGATTTTTAAATCAAAAGACTTTTAAGGAAAGACTTGTGAACACAGCCAACATGTGATTCCCTGATCACTGATGTCCACATTTCAGAAAGAAGCCATCTGCCAGCCTATGGACTTCCCAAGCCAGCCTCAACATTGACTAAGATTCCAGAGGTTATATAGGCTCAAGCTTTACAATCTTTCCATCTCAACATCCCAACTTGGGAAAATGTACAAACTTAACAAGTAAAGTAATCTTAAAATATAGGAGTAGAAGAAAGGAGGTTCTGTGACCTATATTCAGTGACAGAGTTATCTTCAGGCAATGAGCGGGGTTTGCCTCAGGAGTGAAAAGTAAGCAGTACATCATCTTCAGAGATTTAAAAGTAATGACAACGCTGGACTAAAAGCCTATCGGCTTTTTTATTATCATATGGGCTTAGTAATAAAATACTTGTTTCTGAAGAAACCTGTTGTTAATCTAAATTGTAAAAAAATTCCTGTGATTACTGTTTGAAGTTTTAACAATTCAGAGGTAAGCCTCCAATGAGCATATTTTTATTTTCCTTTATTGTTTTTTTCTGTGTGGAAGATAATAAAAGAACTCTCAGTGTTGTCCGCCCCAATCAATCTCTTTCTCCCTCTCTCTCTCAACCACATGTATACATATACAGACATACTCTCTCACACACACACACACAGAATCAGCTACATGCATTCATTTAGAGAGTAAGTTCCTAAGACTTCAGAATCTTACTCACTTGGAATGCAGTTTGTGTCTCCAACCCCTATGCTGCTGTTAAGTCACTTTAATTGTGTCCGATTCTGTGCAACCCCATAGATGGCAGCCCATCAGGCTCCCCTATCCCTGGGATTCTCCAGGCAAGAACACGGGAGTGGGTTGCCATTTCCTTCTCCAGTGCATGAAAGTGAAAAGTGAAAGTAAAGTCACTCAGTCGTGTCCAACCCTCAACGACCCCATGGACTGCAGCCTTCCAGGCTCCTCCGTCCATGGGATTTTCCAGGCAAGAGTACTGGAGTAGGGTGCCATTGCCTTTTCCGGTATTTCAACAGTAGAGTCAGTATAAGTTTGTAACACAGGAGTTGTAGTGATTAAGAAAGAGAACTCGAGTTACTTCAGTTCTGATATTATCTGTAACTTAAGTATAAAACTTTAAATAAGGAAATAGTGAAATGTAATATTTTTTGTTCAATAAGTGCAAATTTAGTTCACCCATCAATGGTTTTATTGGATTTGGATAATTAACATGAAATTATTTATTGATTTTTTTAAAGAATAAAGAAAAACATTCTATGAATGGTATAGTTTAGTAGTTTCTTTTGTAGACATTTCTACTAAATATAAAAACTAGACAGTTTTACTAAAGTATATTAGCTGCTTGACAGTTATTTATAATAATTATATCAGACTCACCAAAGGATCAAAATTTTTTACTGTATGATTACTATTGAATATTATTTTTCATATTAATGTTAAAAATCATCTGCTCCTGGTGTCACATTCACTAAGGATCCCACTGCCAATATGTAGTCATAAAGTCATAAAAATGGGGAACTGAATGGACTGGAATTAGAACTAAAATTCCTGATTTTGAATCTATTTCTGTTGATCTCTGTAAAAGAAAGCAGTCCATGAATTAATTTTGACTTTAGATTTAGAATTAACTATATATTATTGAACACCAATTATGTATTATGGGCAATTCAGAAAATGCAGCTGTCTCTTGAATATGCTTAAACAAATTAAAATTAGCAAGCCCCATTTTTTTTTTTTCCCACTGCCAATATGTAGTCATAAAGTCATAAAAATGGGGAACTGAATGGACTGGAATTAGAACTAAAATTCCTGATTTTGAATCTATTTCTGTTGATCTCTGTAAAAGAAAGCAGTCCATGAATTAATTTTGACTTTAGATTTAGAATTAACTATATATTATTGAACACCAATTATGTATTATGGGCAATTCAGAAAATGCAGCTGTCTCTTGAATATGCTTAAACAAATTAAAATTAGCAAGCCCCATTTTTTTTTTTATCATTTAGTTCCACTGGGAAGCCAAGGTACCTGAGTATTCCCCAGTCTGACTCATTCTTTCTTTTTAAATCATTATTTATTTTTGGCTGCTCTGGGTCTTTGTTGCTGCACACAGGCTTTCTCTAGTTGGGTGAGTGGAGGCTGCTCTCTAGTTGCGATGCGTGGGCCTCTCACTGTGGTGGCTTCTCTCGTGGCTGAGCCCAGGCCCTAGGACACGGCTCAGTAGTTGTGGTGCACGGCCTTAGCTGTCGTGCAGCACGTGAGATCTTCTCGGACCAGGGATCAAACCCGTGTCCCCTGCATTGGCAG
The DNA here is from genome assembly GCA_006408695.1 of Aepyceros melampus. Lineage (NCBI taxonomy): Eukaryota > Metazoa > Chordata > Mammalia > Artiodactyla > Bovidae > Aepyceros > Aepyceros melampus. The sequence continues at coordinate 506 of SJXQ01006238.1, read as the reverse complement.
GTGGATTCTTAACCACTGAACCACCAGGGGAGTCCCCCATCTGACTCATTCTAAAAAGAATTTGTGGAGAATGCTGGATTGTGGATGACCAAGGCCTTAGTACTTTTCTCTACTCAATTAACCTTAAGCAGGCTAGTTTCTGATTAACCTTGACCTCCCTTTCCCTTAGAGAATTTACTTGAGAACACTTTTAATTATGAATTATTTCTCTGCCCCTTTATGATGTAAATATTTTTCAAAATCTCTTGCCAGTTTTACAATACAGGGATGTCTCAAGGACATGGGAGACATCCCTTGGAAATGTAACTTTTAAGGAACTTAGTGTCCCTATCTCCCAGGCTCTGAGGGTGAGTAGGAGCCTGACTTCTGTTGGTAAAAATGAGCAAACACAAATCTAGAATCAGAGAAAAATATTTGCAAATGAAAGAATAATTCAGTGTGCAGGACACATTGACCATACTCCACACTCCAGGACTTTTCCACTAGCTCACAGTTTAGTTCAGTCC